>CM069145.1:3483575-3775763 GCA_035221665.1 Okamejei kenojei
AGAGAAAAGGCAATTCTGGATTTAGTGTTGTCCAATGAACCAGATATGATAAGAGAACTCGAGGTAAAGGAACCATTTGGAGGTAGTGATCATAATATGATTAGTTTTAATCTGCAATTTGAGAAGGAGAACATTAAATCGGAAGTGGCAGTGATGCAGTTGAACAAAGGGGACTATGAAGGCATGAGAGGGGAGCTGGCCAAAGTAGACTGGAAAGGGATCCTAGCAGGAATGACGGTGGAACAGCAATGTCAGGAATTTCTGGACATAATCTGGTAGACGCAGGATCATTTCATTCCAAAAAGGAAAAATTCTAAGGGGAGTAGGAGGCAACCGTGGCTGACAAGAGAAGTTAGGGATAGAATAAAACTAAAGGAAAAGATGTATAACACAGCAAAGAGTAGTCGGAAGCCGGTGGATTGGGAAACTTTCATAGGACAACAGAAGGAAACAAACGGGCAATACGGGCTGAAAAGATGTAGTATGAGGGGAAACTGGCCAGGAATATAAAGAAGGACAGTAAAAGTTTATTTAGATATGTTAAGAGAAAAAAAGTAACAAAGTCAAATGTGGGTCCCTTGAAGGCAGACACGGGTGAAATTATTATGGGCAACAAGGATATGGCAGAAGAGTTGAATAGGTACTTCGGATCTGTCTTCACTAAGGAAGACACAAACAATCTCCCAGATGTACTGGAGGACAGAAGATCTAAGGGGGTAGAGGAACTGAAATAAATTTTCATTAGGTGAGAAATAGTATTGGGTAGGCTAATGGGACTGAAGGATGATAAATCCCCTGGGCCTGATGGTCTGCATCCCAGGGTCTTCAGGGAGATGGCTCTAGAAATAGTGGACGCATTGGTGATCATTTTCCAATGTTCAATAGATTCAGGATCAGTTCCTGTGGATTGGAGGATAGCTAATGTTATCCCACTTTTCAAGAAAGGAGCGAGAGGGAAAACGGGGAATTACAGACCAGTTAGCCTGACCGGTGGTGGGAAAGATGCTGTAGTCAATTATTAAAGAGGTAATAATGGAGCATTTGGATAGCAGGAAAAGGATTAGTCCAAGTCAACATGGATTTATGAAAGGGAAATCATGCTTGAATAATCTTCTGGAATTTTTTGAGGATGTGACAATTAAAATGGATGAAGGGGTGCCAGTGGAGTGCCGCAAGGCTTGGTGTTGGGGCTGCAACTGTTTACCATATATATTAATGATTTGGAAGAGGGAATTAGGAGCTACACTAGCAAGTTTGCCGATGACACAAAGCTGGGTGGCAGTGTGAACTGTGAAGAGGATGTTAGGAGGTTGCAGGGTGACCTGGACAGGTTGAGTGAGTGGGCAGATGCGTGGCAGATGCAGTATAATATAGATAAATGTGAGGTTATCCACTTTTGTGGCAAAAACAAGGGGGCAGATTATTATCTCAATGGGGTTAGGTTAGGTAAGGGGGAGGTGCAGCAAGACCTGTGTGTCCATGTACACCAGTCATTGAAAGTTGGCGTGCAGGTAAAGCAGGCAGTGAAGAAAGCTAATGGAATGTTGGCCTTCATAACAAGAGGATTTCAGTACAGGAGTAAAGAGGTTCTTCTGCAGTTGTATAGGGCTCTGGTGAGACCACATCTGGAGTATTGTGTACAGTTTTGGTCTCCTAATTTGAGGTAGGACATCCTTGTGATTGAGGCAGTGCAGCGTAGGTTCACGAGATTGATCCCTGGGATGGCGGGACTGTCATATGAGGAAAGATTGAAAAGACTAGGCTTGTTTTCATTGGAGTTTAGAAGGATGAGGGGGAATCTTATAGAAACATATAAAATTATAAAAGGACTGGACAAGCTAGATGCAGGAAAAATGTTCCCAATGTTGGGTGAGTCCAGAACCAGGGGCCACAGCCTTAGAATAAAGGGAAGGTAATTTAAGACTGAGGTGAGAAAAAACTTTTTTACCCAGAGAGTTGTGAATTTATGGAATTCCCTGCCACAGAGGGCAGTGGAGGCCAAATCACTGGATGGATTTAAGAGAGAGTTGGATAGAGCTCTAGGGGCTAGTGGAGTCAAGGGATATGGGGAGAAGGCAGGCACGGGTTATTGATAGCAGACGATCAGCCATGATCACAATGAATGGCGGTGCTGGCTCGAAGGGCCAAATGGCCTCCTCGTGCACCTATTTTCTATGTTTCTATGTTTCTATGCAGATTTGTCCGAAGATAGACACAAAGTGCTGGAGTAACTCAGGCAGCATCTCCGGAGAAAAAGGATGAGTGACATTTCGGGTCGAGACCCTTCTTCAGAAGGAACAGAACTGTCACAATTCAGAGAAACTGCCTGACCCGCTGAGTTACTCCAGTGCTTTGTGTCTATCTTCGGTGTAAACCAGCATCTACAGTTTCATTATAAAGGCAATTTATTGATGTTAATTCACTATCAGCCTTGTACAGTTATCGTTGCAGTCAAGTCAGAACATATAGAAGACTTGATTGTATTTTGAAGATGTCATATTAAACCAAAAACTTCATCAGTAGAGAAGGTGGTCAAGAAGGCTTTCAACAGTCAAGGCATCTTGTATAGAAGCTGGGATGTGATAGTACAGTTGGACATGATGTTGGTGAGGCAGCATTTGGAGCACAGTGGCCAAATTATAGTGTGTTCCGTTTTGGTCTGCGTGCTACAAGAAAGATGTTGTTAAGCTGGAAAAATGTGCTGAGAAGATTTACAGGGATGTTGCCAGGACTTGAGGGCCTGAGCTATAGGGAGAGGCTGGGCAGGCGAGGACTTTTGTTTTTTGGGGCGCAGGAGGATGAGTGGTGATCATGTAGCGGTCTATAAGGTAAAGAGGGGAATAGATCGGGTAGTTGCAGAATCTTTTATAGAGTCATAGTCATACAGTGTGGAAACAGGCCTTTGAACCCAACATGTCCTATCTACACTTGTCCCACTTGCCTGTGTTTGGTCCATATCCCTGTAAACCTGTCCTATCCATATACCTGTCCAATTGCTTCTTAAATGTTGCAATTGGCCCTGCCTAAACTACCGCCTCTGGCAGCTCGTTCCATACATTCACCACCCTTTGTGTGAAAAAGTTACCCCTCAGATTCCTATAATATCTTTCCCCTTTCACATTAAGCCTATGTCCTCTTGTCCTCGATTACCGTAGTCTAGGCAATGCGTCTACCCGATGTATTCCTTTCATGATTTTATACACCTGTATACGATCACCCCTCATCCTCCTGCGCTCCAGGGAATAGAGTCCCAGCCTACTCAACCTCTCCCCACAGCTCACACCCTCGAGCCCTGGCAACATCCTCGTAAATTTTCTCTGTACCTTTTCCAACTTAACAACATCTATCCTATAGCATGGTGCCCAGAACTGCACCCAATACTCAAAATGCGGCCTCATCAACGTCTTATACATCTACATATGACCTCCCAGCTTTTATACTCAATACTCTGACTGACTCAATACTCTGACTGAAAGCCTTTTTGACTACACCATCAATTTGCGACACCACCTTCAAGGAACCATGTACCCTAGATCCCTCTGATCTACAGCACTCCCCAGAGCTCTACCATTCACTGTTTAGGTCCTGCCCATGTTAGACTTCCCAAAATGCAACACCTCACATTTTTCTGCACTAATTTCCATCAACCATTCCTCAGCCCACCCGGCCAATCGATCAAGATCCAGCTGCAATTTTTGACATCAAAATCGTCAAGTCAAGTTTATTCGTCACATACACATACGGGATGTGCAGTGACATGAAAAGTGACAATGCTCACGGACTTTGTGCAAAAAAACAAACAAACAGACAACCAAACTACAAACAGAATGGAACAGAACGGAACAGAATCACATACACCATCTTCACTATCTACAAAACCACCCACTTTGGTATCATCTGCAAACTAGCTAATCTTGCCCTGTATGTTCTCATCCAAATCATTGATGTAGATGACAAACAGTAATGGGCCCAGCACCGAACCCTGAGGCACACCACTAGTCACAGTCTCCAGTCCGAGAAGGGACCTTCCACCATCACCCTCTGCTTCCTTCCATGGAGCCAATTTGCTATCCATTCAGCTATCTCTCCTTGGATCCCGTGCAATCTGACCTCCCAGAGCAGCCTACCATGTGGAACCTTATCAAATACTTTGCCGAAGTCCATGTACACAACATCTACAACTCTGCCCTCATCGACCTTTTTGGTCACGTCTTCAAAAAACCTCAATCAGATTTGTGAATCATGACCTCCCACATACAAACCCATGCTGACTATCCCTAATCAGCCCTTATCCATCTAAGTGCTTGTATATCCTATCCCTCAGAATACTCTCCAGTAACTTTCCAACTACAGATGTTAAGCTCACTGGCTGTTGTGAGGCAAATGAAACTTTTATGCTACTCGTAATTTAGTTAAACTTTATTTAAGCTTTAAGCATCTCATTTCTGTAATACGCAACTTCAAAGCGTCTGGAAAATATCGCTGATTCCGCAGGCCTCTCCGACCTGAGACCCCACAAATGTGCACACTCAGGAAAGGCCCCGCGCATGCGCCCACTTCATTCTCCCCTCCTATTTATAAGTTGAGACGGTCAGGAGGTTTAATACATCTTGATGACCGTCGCAGCACTGGAGCTTCAGGAGGTAATGGCGTTTCAATAGCTGGTGGTAGATATATTGCTTGGTCATCAACTTCACTCATATTGTTATTTAGATTTACAATTTTAGAATTTCTTATAGAAGTTTCCATAGGGGATGCTGGAAGTGTTGGAGGAAGTTCTCGATTAGTGTTATCAAGAAGTGACGGAGCTGATGGAGAAGACGGACATGGCGCAAGGTCACGAAGTGAGACAGTTGACTGGCGTCCATCCTGATACTTGATCGTTTCATAAGAAGGGTTGACATCAGTCAGTTCAACTTCTTCAACAAAAGGCTCATTCTTATTTGATCGGACATAACGACGAAGCAACACGGTCCCAGGGCTGGTCAACCATGATGGCAGAGAAGTACCACTAGAAGAACGCCGTTTGAAGTTAAAGAACCGCTCATGTGGAGTAGTATTGGTAGCAGTTGACAGTAGAGATCTGATGGAGTGTAATGCATCTTGTAGAACACATTCCCAATGCTGATCTGGTATGTCATTTGACTTTAAAGCCAGTTTCACTGCTTTGCAAATGATTCCGTTATACCTCTCAACCTGACCATTTCCAATAGGATGATATGGTGTTGCAATTCCTCTATTAAAAAGGTAGTCTTTTAACTTTTTTGACATGAATGAGGTGCCCCTATCAAAATGTATGTCACTTAGAAATCCACAGAATGAAAACAGTTGATCTAAACATTTGATAACTGTAGCAGCTGACATATTTGGACAAGGAAAGGCAAATGGGAACCTTGAATATTCATCAACTAAGGTAAGTATATAAACATTTCGAGAGGAGGATGGTAAAGGCCTTTGATGTCAATACTCAAACGTTCCATAGGTTGAGTAGCTTTGATCAATCTTCCTTCTTCAGGACGGAAGAACCTTGGTTTTAATTCAGCACAGATTCTACAAGAAGCACACGTCATCTTCACATCTTCTGTAGAGAAAGGTAAGTTTTTGGAACGAACATAGTGTAACAAACGAGTGACTCCAGGATGACACAGCCCATTGTGAAGATCAGTGAGTGCAGAAGAATGAACAGAGGCACAAAATGCTCGAGTTAATGTATCCGGAGCAACATTATCCTTACCAGGGCGGTACTCAATTGAATAACTATATGCAGATAATTCAATCCTCCATTCATGAATTTGACTGTTTTTAATCTTCGTTCGTTTTCGATTATCCAGCATAAAAGCTAATGAACGCTGATCTGCTGGGCCGGCCTTAGGAGGTACGGGGCCCAATTGGGAACAATTTTGGTGAGCCCCAGGTTCCCAGCCAAGATCTGTAGAATCATAGAAATACAAATAAAGTCTATTATATGCTTTATATCTCTATGGTAGAATGGAAAGTAATCAAAATGTGCGCTTAAAAAGTGCCTGCGAGTTAATGGACCAAACAGATCTAAGCTGCATTTTAATATAAAATTGCATACATGTAAGCCTACAAGTAACAAACAATATGTGTAGATCTCCTCTGAAAAGTACAGAGTTACAACACAACTTATTTTAGTGACTGTGAAATGAAAAAAACAATTTAAGAAGTAATTTAATTAACTAGATCCTGGAAAACCAATAACCATTGGCGAAAAACCAGTCCAGGCATTAATTTTGGGCTTCAGCCCCATCCTATCTTAGTTGTGTGTGTGTGTGTGTGTGTGTGTGTGTGTGTGTGTGTGTGTGTGTGTGTGTGTGTGTGTGTGTGTGTGTGTGTGTGTGTGTGTGTGTTAGTTGTCTGTGGGTTTTGTGTGTAGGGAGGAAAGAGAGAGAGGAAGGAGGGTTTGAGGGAAGAAGGGAATGGAGGGAGGGAAGGAGAGAAGGATGGAGAGGGCCGGTGGCAGGAGCGGATGCTGGGGTCCGGGCGGACGGGTGTGAGCTGAGGCCGATGTTTGTAAACGTTGCTCCAACACCCCCGGCCCGGCCCTCCCTGTATTGTTCACCGCTTCTCCCCGGGGAGAGAGAGGGGTGGAGCCGGGGCTGTGTGCGTGAAGCACGGCGACTGGAGGGGCGGGAGCGCTGCCCCAGGACCGTGAGGGGACGACCCACCTCCCCCTCTCCCTCTTCACTATTCCCCCTCACACCCCCCTCCCCATCTACCCCTTTCTTCCCCCTCCACCCCTCTACTCTCTCTCCACCCCTCTCTCCCCCCTCCACCCGGGGCAGATCTAGCCGAGCTGAGAGTAGATAACTCTAGCGCGGGAAGGCCCAATTAGGAGCAATTGGCCCAATTGGCTTAAGGCCGGCCCTGCTAATCTGTTATAAAAAAGTGGAGCGCGGCAAGCAAGAAAATGACTCAATTTTCTCACTGCTTCAATAAATGCCGTAGCTTCCTTTTCGACGGGTGGGTTGTACAATTCACTAGCGTGGAGAGTACGAGACATGAAAGCCACTGGTCGTCCTCCTTGATTTAATGTTGCTGATACTGCTAAATCAGAGGCATCACATTCAGCAACAAAGGGGAGATCCTCATCGATGGCGTGTAATGGTGCAGATTCCAATTGTTTCTTTAAAGAAGTAAAAGCACCAATTGCTGTAGAGTCAAGGGGGAAGGATTTTGCTCTAATTAAAGGTTGAATTTTGTCAGAAAAATTTGATATCCATTTAGCATAATATGCAAACATCCCAAGAACCCTTCGTAGAGAGTTTAATGTAGCTGGAACAGCTATCTCTTGGAGTGGGCGGAGTCTTTCTGGATCAGGCTTGATTATATCATTTCCAACCCAATAACCAAGAATATTAATTGATGACACTGATGTTATTGACTTAGCCTCATTTAATGTTAGATTTTTAGAATGTACAACATCTAAAACCGTTGTACATTTTCATCATGTTCAGCCTGGTCTTTTCCTGCAATAGTTATATTATCAAGATAAGGGAAAGTATCTTTAAGGTTTTCCTGTTCAACAAGTTTGTCCATCTCTCTGAAAAACAGCCACGCCATTAGTTACACCAAAAGGAACTCTGCAGTAGTGATATAATTTCCCATTTGCTTCAAACGCAGTGTATTTCTTCTCTGATTCCTTCAAAGGAATTTGGTAGTAAGCACTTTTTAGGTCAAAAGTAGAGAATATCTTATACTTGGCTAATGTATTGATAATCTCTTCCATACGAGGTAATGGATATGCATCAAGGCCCATGAACTGGTTTATAGTTTGAGTCTCTCTCTATGTCGCTCCAAGGGGTCCTTAACCACGACAAGTTGTGCCCTCCAAGGGGAAGAGCTGGGTTCTATGATACCTTCTTGTAAAAGATTAGTTACTTCTGTGTTGATAAAGTTTCTTTAGTCATATTTACTAAAATGTCTTGATTTTGTAGCAATTGGTTTGCACTTTGCGTATAAATTAGTGAATAATGAAGGACATTCAACAGATGCAACAGAAACGCCACACAATACTGGTGGCTTTGACAATACAAGGTCAGGCATAGATCCTTCATACATTATTTGAAATGATCTGTGCAGTTTCTGAAAATCCTGACCTAGAATTATATCGCTACACAAATATTTCAAAATACCAAGACATACAGATTTATAGCTAGTTTTGTTCAGAATAAAGTCTACAATACAAGATCCTATAATTTGAGTGTTGAGAGTTGTCAGAGCCATCGAGATTTCCTTATTTGAAGAAATTATAGTTGGATTTAGTCGGGACACAACTTGTTCACTTATAAACTTTCTGAACTGTCAGAATCAAGTAATACATTAAGTGTATGGCCATTAATGGATACAGTTGTAGCTGCATGAGACAAGCTCTGAGGAAATGCAGCTGTAATTGCACATAAAGAAGGCGTATGCATGGCAGCAGTCACAATTGTTGTAGTTGCTTTGGACTTGCATACTCTAGAATAATGTCCCTTCTTGCCACAACTATTACAAGTTGCCTCTCGAGCAGGACATATCTCTCTATTATGAATATTACCCCCACAAAAATAACAGTTCCTTTTTGAATAAGTATATGCTGCAGCAAGGACACATTTATCAGTAGAAATTGTTTCAGTTTGCTCCATATTAGTACTTGGGTGAAATTAGTTTGACGTAGTTACAGCAGAATACACATTAGATGAGCCATAAGTATCTGAATTTTTCTGAGCCAAGTCTAATGAGTAAGCTTGATTGTAAGCTGACTGTAAATCCAAGGTTTTTGTTTTCTAATAGTCTCTGTCGTATTAAAGGCGATGCCAAACCATTGATAAAAGAGTCTCGAGAAAGTTCCTGTCGATATTGATCAGCCGTAACTGCTTTGAAGGCACAGTCTTTACTAAGTCTTTGAAGTTCTTGTAAAAATTCATCAAGTGACTCACCAGGTTTTTGTTTACGAGTAGCAAGGAGGTGTCGAGCAAATATTACGTTGGGTGTCTTAACGAAGAGTCTGCTTAGTACATCAATAGCAGAATCATAAGTTGTACATTCCTCTGTGTAATCATATACATCAGAAGAGACAGAGCTTATTAATGTCCTGAATCTGTCTGGTGCATCATTGCCACACTCGTCAAAGAAGTTATTTAGTGTACAAAGCCAGCGCTTCCATTCCTTTGCAGCAGTAGGTGAGTTGGGATCCAGATCCAAGCGTTGTGGTTTTAATACTTTCTCCATCTCGATGTCACACTGCTTAACTTCTGAGATTGAGTTGCTTAAATTGTTGTGAGGCAAATGAAACTTATAGTTCCCAGCATTTTCCCTGCAGCCCTTCTTGAATAGAGGCACAACATTTGCCACCCTCCAGTCCTCCAGCACCTTGCCTGTATTTAATGACGACTTGTAAATTTTAGCCAGGATCCGATACATCTGATCAGGCCCGGGAGATAGGCCGGAAACCCAGGTACTGGGTCAGGCAGCATCTCTGGAGAAAATGGATAGAGCCAGAATAGGGGAATCAAAAAGCAGAGGGCATGGGTTTAAAGTGAGTGGGAAATATTTATTAGGAACCTAAGAGGCAACTTTTTCTCACAGAGGGTGGTGGATGTATACAGAACAAGCTGCCAGAGGGGGTAGTTGAGGCAGGTACTATACATCATTTAAAAGACATTTGGATAGGTACAAGGATAGGAAAAGCAGACGGATAAGGGGCAAACGCAAGCAGGTGGGACTAATGTAAATGGTGCATCATGGGTAAGTTGGGCCATAGGGGCCTGTCTCCATGCTGTATGACTACCACTCTTCATCTTTCCAGAAGAGGTGGGATGCTGTCCTGTGGTGACTCTCACCACCCCCCACGTGAGGTACTCTTATAACCATATAACCATATAACCATATAACAATTACAGCACGGAGACAGGCCCTCTCGGCCCTTCCAGTCCATGCCGACCATTTGTTTTCCCCTAGTCCCATCTACCTGCACTCAGACCATACCCCTCCATTCCCTTCACGTCCATATACCTATCCACTTTACTTTTAAATGTTAAAATCGATCCTGCCTCCACCACCTCTGCTGGAAGCTCATTCCACACAGCCACCACCCTCTGAGTAAAGCAGTTCCCCCTCACGTTACCCCTAAACTTCTGTCCCTTAATCTCTTCCACAGATATTTTCACTACATTTCATGATGCAGCTCTATAGGACTTTGGTTTGGCGGCATTTGGCTTATAGTGTGCAGTTCCGATCGCCCCCTTATGTGAAAGATGTGGAGGCTTAGAAGAGGGTGCAGGGGATGTTACGGACCTCCTGGACTTTGGTTGGCCATCTAGTGGTTATTCTGTGTAACGTTTTGGTTGGCTGTCCAGTGATTACCTTTGTGAAACGTTGGGTGGCTATCTTTCAAATTTAAAAACAAACCGCCATCCTCATCTCTGTCAATCCCTAACACAGCATTGTCTTTTCACACTTTATTCTATTAAACTCTCAAAATACACAATTGCCTGTTCCTTTGGAGGGAGATGGAAGAAGTGTTTAACTAAACTAAATAGCTGACCAGCTCTATCCAGGCTTTGGCAAGGTGGAGGCTACCAACAAGGAAGATTACTACAAAGAGACTGTTGCTCCGGATGAAGGGCTAGAAATAAGGTCAGTGGCATCTTTATCTTCATTAAATAAATCAGGACGCTCATCAGTAGCATCCAGTGCTAGCTTAGCCCTAGCCAGAGCCCGTGCTAAGGCTAGAGCTTCTTACCTGAAAAGAGAACTGGATTTGAAGATGGAAAAGACAAAACTGGAAGCCAAGCTAGAAGCTATAAAAGTTCAGAAAGAAGTAGAAGCTGCCCAAGCTGAGGTTGATGTTATGGAGGCAGCTGCTACACAACTGGGCCTTCCTGCAACATAGTACAAAGATACGGAATCGCCTGCACAACCAGAGAGTTCACTGCAGCGCACCAGTGAGTATGTAGCACAATCTTCAGAAGAAATGAAGATGAGATAGATGCTATGTGTCACTCAGACCAAACTAGTAAAGAGCCTCACCGGAGCAGTCAAGAACAAGATGGGAAATCTCTGGTAGACCAGGTTTACTCTGGTCATAGTGGAACTCACAAGCGATCCAGCTCTCCACTCTGTGACACCAGACCATCCTACAGTGGAGCTGAAAAGCGCTCCAGCTCTCCTTTCCGCAATGTGAGGCCGTCCTACAGCGGAGAGAGACAGCGCTCTAACTCTCCACGCCGAGATGCAAGGTCTTCCTATGGAAGAGACGGCCAGCTTTCTAGTCGCCTAGTCAACATAAGATCATCCTACAGAGTAGACGACCAATCTTCCAGAGTTCCACTCTATGACTCAACGGAGTATAGGAGGCACACAGAACATCACCTCTCCCCACCCCGTGCTAACAGATTTTCATCTGAATTGGATGATAGCCAACAATACAGCCATGTAGTCGAAAGTAGGTCACAATGTAGAGGCACGGCGACAGGTAACACCTCCATCGCTGACCTCGCCAGATACCTGGCAAAGAGTCAGCTTGTGTCTGCTGGTTTAACTAAATTCAATGATTAGCCAGGCAGCTACCTAGCCTGGAAAGCTAGCTGTATCAGCGCCACTGCAGACCTAGGACTAACAGCCAGTGAGGAGTTAGACCTACTTGTCAAATGGCTAGGAAAGGAGTCAAGTGGCCATGCTTCAAGAATCAGGTCCATCAATGTGAATCATCCTCATGTAGATCTCGATAGGGTCTGGGAAAGACTCAAAAAATGTTATGGCTCTCCTGAGGCTATTGAGGCAGCTCTATTCTCTAAGATAGAGAACTTCACAAAGATCACAAGTAAAGATTACAGCAGACTCCGTGAACTTGGAGATTTGTTGATGGAGTTGGAATCAGCAAAACAAGATGGCTACTTACCAGGCCTCCGATATCTTGACACATCCAAAGGGGTGAGTCTCATCTTGGACAAGCTGCCTTTCAACCTTCAAGAGAATTGGAGGACACAAGGGACACGTTCCAAGAGAGAACGCAAAGTCGTCTATCCTCCTTTCTCTTTCTTTGTAGAAGCAGATGACAGAAACAACCCTGGTTTCATCCCCTCACCGCATCCCATGGCCAACCTTAAGAAAGAGCGGCCATATGGTAATCAGAGAACACCAGTTTCAGTACACAAAGCCAAAGTATCATTCACAAATGCCAAGTCTAAGCCAGACAACACAAGCAAGACGACAATCGTTCCAGATAAAGAATGTCCCATTCATCACAAACCTCACCCTTTGAAGAAATGTAAATGCTTCAGCCACATGTTGTTGGGCGACCATAAGAACTTCCTCAAGGAGAATTCTATATGTTTTCGCTGCTGCGGTCCGACCACTCACCAAGCCAAGGACTGTGACGTGTCCATCACACGTGCTGAGTGCAGCAGCGACAGACACCTGGCAGCCCTCCATCCAGGTCCTGCTCCACAGCCATCCCAGCCACCCTCCTCACAGCACGGCGGGGGGGAAGAAGATGCACCTCAGACGGAGATCACGTCCACTTGTACAGAGATATGTGGTGGAGACTTCAGAGGTAAATCTTGCTCAAAAATATGCCTCGTAAACATCTATCCTTACGTTTGCAAGCCAGAAGCCAGGAAGATGTTTGCCATCTTAGACAATGTCATTAGCCAAGTTACAAATTCTTTGACATGTTTAACATCCAGGGGCCTGCAGCTCTCTATACCCTAACAACATGTACTGGGATAGTTGAAACAGGGTTCGCAGTCTGTGCCAGCAGCCTGCCTGGCTGCTACTACCTGGTTATCAGGACCAACCTTCCTGTGTGAACCAGGGACAGCAGTCCAAGAGGACAAAGCCTCATCCTATGACCTTGTCGAACCTGAGTCACATGTGGAGGTGCGTTCCAAGGTTAAAGTCCTCGCCACTGAAGTTACTCAGATGCTACCTCTGTCAAAGCGCTTTGAGCGTTACTCTGATTGGAGGTCTTTCACAAAAGCATTGGCACGCTTGTCTCACCTTGCTAAAGGTTTTGATCATTCATTGGATAATGGCAGCTGTGTTGGATGGCACAGTTGCAAGAAAAGTGTATCCACAGCAGACCTCGCTAAAGCAGAGCGCACTATCATCAGATGTGTTCAACGAGAAGCATACTCTGAGGAGTTCAAATGCATTCAAACAGGGCAGAACCTCTCTAAAAACAGTGCACTGTACAAGCTTCACCCGCTCATTGACAGGGAAGGATTACTGCGAGTAGGAGGACGTCTTACTCAGGCGAAGATCCCGAAGAGTGAAGCCAACCCTCTCATCATCCCCGGTCGGCATCATGTTGCAACGTTGCCCATTCGCCACCATCACGAATGTGTGCAGCACCAGGGAAGACTCTTTACTGAGGGTGCCACCCACGCTGGTGCTTTGTGGATAGTTGGAGCAAAAAGGCGCATCAGTGGTGTCCTCCACAAATGCGTAATCGGCAAGAAACTTTGTGGAAAAACAGAGCAGCAGCAAATGTCAGACCTGCCGGCGGAACGTCTACAGACAGACCCACCATTCTCCTACGTCGGCCTGGATGTGTTTGGTCCATGGGAAGTAGCAGCACGTCACACAAGAGGGGGGCATGCCAATAGTAAGAGGGGGCCGGTGCTGTTCTCATGCATGTCTACTAGAGCTATCCATATTGAAGTAATTGAAACAATGAGCTCATCCAGCTTCATCAATGCACTTCTCAATCAGAGGGCCTGCCAAACAGTTGCGCTCTGTTTGCGGAACCAACTTTGTTGGAGCAAACAAGGAGCTCACGTTGGATCTTTCAAAACAAGGGCAAACAAGTATTAATAACTACCTTCTTGAGCTGAAATGTACAAGGGTGTTCAACCCTCCGCACTCATCGCACGTGGGCAGAGCCTGGAAACGCATGATTGGGATTGCAAGGCGCATCCTAGATTCCATGCTTCTTCGGATCGGGCATTCTCATCTCACGCACAAGGTCTTAACCACTCTGATGGCTGAAGTCGTCGCCATTGTCAACGCAAGACCCCTGGTTCCTGTTTCATGCGATCCAGTCACCCCTCATTTTAACATCTTCCATGCTCCTGACTCAAGAAGATCGGCTCTCTCCCTCCTGCTCCAGTAGATATCTCCAAAGGGGACCTGTTGAAGAGTCAGTGGAAGAGGGTTCAGGTCTTGGCAGATACATTCTGGGGCACATGGCGTAGAGAGTACCTCAGTACACTACAAAGTCGTCAGAAATGGCAAACCAAAAGACCTAATCTGAGAGAAGGAGACATTGTTCTCATGAAGGACAACCAGGCAAGAAGGAGCGAATGGCCTATGGGTGTCATTGTTAAGACTCATCCCAGCAAAGATGGGATCGTCCGAAAGGTAGAAGTCAAGGTGACAGGGCAAGAAAATGTGAAGACCTTCTCAAGACCTATCTCAGAGGTCATCCTCCTCTTGACTCCGGAGATGTATGTGTGGCATCTAGTGTTACAGACCTCCTAGACTTTGATTAGCCTGTGTAACGTTTTGGTTGGCCGTCCAGTGATTACCTTTGTGAAACATTGGGTGGCCATCTTTCAAATTTAAAAACAAACCGCCATCCTCATCTCTGTCAATCCCTAACACAGCATTGTCTTTTCACACTTTATTCCATTAAACTCTCAAAATACACAATTGCCTGTTCCTTTGGAGGGAGATGGAAGAAGTGTTTAACTAAACTTAATAGCTGAACAGCCTGTGTTTGGTGAAGGCAGCACAGGGGAGGTTTACCAGAATGCTGCCTGGATTAGAAGGTTTCAGCTATAGAGAGCGGTTGGATAGACCTAGATTGTTTTCTATGGAATTTTAGGGGTTGAGGGGAGACTTGATAGAAGTATATATACTTATGAGAGGCATAGATAGGGTAGACAAAACCTTTTTCCCAGGATGGAAATGTCCAACATGAGAGGGCAGAGTTATAAGGTGAGAGCGGGAAGGTTTAATGGAGATATGCAGGGCACATCTTTTATATAGAGAGTGATGGGGGCCTGGAATTGTCAGAAGTGGTAGTGAAGGCAGATATGATAGTGGTATTTAAACAATAGACAATAGGCAATAGGTGCAGGAGTAGGCCATTCGGCCCTTCGAGCCAGCACCGCCATTCACTGTGATCATGGCTGATCATCCCCAATCAGTACCCCGTTCCTGCCTTCTCCCCATATCCCCCGACTCTGCTATCTTTAAGAGCTATATCTAATTCTCTCTTGAAAGCATCGAGCGAATTGGCCTCCACTGCCTTCTGAGGCAGAGAATTCCACAGATTCACAACTCTCTGGCAGAATTATTTTCCTTCTCATCTCTGTTCTAAATGGCCCACCCCTTTATTTATTTATTTATTTATTTATTTATTTATTTATTTATTTATTTATCTATTTATTATTTAAAAAAAATATTTTAATTTAATTTAATTTATTTATTTACTTGTTTATTTTTTTAAAAATAGGTGCAGGAGGAGGCCATTCCGCCCTTCGAGCCAGCACCGCTATTCATTGTGATCATGGCTGATCGTCCCCAATCAATAACCCATGTCTGCCTTCTCCCCATATCCCTTGATTCTTAAGCTGTGGTCCCTGGTTCTGGACTCCCCCAACATCGGGGACATGTTTCGTGCCTCTAGCCAATGGCAGCGCAGGGAATAGAGGGATAGGAATCATGTGCAAGCAAATGAGGTTATTTCATCTTGGCATCCTGTCCGGCACCAACATTGAGAGACTCATTCCTGTGCTGTACTCTTCCATGTTCTATGTTTGATTTCATATTTGTCAGGTGTTAAGTTAGATTTACAGATATCCACAGACAGTGTTAGATTGCAGACAGCACAGTTGGCACCTTCAATGAAACTAACATGAACAGGCAAAAAAGTCCCAGCAAGCTTGTCCTTTCACAAGTGGAAGTCCATTGCATGAAAGGAGCAGGGAATGCAAAGCTGGATTATAGATGTAGTCATGGTGAATGGTTGTTTATTTACGTGCGAGTGTGGCTAAGAACCGTTTTCCCCTTGTTTTGGAACAAGTTGCCAGAGGAGGTAGTTTAGTTTAGTTTAGTTTGGTTTAGAGATACAGCAAGGAAACAGGCCCTTCTGCCCACCGAGTCCATGCTGATGCAGCGATCCCTGCACATTAACGCCATCCTACACACGCTAGGGACAATTTACACTTACACCAAGCCAATTAACCTACAAACCTGTACGTCTTTGGAGTGTGGGAGGAAACCGAACATCTTGAACAAAACCCATGCGGTCACGGGGAGAACGAACAAACTCCGTACAGACAGCACCCCTAGTCAGGGTCGAACCCGGGTCTCTGGCGCTCCAAGCATTGTGAGGCAGCAACTCTACCGCTGCGCCACCGTGCCGCATAGTTGAGGCCGACTCTATCCCAACATTTAAGAAACAGGTAGACAGGTACATGGATAGGACAGATTTGGAGGGATGTGGACCAAACGCAGGCAGGTGGCTGGTGTGGGCGAGTTGGGCAGAAGGGCCTGTTTCCACACTGAATCACTCTATGACTCTGTGACTTTCCAGTTTATGTTAATGACTTGGATCTGGGTAAACAGAGCAAGATTTCAAAATCTAAAAATTATACGTAACTTGGAAGAGTGGTAAATGTTAGCAACACAAAGTGATAGATGTTGGTGTGGAGAATGAGGGGGTTTAATCGTGAGCGTCCATTCAAAAGCAGGTAGGGGGCGCCGTCGGGTATGGCTGCCCTGCCAGCATCTGTTAGTCCTTTCACCCTATTTTTAAATTTTTAGTGAGTTAAAAGTGTTTGTTTTGGAGGTCCTCAGGTCTTTTATGTGGTGGGTAGGAGGAGGGGAAGGGGAAAACTTTATTTCCTAGTCCCTACCTGGTCACAGAGGCAGCTTCCCTCCGAGCTGCTTCTTCGCCATTTCCTCGCGGCCTACCATCGGACTAAAGCAGCGTTTCCTGCTGGGACCGGCTGGAACCCCAGCTTCGGCTGTGGCACAGCGCTGGGACACCATCACGGAGCGGGCGATGCCTTACCGGGTCGCCGTGCGGTAAGCTCCGGAGTGCTGTGACCGCCGACACCAACATCCGAGGAGCTGTGGCTGCGGGCGTCCAGCCGCGGGTGGCGCTGGATTTAAAACACCGTGGAGCCTGGGATCCATGATCGCCAGAGTCGGAGCTCCAACTAGAGCGGCCTGAGGACTTTGGGAGCCGCGGCCGCTCCAGACATTCCAAGCCGCTGAGGCGTTCACCCGACGCCGGAGTTCCATCTTCCCGGCAAGAGAACATCGGGCTGCCATAGCGGCGACTGCGGAGGCCGCAATAGGCCCGACTATGGGTGAACAGGGGACAGGACTTTGCTGCCATTGATGTTTTTATGTTTATTGTTACATTCTTTAATGTTGTATCTTATCTTTATCTGTGTGCTGCATGGCAAGTCAAATTTCACTACACCAATTGGTGTATGTGATAATAAATGTCCTTTGTTGTATCCTTATAACAGGAGGAAATTACGGGTGTATATTTGCACGGAGCTTTGAATGTGCGAGCAGATTGTGAGAAGTGTTAAATGCACAGAGAATATGGGGATTTTATAAACAAATGTAGAATCTTTTTTAAACGAGTGAATTATATTCAATCTGTAAACTAATTTGCTGCATTGATCACTCTGCTTTCAGAAGGGTGTGAGGTGGCAGAAAAGATGAATGAGACAGTAATTGGGATGAGGGATTTCTAGTCCATGTACACCCTGGACAGGCTGGGGTTGTGCTCCTTTGAAAACAAATTGATAGGAGATTGACAATGTATTCAAAATACACCTGAGACATGGTATTTGGAAATGAGCCTGGCCAGGTCATAAGGATCATAAGTGATAGGAGAATTAGGCTATTCAGCCCATCAAGTCTACTCCGCCATTCAATCATGTCTGATCTATCTCGTCTAACCCCATTCTCCTGCCTTCTCCTCATAACCCCTGACACCCGTACTAATAAATTGACGGTGTTTCTGTCAAAGAGCATTTTGGGGATAGACCTTGTGAGACCATCTGAACAAGGGTCTTGACCTGAACAAATAGTTAAACGCCTGGAAAGACTGAATGTAGAGAAGATGTTTCCACTAGTGGGAGAGTCCAAGACCAGAGGGCACAGTCTGAGAATAAAAGGACATTCCTTTAGAAAGGAGATGAGGAGGGATTTGTTTAGTCAGAGAGTGCAGGATTCTTGATCAGTATGGGTGTCAGGGGTTATGGGAAGAAGGCAGGAGAATGGGGTTGAGACGGAGAGATAGATCAGCCATGATTGAATGGCGGAGTAGACTCGATGGTCTGAATGGCCCCATTCTACTGCGATGACTTCTGAATTTCTGAGGTTGTTGTTGGGTAAGTCCACATTTGCACGTAGGAATCGTTTAAAGCCCAGTTATGGAGTTATGGAGTCATAGAGACATACAGCATGGAACCAGGCCCTTCGGCCCAGCTTGCCCATGCTGACCAAGGTGCCAAATCTACATGAGTCATACCTGCCCATGACTGGTCCATATCCCTCTAATCTTTCCTATGGGTGTCAGGGGTTATGGGGAGAAGGCAGGAGAATGGGGTTAGCAGGGAGGGATAGATCGGTCATGATTGAATGGCGGAGCAGACTTGGTGGGCCGATGGCCAAATTCTGCTCCTATCACCTATATCCTTATGATCTATCCATGTATCTGTCCAATTTTCTTTTAAATTATGTTATAGTTTTAACATATAGAGCTGCCTCAACTACTTCCTCGGGCAGTTTGTTCCACAAACCCCCTACGCTTTGTATGAGAAATTTGCCCTTCAGTTTCCTATTCTATGTATCAAAGTATAAATCTTTCCCTTTTCACCTTAAAAATATGTCCTTTGGTTCTAGATTCCCCTACTCTGGGTAAAAGACTCTGCGCATCTACTCTAACTATGTCCCTCATGATCGTATACAACTCTGTAAGATTAGCTCTCATCCTCCGACACTGCAAGGAATGCCGTCCGAGGCTGCCCAACCTCTCCATATAGCTCAGGCCCTCAAATCCTGCCAACATTCTCGTAAATCTTCTGTGCACTCTTTCCAACTTAACAACATCCTTCCTATAGCAGGGTGATCAGAACTGAAAATGATGCTCTAAATGCGGCCTCACCGACGTTTTGTACAACTGTAACATAACATACCAACTTCTATATTCAATACTTTGACAGATGAAGGACAATGTACTGAAAGCCTTCATGACCACTCAATCTCCCTGTGATACCACTTTCAAGGAATCATACACCATGTACTCTGAGGTTATTCTACTGTACAACACTTCCCAGTGCCCTGCCATTCACTGTTCCACAAATACAACACGTCACATATCGACATTAAACTCCGTTACCCTTTCCTTAGCCCACTTGCTCAATTGATGAAGATTCTGCTGCAATTTTGATAAGCTTCTCCTCCATCTATGATACCAACCACTTTAGTGTCATTTGCAAACTTACCAATCATCCCTTCTACATTCTCATCCAAATCGTTGATGTAAACCACAAACAGCAATGGATCGAGTATCGATCCCTAAGGAACACCACTAGTCTCAGGCCTCCAGTCCCAAAAACAACCTTCCACCATCACCCTCTGCTTCCTTCCATGAAGCCAATTATTTATCCAGTTGCCGAGTTCTCTCTGGATCACATGCAAAATGATGAAATACGAAGGTAAGCTAGCTAAAGGGGACAACAAGAGTTTCTTCAGTTATACAAAGAGTTAGAAAGTTTCAAGAGTGGATGTTGGATTGCTGGAAAATAATGCAGGACAAGTGATAATTGAGAATATGGGGAATAACTTTTTTGCATCACAGTGGAAGCAGAGGAGGTGAATAACTTTTTTGCTTCACAGTGGAAGACACCAGCAACGTGCCTGAAATTCAAGAGAGTTGGGGGTGGAAGTTAGTGGAGCGGCTATTACTAGGGAGAAGGTGCTTGGGAAACTCAAAGGGCTGAAGGCGGATGTCACCTGGATCGGATGGACTGCACCCTAGGGTTCTGAAAGAGGTGGATCTAGAGATAGTGGAGGCATTGATAGTGATATTTCAAGAATCACTAGAGTCAGAAGTGGTTCTAGATGATTGGAAAATTGCCAATATTACCCCGCTACACAAGCAGGGAGCAAAGCAGAATAATGGGAAATATAGGCCGGTTAGTCTGACTTCAGTGGTTGGTAAGATTTTAGAGTCCATTATAAAGGATGAGGTTACAGATTACTTGGAAGTTCACGATAAAATCGTCCGGGAGGTCTTGCTTGACAAAATTACTAGAATTCTTTGAAGAAGTAAATAGCAGGACAGGCAAAGGAGAATCAGTAGATGTTGTTTACTTAGATTTTCAGAAAGCCTTTGATAAGATGCCACAGGGGAAGCTGCTAAGGAAGATGCGAGCGCATGGTATCAAATGGCAGATACTAGCATGGATAGCAGGTTGGCTGGATGGCAGAAGGCAATGACTGGCAATAAAGGTTTTTTTTTCTTTTTGGCTCATATTTCCTTCCAACTTCACTCCTAACATTAGATTTAGTCTGTGTGAAGTTTGCTTGTTTTGTCAGTGACCACATGGACTAGTTCATTAGTGATCGGCCCAGATCAGGGTGTCTCACCTGACTGTCTTTCCAGGTAAGGCAGAGGTTCACTTGCACCTCCCCCAACCTCATCTACTGTATCCGCTGTTCCAGGTGTCAACTCCTATATAGGGGCCGCTACTCTTCACGTTGTATATTAATGATTGGGATGAGGGGATTGAAGGCTTTGTGGCCACGTTTGCAGACTATACGAAAATAGGTGGAAGGGCAGGTAGTGTAATGAAAGCAGGGACTCTGCTGAAGGATTTGGACCGGTAGGGAGAGTGGGCAGAGAAGTGGCAGATGAAATATAGTGTAGCAAAGTGTGGAGAACGCATTTTGGTTGCAGGAATAAAGGCATAGATTATTTTCTAAATGGGGAGGGAATCCAGAAATCGGAGGTACAAAGGGACTTGGTGCCGGATTCCCAAGAAGTTAATCTGCAAATGGAATCGGTAGTAAAGAAAGCAAATACAATAGTAAGTAAGTCAATTTTATTTATATAGCACGTTTAAATCAACTCGCGTTGAAACCAAAGTGCTTTACATAGAAAAAAATAATAAAGTTTCCGTACATCCATAGAAAAAATAAAAATGACACAACACATTATAGAATGCAACATGAACGTCCCCCCACAACAGAATCAACATTTTCCACTGTGGGGAAAGGCATCCGAAAGTTCAGTCCTCTTCCTCTGTGATCACCCGAGGTCGGGGCCTATTTGTGGCCTCCGCAGCCAGTCCGATGTTTTCAGGCCCTCTTGCCGTGAAGCTGGAACTCTGGCGTCGGGTGAACACTCCTCAGCGGCTCGGAAATGTCTGGAGCGGCCGCTTCTTCCCCGGAGACTGCGGCCCCTGAAGTCCTCAGGCCGCGCCGGTCGGAACCGACTCTGGCGATCTCGGATCCCAGGCTCCACGGTGTTTTAAATCCAGCGCCGCCCGCCCGCGGCTGGACGCCCGCAGCCACAGCTCCTCGGATGTTGGAGTCGGCGGTCACAGCACTCCGGAGCTTACCGCACGGCGACCCGGTAAGGCATCGCCCGCTCCGTGATGGTGTCCCAGCGCTGTGCTGCCGCCGAAGATGTAGTCCCGACCGGTCCCGACATGAGACGCCGCTCCTGTCCAATGATAGGCCGCGAGGAAGGGGTGAAGAAGCAGCTCGGAGGGAAGCTGCCTCTCCGACCAGGTGGGGACTAGGAAATAAAGTTTCCCCCTTCCCCTACCCCCACCCACCACATAAAAGAAGATCAACAAACATTGTTTTAACAGGACTAAAAATAAAATAAAGAAGGGTGAAAGGACGGACTGCAGGCAGATCAGCCATAGACAACGGCGCCCCACTCCTGCAGTCCGCCATCTTTTTGCTAGCATTTATTTTGAGAGGACTTGAATACAAAAACTGGGATGTAATGCTGAGGCTCTATAAAGTGCTGGTCAGGCAGCATGTAGAATATTGTGAGCAGTTTTGGATACCATATCTGACGAAGGATGTGCTGGCTCTGGATAGGGTCCAGAGGAAGTTTACAAGAATAATCCCAGGAGGATGTTTCAACTAGTGCGAGAGTCTAGGAGAGTCATAGCCTCAGAATTGGGGTGGGAGATTGCAACCTTCACGTGGTCCGTCCCGTTTCAACGAATGCAATCAACCTGGCGTGCACAATCAAATAAGATCAATAGAACAAGTTGTCCTACAACTGTAGGCTGTGCACGCCACACGCAAGAAGAAGAGGAAGAAGACGAAGCCTCAGAATTAAAAGGACGTTCTAAAAGAGCCTCATCTATAATGGAAGAGGGGAACCCCCATTCCCTAAAGAATGAGGACATCTCCGATGACTTGTTATGGAAAACCTCATCCTGGGAGCAGATGCGGCATGGACGGAGGAATTGGAAGTAGGGGATAGAGTCTTCACAGGAAGCAGGGTGGTAAAACGTGTAGTCAAGATAGCTGGGGAGTCAATGGGTTTATAATAAATGTCAGTCTGTCTCCTGCGATGGAGTTGTATGGATGGAGTGCTATCTCCTGTTCCCTTTCTGCCATGCTGATTTCCTTTGTTAGTATGCTCCTCAGTCTTTGATACTCCTCCAGGGATACATTTGATCCCAGTTGCCATTTTTCATGACTCAATTTCTCTCATCATCCAAGCTTCCTTACACCCACTTGCCTTGCCCGTCACTCAAACAGGAACATGTCTGCCTCCAATGCTTGTCTTCACACTTTTAAAATCATCCCACTTTTTGGAATTTCTGAATTGTGACTCTTATGCCTGCCTTTATCCATAACTATCTTAAAGCTCATGAACAGTAGTTGCTCATCCCAAAAGACCTGCCAACCAGCACTTCACTCACTTGCCCCTCCCAATATCCTAAGACCACATCAAGTTTTGCCCTCTCCCGTGCAGGGCCCTCCCAGACCGCTCAGACACATCCTGGATCCTGACACCAAACAAGCAACAAACCATCCTGGAGTCTCGACTGCTGCCACAGAATCTCTAGTCTGCACCCCTAACTAAAGAGTCTCCTATTACTATTGCCTGAGGAAACTTTCCTGAACACATTTGACAAAATCCATCCCATCTAAGGCTTGGCACTATGGCATATCACTATATGTATATTGAGAAAGTTTAAATCCCGAAGGATGACAACCTTATTAGTTGTGCAGCTTCCTGCAACCTCTGAGCAAATTTGTACACTCACAACAAGGTGATCATCCCCTTTTTTATTTCTCAGCTCCACCCATATAACTTCACTGGACTAACAAAGAGAATCTGTGGAATTCTCTGCCACAGGAGGCAGTGGAGGTCAATTGACTGGAAGTTTTCAAGAGAGAGTTAGATATCGCTCTTAGGGCTGACGGAATCAAGGGATATGGGGAGTAAAACTCTGCAGAAGGACTTAGACAGGTTGGGAGAGTGGGCAGAGAAGTGGCAGATGAAATATAGTGTAGCAAAGTGTGGAGTCACACATTTTGGTTGTAAGAATAAAGGCGTAGATTATTTTCTAAATGGGGAGGGAATCCAGCAATCGGAGGTACAAAGGGACTTGGTGCCGGATTCCCAAGAAGTTAATCTGCAAAAATCGAATCGGTAGTAAAGAAAGCAAATAAAATAGTCAGGAAATAGTACATTTTATTTATATAGCACGTTTAAATCAACTCGCGTTGAAACCAAACTGCTTTACATAGAAAAAAATAATTAGGTTTCCGTACATCCATGGAAAAATTAAAAAAAATTAAAATGACATAACACATTATAAAATTCATCATGAATGTCCCCCCACAACAGAATCAACATTTTCCACAGTGGGGAAAGGCATCCGAAAGTTCAGTCCTCTTCCTCTGTGATCACCCGTGGTCGGGGCCTATTTGTGGCCTCAGCAGCCTGTCCGATGTTTTCAGGCCCTCTTGCCGGGAAGATGGAAGAAGAGGAAGAAGAAGCCTCAGAATAAAAAGGACGTTCTTTTAGCAGGGCTGCCAACACTGGGAGAGAGTTGGGAGTGAGAAATTGTGACAGACCAAGCCCGAAAATTTCAATTTTCAGCTTGAAATTGTGCAATATGGTGCATACTGTATTCATATGGTGCATATTAGTGTATTCATGTATGGAAATCGGGTTATAATCAAACACTTGGCCCATGTTGACCAACCTGGGTCTCACTGCACACCTGGCACTACTCCTGGCCCTGTCTCCAGTTGCATACCTTCTCTCATTCCTGTCCCTGAGTCCAGCCTTACCCTGTTCCACCCTGATCATAGCTGCTTACCTGCTTTGGTTCCCAGTGCTGAACACTCCCCTGGTCCCAGCTTTGACTGCACACCTAGTACTATTCCAGACCTTGACTCTGGATGCACACTTGGCCTTGCTCCTAGCCCCTTTGCACTGACAATATATCTGGCCCAGACATAAAGCCCCATACCTGACCCCCTGGACTTAAGGTATTACGTTTAAGCCCACAGGTGCTTATCTAATGCAGTAATCCTTTATGGGGCACAGACCAAATTATGTATAACAACATTTGCTACACCCATTGGCTTCCTTGTTATCTAACATGCTAGTTACTTTGTCAAAGAAGTCATCAATTGGTTGAACACAATTTCTCATCCATAAAATTATACTCACTCAGTATTCTGTTACCATTTGTTAAGGGTTTGGACACGCTAGAGGCAGGAAACATGTTCCCGATGTTGGGGGAGTCCAGAACCAGGGGCCACAGTTTAAGAATAAGGAGGAAGCCATTTAGAACGGAGACGAGGAAATACTTTTTATCACAGAGAGTGGTGAGTCTGTGGAATTCTCTGCCTCAGAGGGCGGTGGAGGCAGGTTCTCTGGATGCTTTCAAGAGAGAGCTAGATAGGGCTCTTAAAAATAGTGGAGTCAGGGGATATGGGGAGAAGGCAGGAATGGGGTACTGATTGGGGATGATCAGCCATGATCACATTGAATGGCGGTGCTGGCTCGAAGGGCCGAATGGCCTACTCCTGCACCTATTGTCTATTGTCTATTTCTTTCATTTTCGTAACAAACTGTCCTGAAGTCATTTTCACCCCCCATATTTTCAGTATTTTGTTGTCTTCCTCTCAGCTGGGACTTTTCCGAAATGCAAAGTCCAATAACTAGATATTTAAGCAATATTATTCTATTAAATGTGATCTTGAGAGTACATAATATTTTCCGTGGTATTCAGTATTTTGTATGAAGTATTTTTAAGAGGTAACTTTTTATGGGGTAACTTTTTCCACACAAAGGGTGGTGGGTGTATGGAACAAGCTGCCAGAGGAGCTTGAGGCAGGGACCTATCCCAACATTTAAGGAACAGTTAGACTGATACATGGATAGGACAGGTTTGGAGGTATGGACCAAAAGCAGGTGGCATATCTGGGACATGTTGGCGGGTGTGGGCAAGTTGGGCCGAAGGGCCTGTTTTCACACTGTATCACTCCATGACCACATTATACCTCCACCATGCATGAATGCTTCAAAATCAAGTGATCGAGTTTTATTGCCATATACTCAAGCATAAAAACATAGAAAATAGGTGCAGGAATAGTCCATCGGCCCTTCGAGCCAGCACTGCCATTCAATATGATCATGGCTATTCATCTAAAATCAGTACCTCTTTCCTGTTTTTTCCCCATATCGCTTGATTTTGTTAGTCCCAAGAACTAAATGTAACTCTCCCTTGAAAACATCCAGTAAATTGGCCTCCACTGCCTTCTGTGGCAGAGAATTCCACAGATTCACAACCCTCTGTGTGAAGAAAGTTTGTCCTCATCTCAGTCCAAATTGGCCTACCCTTGATTCTTAAACGGTGATCGCTGGTTCTGAACTCCCCCACCATCAGGAACATTTTTCCTGCAGTTACAGTGAAAATCTAGCAGGCACGCAAGATGCTTTCTCCCACCACCCCCATTTGAAGGCCACTATCTTCCACCGTTTCTACCCAGTGCTTGGTACTTACTTCCAGCAGCCACTGGTTATTCTCAAGGACGTACCGAGCCACAGCCTGATCCATGCCGGTCACCTGGGCAAATTTGGTGCAGAGACTCTCGCGGCAGCGGCACAACGCTTCCAACGCTTCCGATGGCCCGGGACTCTTGCACTGAGGCTGCTCCATGGCCGGAGCTGCAGTGAGCGACTCGCCAGCCCGGCAAACACTCGCCGTCCGCATCTGTGCCCGCCACTGCTGCTGCTTCCAACACCCATGGGCCATGCAGTTGATATGGGTTTTGAAATTTTCGTTGATCACAGAATTTCTCCCAACACAGCGTGAGAAATTTGTGATCAGCGTGAGAATTTGGTGAAATGCGTGATTCTCACACTCAATGCATGGGAGTTGGCAGCCCTGCCTCTCTATCCCCCTCTCTCTCCCCTTTCGCTCCCCCCTCTCCCCCCCTCACTCCAAACACTCTCTCCCCTCTGTCTCTCACTCTCTCTCCCTTTCTTTCCCCTCTCTCCCCCTCTCTCCCTCCCACTCTCTCCCCCTCTCTTTCTTCTCTCTCACCCCCTCTCTCTCCCCCCCCTCTCTCCCTCTCTCTCTCCTCTCTCTCCTCTCCCCCTCTCTCTCTCTCCCTTGCTCTCTCTCCACACACTCTCTCTCTCTCTCTCTCCCTCTCTCTCTCTCCTCTCTCCCTCCTCCCCCCTCCCCCCTCCCCCTCTCACTCTCCCTCGCTCTCTCTCCACACACTCTCTCTCCTCTCTCTCTCCCTCTCTCTCACCTCTCTCTCCCCCTCTCTCTCTACTCTCTCCCCCCCTCCCCCCTCTCCCTCCCCATTTCTCCCTCCCACCTCACTCTCCCCCTTGCTCTTTCCCCTCTCTTTCTCCTCTCACTATCTTCTCTTTCTCTTTGCCCACCCCTCTCTCTATCTCTCCCTCTTTCCCCGTTTCTCTATTTCCCCCTCTCTCTTCACTCTTTCTTCCCTCTCACCTCCCTCTTTCCCCCTCTCTCTCCCTCTCCCTATCTCTCTCCTCTCTCTCTTCCTATCGCTCTCATTACCTCTCTTCCCCTCCCCTCTCTCTCTCCTCGTTCTCATCGACCCCCCCTTCTCTTTCCCCATTCTCTCCGCCTCTGTCTCTCCCCTCTCTCTCTCCCCCGTCTCCTTCCCCCTCTCTCTCCGCCTCCCTTGGAGAGTCACTGTCCCTACGGCACGGAGACTCTCACGGCAGCGGTGCAACGCTTCCGACGGCCCGGGACTCTTGCACTGAGGCTGCTGCATGGCCGGAGCTGCAGCGAGCGACTCGCCAGCCCCGCAAACACTCGCCAGCCCAGCAAACACTCGCCAGCCCGGCAAACACTCGCCAGCCCTGCAAACACTGGCCAGCCCGGCAAACACTCGCCAGCCCGGCAAACACCCGCCAGCCCCGCAAACACTCGCCAGCCCCGCAAACACTGGCCAGCCCGGCAAACACTCGCCAGCCCCGCAAACACTGGCCAGCCCGGCAAACACTCGCCAGCCCCGCAAACACCCGCCAGCCCCGCAAACACTCGCCAGCCCGGCAAACACTCGCCAGCCCCGCAAACACTCGCCAGCCCCGCAAACACTCGCCAGCCCGGCAAACACTCGCCAGCCCGGCAAACACTCGCCAGCCCCGCAAACACTCGCCAGCCCGGCAAACACTCGCCAGCCCCGCAAACACTCGCCAGCCCGGCAAACACTCACCAGCCCGGCAAACACTCGCCAGCCCCGCAAACACTCGCCAGTCCACAAACACTCGCCAGCCCCGCAAACACTCGCCAGCCCGGCAAACACTCGCCAGCCCCGCAAACACTCACCAGCCCGGCAAACACTCGCCAGCCCCGCAAACACTCGCCAGCCCGGCAAACACTCGCCAGCCCCGCAAACACTGGCCAGCCCGGCAAACACTCGCCAGCCCGGCAAACACTCGCCAGCCCCGCAAACACTCACCAGCGCCGCAAACACTCGCCAGCGCCGCCACTCGCCAGCCCGGCAAACACTCGCCAGCCCCGCAAACACTCGCCAGCCCGGCAAACACTCGCCAGCCCCGCAAACACTCGCCAGCCCGGCAAACACTGGCCAGCCCCGCAAACACTGGCCAGCGCCTGGCCCGCCGCAGGTTCTGCTTCCATCCCTCCCTCAGCCCCGGCTCTCCAACACCCGCGGTTCATGCAGTTTATATGAGTTTTGAAATGTTCGTTGATCACAGAATTTCTCACGATAAGAGCGTGAGAAATTTGTGATTCACGTGAGGACCTGAGAATTTCTCGAAATGAGTGAGTCTCACGCTCAAAGCGTGAGAGTTGGCAGCCCTGTTTTAGGAAGGAGATGAGGAGGATTTTCTTTAGTCAGAGTGGTGAATCTGCGGAATTAATTGCCACAGCAGGCTGTGGAGGCCAAGTCAGTGGATATATTTAAGGCAGAGATAGATAGAGTATTGATTAGTCCAGGTGTCAGAGGCTTTGGGGAGAAGGTAGGAGAATGGGGTTAGGAGGAGGAGATAGATTAGCCATGATTGAATGGCAGAGTAGACTTGATGGGCGAATGGCCTAATTTTGTTCCTATCACATGATCTTATGATCTAAACCTAGAACAGCCTGCTATGCAGAACCTTATCAAATACCTTACTGTCATTGGGATAATATTTATAGCTTTGCCGTCATCAACCTTTTTGGTTACTTCTTTTAAAAAGGTAGTAGGATTTATGACAAAATCTCCCACAAACTTTACTGACTATCCCTAATCAGCCCCTGTTTATCCAGATGTGTATAAACCTTATCCCAGAATGCTTCCAGTAACCTCCCTACCACCGATGTTAGGCTCACTGGTCTACAGTTCCCACGCAGCCTGTCTTAAATAGAAGCACAAGATTAAGTATCCTCCAGTCTTCCGGCACCTCCCTTGTGTCTAATGATGATTCATAAATCTCCTGTAATTGTATCCTCTAGCTTCCAACAGTGTCCTGTTTATCTTGGTTTAGCTTGGTTTAGAGATACAGAGGGGCAACAGGCCTTTTGGCCTAACAAGTCCAGGACTACCAGTGATCCCCATATACTAGCACTATCATACACACTGGAGACAGTCTACAATTCTTACGGAAGCCAATTAACCTATAAACCTGCACTCTTTGGGATGTGGAAGGAAACCGGAGCACCCGGAGGAAACCCACGTGGTCACGGGGGAATGTACAAACTCTGTACAGACAGCATCCGTAGACAGGATCGCACCTGTGTCCCTGGCGCTGTGAGGCAGCAACTTACCTGTGTGCCACCATGCTGCCCTGATCAGGCCCAGGAGACTTACCTGGCTTCACACACCCTAGGACGTTCAACTGTTCCAATACTGTAATACGGACTGTCCTCAAGACACTTCCATTAACTGTCCCAAGATCCCCAGTCTTCATGTCTTTCTACGCGCTTAAAAACAAAGGTGAGATACTAATCGATGACCTTGCCCCTGTCCTGCGGTTCCACACAGAGATGGCCGCTTTGTTTCTGAGTGGCCCTATTTCTTCCTAGTTACCCTCTATCCCTTAATATATTTACATAATCCCTTTGGATTTTCCTTAATTTTATCTGTCAGTGCTATCTCCTGAGTGGACACAAAATGCTGCAGTAACTCAGTGGGACAGGCAACATCTCTGGAGAGAAGTAATGGGTGATGTTTTGGGTCAAGACCCTTCTACAGACGGATGTCAGGGGAGTGGGTGGGACAGAGACTGAGACAGTAAGACTGGTGGAAGAACTTGGAAGAGGGAGGGGATGGAGAGCGAGGGAAAGCAAGGGCTACTTGAAGTTGGAGAAGTCAATGTTCATACCGCTGGGGTGTAAGCTGCCCACACAAAATATGAGGTGCTGTTCCTCCAATTTGTGCTGGGTCTCACTCTAACAATGGAGGAGGTCCAGGACAGAAAGGTCAGTGTGGGAATGGGAGGGGGAGTTAAAGTGCTGGGCTACCGGGGGATTAGGTAGGTTAAGACTGACTGAGCAGAGGAGTTCAGTGAAATGATCGCCGAGCCTGCGCTTGGTCTCGCCGATATACAGGAGTCCACACCTGGAACAACAGATACAGTAGATGAGGTTGGAGGAGGTGCAAGTGAACCTCTGCCTCACCTGAAAAGAGTGTTGGGGTCCTTGAACGGAGTCGAGGGGGGAGGTAAAGGAACAGATGTTGCATCTCCTGCGGTTGCAGGGGAAGGTACCTGGGGAGGGGGTGGTTTGGGTGGGAAGGGACAAATTGATCAGGGAGTTGTGGAGGAATGGTCTCTGCGGAGAGGGGTAGAGATGGGAAGATGTGGACAGTGGTGAGATCCCGTTGGAGGGAGCGAGAATGTTGGAGGATTATATGTTGTATGCGATGGCTGATGGGGTGGAAGGTGAGGACAAGGGGGACTCTGTCCTTGTTACGAATGGAGTTGTATGGATGGAGTGCTATCTCCTGGTCCCTTTCTGCTATCCTGATTTCCTTTGTAAGTATGCTCCTCAGTCTTTGAAACTCCACCAGGGATACATTTGATCCCAGTTGCCAGTCCCATGTCTCATTTTTCATGACTCAATTTCTCTCATTATCCAAGCTTCCTTGCACCCACTTGCCTTGCCCGTCACTCTAACAGGAACATGTCTGCCTCGAATGCTTGTCTTCACACTTTTAAAATCATCCCACTTTTTGGAATTTCTGAATTGTGACTCGTGGGCCTGCCTTTATCCATAACTATCTTAAAGCTCATGAACAGTAGTTGCTCGTCCCAAAAGACCTGCCAACCAGCACTTCACTCACTTGCCCCTCCCAATATCCCAAGACCACATCAAGTTTTGCCCTCTCCCGTGCAGGGCCCTCCCAGACCGCTCGGACACATCCTGGATCCTGACACCAAACAAGCAACAAACCATCCTGGAGTCTCGACTGCTGCCACAGAATCTCTAGTCTGCACCCCTAACTAGTGGGTCTTCTATTACTATTGTCTAAGGAAACTTTCCTGAACACATTTGACAAAATCCACCCCCATCTAAGGCTTGGCACTATGGCATATCGCTATATCTATATTGAGAAAGTTTAAATTCCGAAAGATGACAACCTTATTAGTTGTGCAGCTTCCTGTATCTCCTAGCCTTTTTTATTTCTCAGCTCCACCCATATAACTTCACTGGACAAAGAGAATCTGTGGAATTCTCTGCCACAGAAGGCAGTGGAGGCCAATTGACTGGAAGTTTTCAAGAGAGTGTTAGATATAGCTCTTTGGGTTAATGGAATCAAGGGATATGGGGAGAAAGAAGGAATGGAGTACTGATTTTGGATGATCAGCAATGATCATATTGAATGGCGGTGCTGGTTTGAAGGGACGAACGGCCTACTCCTGCACCTGTTTTCTATGTTTCTATGTTTCTGAACCCTCATTAATGTCATCTCGGACTACTGTCATGACATCCTCCTTAATCAATAGAGCAACACCCCCTTCTTTTTTACCCCACCTCTCCCTTGCCTGTACCTTAGAACATGGAGCTGCCAGTCCTTTCACTCTCTTACGTAGACACAAAAAGCTGGAGTAACTCAGCGGGTGAGGCAGCAACTCTTGAGAGAAGGAATGGGCGATGTTTCGGGTGGAGACCGTTCTTCAGACTGATGTCAGGGGAGGGGGTGGGACAAAGATAGAATGTAGGCAGAGACAGTAAGACTGGTGGCAGAACTGGGAAGGGGATGGAGAGAGAAAGCAAGGGCTGTCTGAAGTTAGAGAAGTCAATGTTCATACCACTGGGGTGTAAACTACCCAAACAAAATATGAGATGCTGTTCCTCCAATTTGCTCTGGGCCTCACTCTGACGATGGTGGAGGCCCAGGACAGAAAGGTCAGTATGAGACTGGGAGGGGGAGTTAAAGTGCTGAGCAACTGGGAGATCAGGTAGGTTTAGGCGGACTGAGCAGAGATGTTCAGCTAAACGATCGTCGAGCCTGAGCTTGGTCTCACCGATGTATAGGAGTTGACACCTGGAACAGCGGATACAGTAGATGAGGTTGGAGGAGGTGCAAGTGAACCTCTGCCTCACCTGGAAAGACAGTCAGGTGAGACACCCTGTTCCGGGCCGATCACTAATGAACTAGTCCATGTGGTCACTGACAAAATGAAGTCCATGTGGTCACTGACAAAACAAGCAAACTTCACACAGACTAAATCTAATGTTAGGAGTGAAGTTGGAATGAAATATGACTAACTACTAGACAAACGATGCCACCCAATTTCTGCATCCATCACAGCTTGAATCGGTGCAAGTCCAGCAGGATTTGTTGATTTCTAGCCTGTTGTCAAATTTACTTGGACTGCCTCTGACACCTTTCCCCTCTTTCTCAATCTCCCTGTCTTCTGGGTTTCTGCTCCCACCGTCTCCCCGGCTGTTTAAAGCCATGGCTTCCAGCCCCACTCCCAACTCACAAGATGCACCAGCGAGCCCTTCTTCCCCCACCGCATGGTCCGGTGACACGGCTGATGTTGTGGCTCATGTTGCTGTCCCTGGGGACAACGCTTTCTTCAGCTGCCTATAGCAACGGAACGTGCTTGTTCACCATGAGGCTCCCTCGCCTCTCACCAGCTGCTGCTATGTCCACTCCCGGCTCGACCGATGCCACCTGCTTCTCCCGTCGCTCTGCCCAGCTGGCCTTTTCCCCTCTCCACTCCCCCCCTCCTCCAACCCCCTCCATTGCCGTCTCCTCCTTCTCCCCCGGAGTTGCTGACATACTCCACCTTGGAAGCAGCAGCCGGTGAGAGGGGAGGGAGCCTCACGGTGAACGAGCACGTTCTGTCAGTGGAGGCAGCTGAAGAAAGAGCTGTCCCCAGGGACCACAATGTGAACCACACCAACAACCGTGTGGCAGTGAAGAAGAGCTCACTGCTACATCTTGTGAGTCGGGGATGGGGACAGAAGCTGGGGTTCTAATCGGCTGGGGAGACGGTGGGAGCTGGGGATGGGGATGGGTCGGCAGGTCCATCTGCTATATCTGAAATCCGTTGTAAGGGGGTCTCTGTATTGTCTGTGACACAGTTAGAGAAGATCGAGAGCACAGTTGGAACAGGATTTGGGGATCAGCCTTTTAAAGGTGCCCAGTAAACTAGAGAAGACATGGCAGGAAGTTCAGAGCTTCAGAAGGTTAGAGGAACATTGAACAATGATGGGAGGAGGGGTTGTAGGTTTGTGCGTGGGGGACAAGCAGAGTTCAATCATGAAAAAGTTCAACATTGAGCCAGCAGAGATAGAATTAGACAAGGCCAGGGAGGGATTTCAATGTTTAGATGTAAACAAATCCCTTTCACCATAGAGGAGCATGACCGGAAAAAGCGCTCACCACTCGCAATGCCCCCTGTGGCTGCACAGGGAATTTCAACTGGGCTCATGGAACCTTGTCTGGATTATAGAGCTGGGCGGACCATCAGTTGCCAGAAAATCGGTGATCATCCTGTACAATGCATTGGCGTTTAGCATTACCAGATTTCAGGAACCAACATTTTATGGTTTGCATATACTTTTCATTGTCAATTTTGGAATCTGATGTGTTTTTACTTGAACTTATTGAGGAGGTGACAAAGGTGTTCGATGAGCGTAGGGCAATGGATGTTGTCCATGTGGATTTTAGTAAGGCATTTGGTAAAGGCCCTGACGATAGATTGATCCAGAAGATTGACATGCAGTTCTTATAAGACATTGATGAGACCGCATTTAGAGTATTGTGTTCAGTTCTCGGCACCATGTTAAAGGAACGATATTGTCAAGCTTGAATGGGTTCAGTAGAGATTTACGAGGGTGTTGCCAGGACTGTGAGCTATAGGGTTGAGTAGGCTGGGTCTCTATTCCATGGAGGATGATGGGATATCTTATGGAGGTATAAAAAATCATGAGAGGAATAGATCGGATAGATGCACAGAGTCTTTTACCCAGAGTAGGGGAATCGAGGACCAGAGGGCATAGGTTCAAGGTGAAGGGGAAAAGATTTAATAGGAATCCGAGGGGTAACTTCTTCAAACAAAGGGTGGTGGGTGAATGGAACAAACTACCAGAGGAGGTGTTTGAGGCTGGGACTATCCCATCTTTTAAGAAACTGTTGGACAGGTACATGGATAGGACAGGTTTGGAAGGTTATGGACCAAGCATGGGCAAATGGGACTAGTGTAGCTGGGACATTGTTGGCCGGTGTGGGTGAATTGGGCCGAAGGGCCTGTTTCCACACTGTATCACTCTATGACTCATTGACTGACTCTAAGATGCATTTCAAAGGAGAGTTGGTCATTTTGATAGAGAACTGGATTACTTGTAGAAGACAGAGGGTTGTGGGGAAAGTGTGTTATTCCAGCTGGAGATTTGAGTGGGAAGGGATGAGTTAAGCAGGGAATTGCAGAGGAAACGGTCTCTGTGGAAGATGGAAAGGGGTGGAGATGAAAGATGTGATTAGTGGTGGGATCCCATTGGAGGTGGCGAAGACGTCGGAGGATTATGAGTTGTATGATGGGGTGAAAGGTATACTACAGGATATAGATCGGTTACTGGAGTGGGTGGAGAAATGGCAGATGGTTTAATCTGATTAACTGTCTTGTACATTGGGAGGTCAAATTTAATGGGAAAGTAATGGGAATGACAAGGCCCTTAACAGCATTTATGTACAGAGGGATCTTGGGGCCCAAGTCTATAACTCCCTGAAAGTGAGAAGACAAGTAGATGCAGCGGTAAAAAAAGGTATATGCATAAGCATACCTTAATAAGGAAAACCGAAAGATGCAACAAACTTTAGAAAATGAAATGCTTTATTGAAAATGCAATATTTCCATCTAAGGCGATACATAATAAAATTGCAATATTAAAATATAAGCTAAATAAAATATACTCAAATCATGTTATAAAACATTTTCAACAGACTAAACAAGTACATTTTGAATTTGGATGAGAACATACAGTGCAAGATTAGCAAGTTTACAGATGATACAAAGTGGGTGGTTTTGCAGATAGTGAAGATGGTTCTGAAAAAAATGCAGCAGGATCTTGATCGATTGGACAGATGAGCTGAGGAATGGTTGGTGGAATTTAATATAGAGAAATGTAAGGTGTTGCATTTTGCGAAGAATAACATGGGCAGGACCTACACTGAATGGTAGGGCTCTGGGGAGTGTTGTAGAGCAATGGACAATAGGCAATAGGTGCAGGAGCAGGCCATTCGGCCCTTCCAGCATGCACCGCCATTCAATGTGATCATGGCTGATCATCCACAATCAGTACCCCCGTTCCTGCCTTCTCCACATATCCCCTGACTCATCTATCTTTAAGAGCTCTGTCCAGCTCTCTCTTGAAAGCATCCAGAGAACCGGCCTTCTGAGGCAGAGAATTCCACACACTCACAACTCTCTGATTGAAAAACTGTGGCCCCTGGTTCTGGATTCCCCCAACATCGGGGACATGTTTCCTGCCCCCAGTGTGTCCAAACCCCTGAATAATCTTAACTTCAATAAGATTCCCTCTCATCCTTCAAAATTCCAGAGTATACAAGCCCAGCCGCTCCATTCTATCAACATATGACAATCCTGCCATCCCGGGAATTAATACTGCAGTCCCTCAATAGCAAGAATGTCCTTCCTCAAATTTGGGGACCAAACCTGCACACAATGCTCCAGGTGTGGTCTCACTAGGGCCCTGTACAACTGCAGAAGGACCGCTTTGCTTCTATACTCAACTCCTCATGTTATGAAGGCCAACATGCCATTAGCTTTCTTCACTGCCTGCTGTACCTGCATGCTTATTTTCATTGACTGATGTACAAGGACCCCCAGATCCCGTTGTACTTCCCCTTTTGAAAACTTGACACCATTTAGATAATAATCTGCCTTCCTGATTTTGCCACCAATGTGGATAACCTCACATTTATCCACATTAAACTGCATCTGCCATGCATCTGCCCACTCACCCAACCTGTCACCCTGCATCCTCATAGCATCCTGCTCACAGTTCACACTGCCACCCAGCTTTGTGTCATCTGCAAATTTGCCAATGTTAATTTTAATACCTTCGTCTAGATCATTAGTGTATATTATAAATAGCTACAGTCCCCAGCATCGATCCTTGCGGTACCCCACTAGTCACTGCCTGCCATTTTGAAAGGGACCCGTTAATCCCTACTCTTTGTTTCCTGTCTTGATTTTTCTATCCATGTCAGCACTCTACCCCCAATACCATGTGCCCTAATTTTGCCCACTAATCTCCTATGTTGGACATTATCGAATGCTTTCTGAAAGTCCAGGTACACTACATCCACAGACTCTCCCTTGTCTATTTTCATAGTTACATCCTCAAAAAATTCAAGAAGATTAGTCAAGCATGATTTCTCCTTCGTAAATCCATGCTGACTCGGACCGATCCTGTTACTGCTATCCAAATGTGCCGCTATTTCATCTTTTATAATTGACTCCAGCATCTTCCCCACCACCGATGCCAGGCTAACTGGTCTATAATTCCCTGTTTTCTCTCTCCCGCCTTTCTTAAAAAGTGGGATCTAGGAGTGCAGGTCCATGGTTCTTTGAAGGGGAAGGCGCAGGTAGCTGAGGTGGTCAAATAGGCTTTTGATACATTGTTTTCTTCAGTTAAGAGTATTGAGTATAGACGTTGGGAGGTCATGTTGCAGTTGTGTAAGACCACATTTAGAATATTGTGTTTAGTTCTGGGCGCCATGTTACAGGAAATATGTTGACAAGCTGGAAATGGCACTGAGAAGATTGACAAGGATGTTTCTAGGACTAGAGGGTGTGAACTATAGGGAGAGGTTGAGTAGGCTGAGACTCTGTTTCTTGGAGTGCAGGAGGATGTGGGGTGAACATATAGAGGTGTATAAGATCATGAGAGGAATAGATCGGGTAGATACACAGTCTCTTGCCCAGAGCAGGTGAATCGAGGACACAGGTTAAGGTGAAGAGGAAAAGATTTAATGGGAATCGGGTGGCGGGTGTTGTTTGTAAGTGATCCATTACAAAGTCTGATGTGAACCATTAGTCTTTTATTAAGATCATAAAGAGAGAATGTTACACACAGCAGTGCTCATCACATCAGCTCTTGTACTAACTGCCGTGGCATTACGACAGGCTGACAAACGTACAGTACTCATGATGCCCAAAACCCGGACTGGATTAAATGGTGGAATGTATGACATGCATAATATCTAGTGGAGATTATATAGGCATGGAATAATATGGTTAATCTACATCCTTCCTCTTAAAGAAGCAATGCATAATTAAAAAAGCACTTGTCGGAATATATTGTAAAACACAAATGTAGGGTGAGTGCACTTTACTTGTACATCGCGCTAGCGCGTAAAATAAAGCAAGTCGGACACAGTTCAGACATAGCCGGTGAATTTTCCAATTTTCAGATTCGGCTTGCAAACATGTCCTGCACGCATACAGTAGCACGTCTTCTTCCTTCACTGGAGATAATAGACAATAGACAATAGACAATAGACAATAGGTGCCGGAGTCGGCCATTTGGCCCTTCGAGTCAGCACCGCCATTCAATGTGATCATGGCTGAAAATCCACAATCAGTACCCTGTTCCTGTCCTCTCCCCGTATCCCCTGACTCCGCTATTTTTAAGAGCCCTATCTAGCTCTCGCTTGAAAGCATCCAGAGAACCTGCCTCCACCGCCCTCTGAGGCAGAGAATTCCACAGACTCACCACTGTGAGAAAAAGTGTTTCCTCGTCTCCGTTATAAATGGCTTACCGCTTATTCTTAAACTGTGGCCCCTGGTACTGGACTCGCCCAACATCGGGAACATGTTTCCTGCCTCTAGTGTGTCCAAGCCCTTAATAATCTTATATGTTTCAATGAGATTCCCAATGAGAATGCTGCTCCATTCTCTCAGCATATGACAGTCCCACCATCGTTGGAATTAACCTTGTAAACCTACGCTGCACTCCCTCAATAGCAAGAATGTCCTTCCTCAAATTAGGGGACCAAAACTGCACACAATACCCCAGGTGTGGTCTCACTAGGGCTCTGTACAACTGCAGAAGGACCGCTTTGTTCCTATATTCGATTCCTCTTGTTATAAAGGCCAACATGCCATTCGCTTTCTTCACTGCCTGCTGTACCTGCATGTTTACTTTCATAGACTGATGTACAAGGACCCCCAGATCCCGTTGTACTTCCCCTTTTCCCAACGACGCCATTTAGATAGTAATATGCCTTCCTGTTTTTGCTACCAAAGTGGATAACCTCACATTTATTCGCATTAAACTGCATCTGCCCACTCCCCCAACCTGTCCAAGTCACTCTGCATTCTCATAGCATCCTCCTCACAGTTCACACTGCCACCCAGTTTTGTATCATCTGCAAATTTGCTAATGAACAGGAGAAGGTAGCGATGTTGTCGGCGTTGCGGGCGAAAGCGGGGACTGTAGTGGCAGTGGCTGGGGCGGTGAGGCAGCCGGCGAGGCAATGGGACTCGGGCCAGCGGCGGATCCCGTTAGTCCGTGAAGGAGTCACGGCCGGTTGGTCAGGGTATTGACGTGGAGGCACTGGCTCGTTAACCGGACGGAGGTGTAGGCGGGTGCGTCTGTAGATGCCGTTGTTAACACTGACCAGGTGGGGGCGTGGCTCCTCAGTGGACCCCAGAACGACAGTCACATGGTCATAGCCTTTGGGCGACTGCAGACGGACGACTGGCCCTTTGGGAAGTGGCGGGAGACATAGGCGACAGGTCGGAGACCCTTACTTGTAGGCAGGCAGCACCCAGCCCGTACTGGGAGGCATCGCAAGTTAGGGTGACGGACGGGCTGCTCGACATCGAAGTATGTGAGAGTGGGTGCGCAAGACATCTGTTGTGTGAGGGTTTCGAACACCCTCTGTTGGTGCTCGTGCCAGGACCAGAGCATGTCCTTGTGAGTTAACTGCCGCAGCAGGGCTGAGAGTTGGCTGACGTTTGGGATGAACTTTCTCAGGTAGTTTACCATGCCTAGAAATCGTTGCAGAGCAGTTAGGTTTGTGGTGCTCCATAATCAAGTTGGTGGGCACAACTGCCGGAACTTTCGGAGGAGGCACTCAGGGTCATCAACAGGCTCAGCCCAGGCCACGACAAGGTCCCCCTCATCATGTTGCTCTGGGGCGTAATGGAAGTCCTGTGCCCGCAGGGTGGCTTGGGAACCAGTCACGTTGAGGAGGATGGAGGCTTTACCTCATGGGTTGCATTAATGTGGGCTGCACGAATGAACACTCCAAATTCCACCTCAAAGATGCACCAATGCTCCGCAAGGTCGCTATCGTATACCAATGGCCTTGCAAAATGACTCAGCCATGGCAAGAAACAGAATATGTGGCACCAAAAAAACCTGAAATAAACAGGGGCAAATAAGTTGGAGAAGTGGTTCAAACACTCTGACACCATGTTGTAAGTGGTCCATTACAAAGTCTGAAGTGAACCATTACTCTTTTATTAAGTGATCATAAAGGGAGAACGTTACACACAGCTGTGCTCATCACATCAGCTCACGGACTACCTGCCCTGGCTGAACAACAGGCTGACAAACATACAGCACTCATGAGGCCCAAAACGCGGACTGGATTATATGGTGGAATGTGTGGCATGCATAATAGGCATGGAATAATATGGTTAATCTACAGGTGTGTGGAACAAGCTGCCAGAGGAGGTCGTTGAGGCAGGGACCATTCCAACATTTAAGAAACAATTAGAGAGGTCCATCGTTAGGTCAGGTCTGGAGGTACATGGACCAAACGCAGGCAGGTGGGACTAGTGTCGGAAGTAATGATGAGATGGAGTACAGGAAGGAGATTGAGAACCTCGTGTTCTGGTGTTGAGACAACAACCTTTCTCTCAATGTCTGCATGACAAAGGAGATAGCGATCGGCTTCAGGAAGTGAAGCGGTACACATGCCCCAGTGTACATTGACAACACAGTAGTAGAGGTGGTTAAATGCTTTAAGTAGGGATCCTGACAGAGGCCTCCTAGTGGCGATCCCCAGAAATGATGACACGATGCACTCTGTGATGCGTCGGGCGACAATTCTGTCAACACGTTGGACGACGACAGAAGCCAACAGCGAGCTACATCGTCTGACACACGAGCGAAGAGTGCTTTACGTTCCTAAAAGTAAATATCACCAACAACTTGTCCTGACAAGCTACAGAATGTCAAAGCAATGGCCAAGAAGGCATTCCAATTCCTCTGTTTTCTTAGAAGGCTTAAAGTTCAGCACGTCCCCAACAGCTCTCATCAACTTCTACAGATGCACCATAGAAAGCATTTTATGGGGATGCATCACAGCTTGGTTTGGGAACAGCTCCATCCAAGACCGCAAGAAATTGCAGTGAATTGTGGACGCAGCCCAGTCCATCTCGCCAACCTTCCTTTTATTGACTCCATTTATACCTCACGCTGCCTCAGCAAGGCCAGCAGCATAATCAAGGACAAGTGGCACCCTGGCCACTCCCTCTTCTTCTCCCATCTCCCATAAGGCAAAAGTTACAGAAGTGTGAAAAGCACACCTCCAGATTCAGGGACAGTTTCTTCCTAGCTGTTATCAGGTAACTGAACCATCCTATGACCAATAGGATGACCTACCATCTACCTCATTGGAGACCCTTGGACTATCATTAATCAGACAACGGAACTTTATCTTGTACTAAACATTATTCCTTTTATCCTATATCTGTACACCGGGTGCTTCATTTAATCATATATAGTCTTTCTGCTGACTGGATAGCACGCAACAAAAAAACTTCTCACTATATATTGGTGTATGTGACAATAAACTAAACTAAACTAATCTAAAACGTCTATATGATCACCTCTTGTCCTCCGACGCTCCAAGGAGGTCTCAGAATCTTGTTTTTTTTTTAAATTATGTTGTGTTCTTGGTGTGGCAACATTTCTTTGCATTTCTGCCTACAATATGTAGATGGGATCACAAGATAGATTTAATGATATTTTTCTGTTTTCTTTCTTTTCTTTGGGGTAAGTATTTTTCCTTATCCCGTTTGGTCAACTCATCAGCTTTTTCTTGAGTCGTGGTTTTGCATTCCTCATTTTCTGAAAGCTCCAGCTAGTTCCTCCCTAAAGCTGCTCGCGTGTGTCTTCAGTGGAGTCTTCTTTGGATTGAAAACATTTTCCCTCGGATCCTGTGCTTTAAGTAGTTCAAAAATCTCATGTTCCGTTTCTCCAATGGTTTGTTGCAATACTCCAGTATGAAACTGCTGCTTCATTATTTCCTTGTCAGCAGATTATTGTTGTGCTGTGTGTTTTCACATTCTTCAGCTTTCATTTCTATCATTGATACGACAGCTGTTTTTTAAATCTTCCTTGGATGCAATGTCTCCAAAATAAATGCTGATGAGTTTCCAGTATTCTGACCTCTCCTCACTACTGGCTTTGCGTGGGAAGGAACTGCAGATGCTGGTTTAAACTGAAGATAGACACAAAAAGCTACAGTTACTCTGCGGGACACATGGCACCTCTGGAGAAAAGGAATAGGTGACGTTTTGGACGTTTTTCAGACTTTTCTGTTTGTGTCTTATAGGTGTTGCATTGGGTTGAGAACAGAAAAACTACGACCAGCCACGTTCCTTGTTCTCACTTATACTTCAACAAATTCCGCTTGCTTCTGAAGGTGAGAGCAATTGCTTTGCCGTTGACTCCAGTCCCACACCTTTGTTCCAATGCAGTCTCTGCAATGTCTATATTTTCTGACAATATCTACAATGGTTTGGGTGCTCAAACCCTTACTACAGGCAGCCACCCTAATTTCGATAACATCTTAAAGCTCTATGAGCTTATCAGGTGCTGGCCTGTGTGGCTAATTCTTAATGTTCTGTGATGGAATCGGCAAACACCGAAGGCGGTCTCCCACCTCTGGTTTTTGCCAATTCTAACCACATGCCTAAGCAGACTGTCTGAAGAAGGGTTTCGACCCGAAACGCCACCCATTCCTTCTCTCCATTCATTCTTGTCTCGCTGATTTACTCCAGATTTTTGTGTCTATAGACTGTTCCCATTAATCTTTTTATGTGTTCTTTTTATTTTTCTTAACACCCAAGGCAACTATTCTGCTATTCCAGCATCTGTAACTAAATTCTCTTCTCCTGAAGAAATTATCTAATGTCTTCTCCAGTTCTGTGAACTTTTTCACTTTGTTCAAATTTCCCTTGAATACCAAAAAAAGAGAACCACCTATCACTTAATTCATGATCAAAATAACTGTCCCATTCTTGCTCCTTATTTTCTAGTTTTGTCAAATTTGTTGCTGTTGGCTTTGGTTTCCATTCTTTGTGAAGTATCTTCCAATTGAATGTTCAAGACCTTTAGCCAGTTCTTGCACAACAAACCAGGTATTTCTGTATCGTTGGCACTGAAGAATGATAATTGCTTTCTCATGCCAATGTTTAACAGTGCTTTTGATATAACTTGATTTGCTACATTAACCGAGTAGATTCTCAGAATTGCAGTCTGGTCTGCAAAAGAATGCAAAAGAAGCGCTTCTGCAGTTTGTCTTGCAACATTTGATCTTGGTATCAACATGCTTTTGATGGTGTTTTCCCATTGAACATAAGCTCTACCTTAAACACATTTTAATATGGCCAGTTTTGTTTATGGTTGTATCTGCTAAACAATCCCAGATCTCAATCCCAGATTAGTGGCACAGTGGTATGTTTTGGAGGGCTGCTGTCTCTCTGCACCACAGACCTGGGTTTGATCCTGATCTCGGGTGCTGTCCGTGTGAAGTTTGCATGTGCCTGTGATCATGTGCGTTTCCTCCGAGTGCTTCAGTTTCCTCCCATATCCTAAAAACATGGGGATTTGTAGGTTAATTGGCGTCTGTAAGTTACCCCCAGTATGTAGGTAGTGGATGTGTAAGTGAGACGACTTCGAACCAATGTGAAAAGGTGATTGATAGTCAGTGTGTACTCAGTAGGCCGAAAAGCCTGTTTGCTTGCTGTATCTTTTGAACAATCAATCCCAGCTCATACCTTCACCTACCAGACTGTGCACATGAAAGATATTCATGACAGCGGCCATGTAAGTTGATAAGTTGGATAGCTGCCATGAGTCGTTTGATGTCATCCTTCACCCTGCTCCTGGTCTCAGCCCGCACCGATCTGTGTGTGGGGTGTGGTGTGTGTTTGGCGGAGTCAGGGGAAAAAGGAACAAAGAGATATAAACGGTACTAAGGACAAATGAATGGAAGATCTCCCGTTTCCCTTTACTGTCAGTCTGAAGATGGGTTTCGACCCGAAATGTCACCTATGCAGCTCTATGATTGTTTGCCACACACACACACACACACACACACACACACACACACACACACACACACACACACACACACGCACACACACACACACGCCATCAAATGGGTCATGGCAGCTATCGAAAATTTCGACCATATAATCACCCTATTCCTTTTCTCCAGAGGTGCTGCCTGATCCGCTGAAACACACAAACTGTTCTCCCACAACGCTGATTACACTGCGAGAGGCATAACTGAAGTCGGGTCAGGTTTACTGAAATGGCTGAGGTAACGCTCCATTGCGTACTACACGTCAGTCCATTGGATTTTGCAGGAGTGGTCTACCTTGCTCCGCTCTAGTATCTTTGGTGTTAAGTGCGCGGATTGCTAGTCGGTGCAGACCCGGTGGGCCGAAGGGCCTGTTTCCACGCTGTATCTCTAAATTAAATGAAACTAAGCAATCAATTTGCTTTCCAGTGATGCTAAAATCCAGATTTATTGCTCCAAAGTGCTCTTATATCCCAAAACCTCCTGCAGTGCAAGATTCCTCAGATTTCAGCAATTGTTGCTAGATTCCACAAACAACCCTCCCACTCATGGCAAAGCAACATCTGATCTTGTGTATATTCTCTGGCATCGTTCTCTATAACCTACATTTCAAAGTAAGGAAAGAATGGCTTTACATGAGTAAAGGAGCGCACAAATATCAAAATATTTAGAGATTCAAGATTCAAGATTCAAGAGAGTTTATTGTCATGTGTCCCAGATAGGACAATGACATTCTTGCTTTGCTTCACCACAACAGAATATAGTAGGCATGAGTAAATACAGAACAGATCAGTGTGTCCATATACCATTGAATATATATATAAACACCCACATAAATAAGCTTCTAAAGTGCAATAGGCTATTAAAGTTCAGAGTTTTGTTTGAGGAGTTTAAGTCTGATGGCTGTGGGGAAGAGGTTGTTCCTGAACCTGGATGTTGCAGATTTTAGACTCCTGTACCTTCTACCTGAAGGCAGTGGAGAGATGAGTGTGTGGCCAGGATGGTGTGGGTCCTTGATGATGTTAGCAGTCTTTTTTAAGGCAGCGACTGCGATAGATCCCCTCGATGGTGGGGAGGTCAGAGCCGATGATGGACTGGGCAGTATTTACAACTTAGAAACATAGAAACATAGAAATTAGGTGCAGGAGTAGGCCATTCAGCCCTTCGAGCCTGCACCGCCATTCAATATGATCATGGCTGATCATCCAACTCAGTATCCCGTACCTGCCTTCTCTCCATACCCTCTGATCCCCTTAGCCACAAGGGCCACATCCAACTCACTCTTAAATATAGCCAATGAACTGGCCTCAACTACCCTCTGTGGCAGAGAGTTCCAGAGACTCACCACTCTCTGTGTGAAAAAAGTCTTTCTCATCTCGGTCTTAAAGGATTTCCCCCTTATCCTTAAGCTGTGACCCCTTGTCCTGGACTTCCCCAACATCGGGAACAATCTTCCTGCATCTAGCCTGTCCAACCACTTAAGAATTTTGTAAGTTTCTATAAGATCCCCTCTCAATCTCCTAAATTCCAGAGAGTATAAACCGAGTCTATCCAGTCTTTTCTTCATAAGACAGTCCTGACATCCCAGGAATCAGTCTGGTGAACCTTCTCTGCACTCCCTCTATGGCAATAATGTCCTTCCTCAGATTTGGAGACCAAAACTGTACGCAATACTCCAGGTGTGGTCTCACCAAGACCCTATACAACTGAAGTAGAACCTCCCTGCTCCTGTACTCAAATCCTTTTGCTATGAAAGCTAACATACCATTCGCTTTTTTCACTGCCTGCTGCACCTGCATGCCTACTTTCAATGACTGGTGTACCATGACACCCAGGTCTCGCTGCATCTCCCCTTTTCCTAATCGGCCACCATTTAAATAATAGTCTGCTTTCCTGTTTTTTGCCACCAAAGTGGATAACCTCACATTTATCCACATTATACTGCATCTGCCAAACATTTGCCCACTCACCCAGCCTATCCAAGTCACCTTGCAGTCTCCTAGCATCCTCCTCACAGCGAACACTGCCCCCCAGCTTAGTGTCATCCGCAAACTTGGAGATATTGCCTTCAATTCCCTCATCCAGATCATTAATATATATTGTAAATAGCTGGGGTCCCAGCACTGAGCCCTGCGGTACCCCACTAGTTACTGCCTGCCATTGTGAAAAGGACCCGTTTACTCCTACTCTTTGCTTCCTGTTTGCCAGCCAGTTCTCTATCCACCTCAATACTGAACCCCTAATACCGTATGCTTTAAGTTTGTATACTAATCTCTTATGTGGGACCTTGTCGAAAGCCTTCTGGAAGTCCAGATATACCACATCCACTGGTTCTCCCTTATCCACGCTACTAGTTACATCCTCGAAAAATTCCACAAGATTCGTCAGACATGATTTACCTTTTGTAAATCCATGCTGACTTTGTCCAATGATTTCACCACTTTCCAAATGTGCTGCTATCCCATCTTTAATAACTGACTCTAGCAGTTTCCCCACTACCGATGTTAGACTAACTGGTCTGTAATTCCCCGTTTTCTCTCTCCCTCCCTTCTTAAAAAGAGGGGTTACATTTGCTACCCGCCAATCCTCAGGAACTACTCCAGAATCTAAAGAGTTTTGAAAGATTATCACTAATGCATCCACTATTTCCTGAGCTACTTCCTTAAGTACTCTGGGATGCAGCCTATCTGGCCCTGGGATTTATCGGCCTTTAGTCTATTCAATTTACCCAACACCACTTCCCGACTGACCTGGATTTCACTCAATTCCTCCTTTGACCCACAGTCCCCTGCTATTTCAGGCAGATTATTTATGTCTTCCTTAGTGAAGACGGAACCAAAGTAGTTATTCAATTGGTCCGCCATATCCTTGTTCCCCATGATCCACTCACCTGTTTCTGACTGCAAGGGACCTACATTTGTTTTAACTAACCTCTTTCTCTTCACATATCTATAAAAACTTTTGCAGTCAGTTTTTATGTTCCCTGCCAGTTTTTCTTTCATAATCTATTTTTCCTTTCCTAATTAAGCCCTTTGTCCTCCTCTGCTGGTCTCTGAATTTCTCCCAGTCCTCTGATATGCTGCTTTTTCTGGCTACTTTGTACGCATCATCCTTTGCTTTGATACTATCCCTGATTTCCCTTGTTATCCACGGATGCACTACCTTCCCCGATTTATTCTTTTGCCAAACTGGGATGAACAATTTTTGTAGTTCATCCATGCAGTCTTTAAATGTCTTCCATTGTATATCCACCGTCAACCCTTTTAGAATTAATTGCCAGTCAATCTTGGCCAATTCACGTCTCATACCCTCAAAGTTACCTTTCTTTAAGTTCAGAACCATTGTTTCTGAATTAACAATGTCACTCTCCATCCTAATGAAGAACTCAACCATATTATGGTCACTCTTGCCCAAGGGGGCACGTACAACAAGACGGCTAATTACCCCTTCCTCATTACTCAAAACCCAGTCTAAAATAGCCTGCTCTCTCGTTGGTTCCTCTACATGTTGATTTAGATAACTATCCCGCATACATTCCAAAAAATCCTCTTCCTCAGCACCCCTGCCAATTTGATTAACCCAATCTATATGTAGATTGAAGTCACCCATTATAACTGTTTTGCCTTTGTCGCACGCATTTCTAATTTCCTGTTTGATACCATCCCCAACTTCTCTGCTACTGTTAGGTGGCCTGTACACAACACCCACCAGCGTTTTCTGCCCCTTAGTGTTTTGTAGCTCTACCAATACCGATTCCACATCCTCCAAGCTAATGTCCTTCCTTTCCATTGCGTTAATCTCCTCTCTAACCAGCAACGCTACCCCACCTCCTTTTCCTTTCTCTCTATCCCTCCTGAATATTGAATATCCCTGGATGTTCAGCTCCCAGCCTACGTCACCCTGGAGCCATGTCTCCGTGATCCCAACTATATCATAATCATTAATATCTATCTGCACGTTCAACTCGTCCACCTTATTACGAATACTCCTTGCATTGAGACACAAAGCCTTCAGGCTTGTCTTTACAACGCACTTACCCCTAATACAATTTTGCTGAAAAGTGGCCCTTTTTGATTTTTGCCCTGGTTTTGTCTGCCTGCCACTTTTACTTTTCACCTTGCTACCTAATGCTTCTACCCTCATTTTACACCCTCCTGCCACTCTGCTCTTGTACCCATCCCCCTGCCACATTAGTTTAAATCCTCCCCGACAGCACTAGCAAACACTCCCCCAAGAACTTTTTGCAGCCTTTTCCACTCCTGGACGCTCAAGTTGCCGAACCAAGCCACGATGCAACCGGTCAGCATGCTCTTTACTGTGCACCTGTAGAAGTTAGAGAGAGTCCTCCTTGACAAACCGACTCTCTGTAATCTTCTCAGGAAGTAGAGGCGCTGATGTGCTTTCTTTATATCACTGCATCACTGTTCTCGGACCAGGAAAGATCTTCAGAAATGTGCACGCCCAGGAATTTGAAGCTCTTGACCCTTTCCACCATCGACCCGTTGATATAAACAGGACTGTGGGTCTCCATCCTACTCCTTCCAAAATCCATAATCAGTTCCTTGGTTTTGCAGGTGTTGAGAGCCAGGTTATTGTGCTGGCACCATTTGGTCAATCGGTCGATCTAATTTCTATACTCTGACTCATCCCCATCAGTGATACGTCCCACAACAGTGGTGTCGTCAGCGAACTTGATGATGGAGTTAACACTATGACCGGCTACGCAGTCATGATTATAGAGTGAGTACAGCAGGGGGCTGAGCACGCAGCCTTGAGGTGCTCCCGTGCTGATTGTTATCGAGTCAGACACATTTTCACCAATATGAACAGACTGTGGTCTGTGAATGAGGAAGTCGAGGATCCAATTGCAGAGGGATGCGCAGAGACCCAGATCTGCGAGTTTGGTAACCAGCTTGGAGGGGATGATTGTGTTAAATGCCGAGCTGTAGTCAATGAATAACAGCCTGACATATAAGTTTTTGTTGTCCAAGTGGTCCAGAGCGGAGTGGAGAGCCAGTGAGATAGCATCCACCGTTGATCTGTTGTGGCGGTAAGCGAACTGCAGTGGGTCCAGGTTTTTGTTGAGGTAGGAGTTGATTTGCGCCATGATCAACCTCTCAAAGCGCTTCATCACCACAAGCGTTAGTGTCACTGGTCGATAGTCATTGAGGCAGGTCACCTTGCTCTTCTTGGGCACCGGTATTATTGATGCCCTTTTAAAGCAGGTGGGACCTCAGACCTCAGACCTCAGAAGTGAGAGGCTATAAATGTCCGTAAAAACTCCAGCCAGTTGGTCCGCACAGGTTTTGAGAACACGACCAGGTATGCCATCAGGTCCAGGCACTTTTCGAGGGTTCACCCCTCTGAAGGATCTTGTGACTGTGTGACTGTGACTGAAATACTATCACAGCGAATGGGGGCTCGTGAAGGCACATCAGTGTTCTCCCTATCAAATCTTGCATAAATCACATTGAGCTCGTCAGGGAGTGATGCTTCGCTGACATTCGAGCTGCCTCCTGATTTCGCCTTGTAGGAGGTGATTGCATTCCGGCCCCCCCACAGCTGCCGAACATCTGTCTCATCCTCCAGCTTGGTGCAAAAGTCCCTTTTGGCCTTTTTGATGGCCTTACCTAGGTCGTATCTGGACTTCTTGTAGACGTCTGTATCATCAGACATGAATGCCCGGTGTCTGGTCTTCAGAAGAGTGCAGATCTCATAGTTCATCCAAGGCTTCTGATTGGGAAACACTCGGAAGGTTTTTGTTGGGATGCCATCCTCCACACATTTCTTTATGAAGTCTGTAACGACTATAGATTTCATTGAAAAATTAAGACCAGTTGTGATGCTGAAAATAAAAGAATAACTATTCAGCACCACAATGTATAACAGATTTGGATGTGTTTGCTGCTATTAATCAGTACAATCTGTACCTTAAAAATATATTGTGAATTACATAGTTCATCGTCCTCATCATAAAACAGTCAACATTTTAACTCAGAGGATAGATACAAAATGCCGGAGTAACTTAGCGGAACAGGCAGCATCTCTAGACAGTTCCGTCCTACATCATTTTTTAAACTCATTAAATAACGGTTCACTATCTGCATATAACCATATAACAATTACAGCACGGAGACAGGCCCTCTCGGCCCTTCCAGTCCGTGCCGACCATTTGTTTTCCCCTAGTCCCATCTACCTGCACTCAGACCATACCCCTCCATTCCCTTTACGTCCATGTACCTATCCACTTTACTCTTAAATGTTAAAATCGATCCTGCCTCCACCACCTCTGCTGGAAGCTCATTCCACACAGCCACCACCCTCTGAGTAAAGAAGTTCCCCCTCACGTTACCCCGAAACTTCTGTCCCTTAATTCTCATGTCATGCCCTCTTGTTTGAATCTTCCCTACCCTCAATGGGAAAAGCTTATCCACGTCAACTCTGTCTATCCCTTTCATCATTTTAAAGACCTCAATCAAGTCACCCCTTAACCTTCTGCGCTCCAAAGAATAAAGACCTAACTTGTTCAACCTTTCTCTGTAACATAGTTGCTGGAACCCTGGCAACATGTATAAACTGAAGCTGCAACAGTGAACTGCTAGGTTGATTCTTCACTGCGACATGCAGAATTCTACTGCATTTTGGTAAATACAGAAGGCTGAAGGAACTCCCCATCCCCACCTTGGTATCACTGTGATGCTGCTCTCTCTCATAAGATCATAAGATCATGTGTTAGGAGTAGAATTAGGCCATTCGGCCCATCAAGTCTACTCCACCATTCAATCATGGCTGATCTATCTTTCCCTCCTAACCCCATTCTCCTACTTTCTCCCCGTAACCTCTGACACCCGTACTAATCAAGAATCTATCTATCTCTGCCTTAAATTTATCCACTGACTTTGCCTCCACAGTCTTCTGTGGCAAACTAAATTTTCTGACTAAAGAAATTCCTCCTCGTCTCTAACCCTAGACACTCCCACAAGTGGAAACATCTTCTCCACATCCACTCTATCCAAGCCTTTCACTATTGTGTATGTTTCAGTGAGTACAGGCCAGTGTTAACAAACGCTCAACATAGGTTAACCTATTCATATCTGGGATTATTCTTGTAAACCTCCTCTGGACCCTCTCCAGAGCCAGCACATCCTTCCTCAGATATGGTGCTGACGATTGCTCACAATATTCCAAATGCGACCTGACCAGCGTATTTTACAACTTCAGCATTACATTCCTTTGTATACAAGCCCTCTCGAAATAAATGCTAGCATTGCGTTTGCTTTGTTTACTACTGATTCGACTTGCAAAATAACTTTTTGGGAATCCTGCTCCGTTACTCCCAAGTCCCTTTGCAACTCCGATTTCTGTATTCTCACCCCATTTTATCACCTTTATTCCTACTATCAAAATGCGTGACTCCACACTTTGCTACACTATATTCCATCTGCCACTTCTCTGCCCTCTCTCCCAACTTATCCAAGTCCTTCTGTAGAGTCCCTGCTTTCTCTACATTACCTGCCCCTCCAACTATTTTCGTATCATGTGCAAACTTGGCCACAAAGCCTTCAACCCCCTCTTCCAAATCATTAATATACAACGTGAAGAGTAGCGGCCCCAGCACCGAGCCCTGCGGAACTCCGCTAGTCACTGGCAGCCAACCAGAAAAAAACTCATTATTGCCACTCTTTGCCTTCTGCCATCCAGCCAACCATGCTAGTGTCTCCCATTTGATGCCGTGGGCTCTCACCTTCCTTAGCAGTCTCACGTGTGGCATCTTATCAAAGGCTCTCTGATACATGCAATGGTTAAAGCAATGTTTATCTAGATTATGGGTAATTTATATTTCAACACTCCAGCATAGCCAACTAACACACTGGCATGCACACAACACAGACATTTCCTCAGGAAAGATAAAAGGTTGGTATAAAATGCCTAAATCTATATTTATCTTCGCAACTAAAACATGTCAGCGACTCTATAATTCTCCTATTATAAACATGCAGTTTTAAACACAGCTTCAAACAGCAATCTTTTTGCCCGGTAACCTTTCACACTTCCTTCATGATTTGAGATTTAAAGTACAATGCTTTCAAAATGATAGATTGATGACATTGGTGGGAAAATATATTGAGCTTTTACAAAATATTCCATTACTTGGTATTTTAGCGGCAAATTACTTGAAATAAATATTTCACTATTACAAAAGAGTCTAAAATAATATGTCCCAAAATATATTAGCACTGGATGGATTTAAGAGAGAGTTAGATAGAGCTCTAGGGGCTAGTGGAATCAAGGGAGATGGGGAGAAGGCAGGCACGGGTTATTGATTGGGGATGATCAGCCATGATCACAATGAATGCCGGTGCTGGCCCGAAGGGCCGAATGGCCTCCTCCTGCACCTATTTTCTATGTTTCTATGTTAGTAATGATATGCAAATATAAATCCCATTCGCCAGGACAGATATTTATAAGAACCCATTCTTTGTAAGAACCTTAAGGGAATGGAATAAACTAGACAACAATATCGTCAAATCACCTTCACCAGACAGTTTTAAGGGGGCATTAACAGCACGTTAGTGTGCACAACACATCCAAGTTGGCGATATGCAGAGTACTGCCCTGCCAACTACAAATTCAGAAGGTTTATTGATGGAGACAGGGGACAGGGGTGTTCCTCTCCTCCTAAAGTCCACTCCAACTCCTTAGTCTTGTCAGTGTTGAGCTGCAGGTGATTCAGCCCACACCACTCAACAAAGTCGTTGACTACATCTCTGTATTCAGCTTCCCTCCCCTCACTGATGCAGCCCACAATTGCAGTCATCTGAGAACTTCTGCAGGTGGCAGGAGACAGAGTTATATCTGAAGTCCGAGGTGTAGATGGTGAACAGGAAGGGAGAGAGGACCGTCCCCTGTGGGGCCCCTGTGTTGCTCATATAACAATATTTGTTATAAAAAGATGTAATAAATATTTGGCAGGCCCTTCCGTTGGATTTTCGGGTTGTCACATGAGACGAGGTTGACTGAGCTTGGCTAGTATTCTTCACACACTAGAAGTATGAGTGATGGATGATTTATTAAAAGGATTGAACTTCTTTAGGGTTAAATGTTTTAAGAAGGAACTGCAGATGCTGGCGGTAGAGACCCGGGTTCGATCCTGACTGGGGTTGCTGTCTATACAGAGTTTGTACGTTCTCCCTCTGACCATGTGGGTTTCCTCCAGGTGCTCCGGTTTCCTCCCGCACTACAAAGACATACGGGTTTGTAGGATAGTTGGCTTCAGTAAATTGGTCCTGGTGTGCAGGACAGAACTAGTGTATGCTTGAACTTTTTCAGCATGGAGTGGGTGGGCCAAAGGGCCTGTTTCCACACAGTATCTCTAAACGAAACAAAACTAAGCAGGGTCACAGTCTCAAAATAAGATGTGGACCATTTAGGGCGGCAATTAAGATAATTTCTTCATGAAGGGTTGTAAACTTTTGGAATTTTCTACTCCAGGAGACTCTGTCATTGCACTCAAAACAGAGACCAATACATTTCTGGATATTAAAGGAATCAATGAATATGGGGAAAGGGAAGAAGATTGTTTTCACGTCATTTTCAGACATTTCCGCCATCTCCAATGGGATCCTGCCACTGGTCACATTTTCCCATCTCCACACCTTTCCGATTTCCGCAGAGACTGTTTCCTCCGCAACTCCCTGATTTACTCATCCCTTCCCACCCAAACCACCCCCTCCCCAGTTACTTTCCCCTGCAACTGCAGGAGATGCAACATCTGTCCCTATACCTCCTCCCTTGTCTCTGTCCAGGGACCCCGACAGTCCTTTCAGGTTAGGCAGAGGTTCACTTGCACCACCTCCAACCTCATCTACTGTATCCGTTGTTCAACATGTGGAGCCTTATACATCGGCGAGACCAAACGCAGACTGAGCGATCATTTCGTGGAACACCTTCGCTCAGCCTGCCTGAACCCACCTAATCTCCCGGTTGCTGGACACTTTAATTCTCCTTCCCATTCCCACACTGATCTTTCTGTCCTCGGTCTCCTCCATTGTCAGAGTGAAGCTAAATGCAAATTGGAGGATCGGCCTTCCGGCTGTAGAACTATTTATCCAGAACTGCCGTCGGGACATCAACCGCCTCGACTTCTCCACCCCCCTGTCTCACTCCAATCTCTCCAGCCCTGAACGTACTGCCATCGACTCACTCCGCAACAACCCAGACTGGGTTATCAAACCCGCCGACAAGGGAGGTGCCGTAGTAGTCTGGCGCGTCGATCTCTACAAAGCGGAGGCCGCGCGCCAACTCTCGGACACCTCCTCCTACTTACCCCTGGACCATGACCCCACTGACGAACATCAGGCCACCATCTCGAGCACCATAAACCGACTTCATCAGCTCCGGCTCCTACCCCCCGAGCCTCCGACCTCATCGTTTCCCAGCCCCGCACGGCCCGATTTTACCTTCTCCCCAAAATCCACAAACCCGACTGCCCTGGCAGACCCATTGTCTCTGCCTGTTCGTGCCCCACCGAACACATTTCCACATACCTTGACGCCATCCTATCCCCCTTTGTTAAATCCCTCCCCACCTATGTTCAAGACACCCTCAGACACTCTCCGTCGGCTCCGTGCATTCCATTCTCCAGGCCCCCATCCTCTCATCTTTACCATGGACGTCCAGTCACTCTACACCTCCATCCCCCACCAGGACGGTCACAAAGCCCTCCGGTTCTTCCTCGACCAGAGGAGCAACCCATACCCGTCCACTGACACCCTCCTCCGCCTAGCAGAGTTGGTCCTCACCCTCAATAACTTCTCTTTTGATTCCTCCCATTCCTCCAAACACAAAGCGTAGCTATGGGCACACGCATGGGCCCCAGCTACGCTTGCCTCTTTGTTGGGTACGTCGAACAATCCTTGTTCTCGGCGTACCAGGGCCCCATCCCCGACCTCTACCTCCGTTACATCGACGACTGCTTTGGTGTCACCTCCTGCACCCACACACAACTGACTGACTTCATTCATTTCACCACCAACTTCCATCCGGCACTCAAATACACTTGGACCATTTCATACACTTCCCTACCATTCCTTGACCTCACCATCTCTATTGCAGGTGATACGCTCCTGACCGACATCCACTACAAACCCACTGACCCCCACAGCTACCTGGACTACTCTTCCTCCCACCCTGCTTCCTGTAAGGACTCTCCACCCCTATTCCCAATTCCTTCGTCTACGCCGCATCTGCTCCCAGGATGAGGTGTTTCACACCAGGTCATCACAAATTGCCTCATTCTTCAGAGAACGGGGATTCCCCTCCCCCACTATTGATGAGGCTCGCACCAGGGTCTCCTCCATACCCCGCAACACTGCCCTCGCTCCCCATTCCCCCACTCGCAAACAGGGCAGAGTCCCCCTGGTCCTCACCTTTCACCCCACCAGCCGGCAAATACAACATATAGTCCTCCGCCAGTTTCGCCACCTCCAACGTGACCCCTCCACCCGCCACATCTTCCCATCTCCCCCCCTGTCTGCCTTCCGCAAAGACCGCTCCCTCCGCAACTCCCTTGTCCATTCTTCCCCTCCCCTCCCACTCTAACCCCTTCCCCGGGCACTTTCCCTTGCAACTGCAAAGAAATGCAACACTTGTCCTTCACCTCCCCCCTCCACTCCTTTCAGGGACCCAAGCAGTCCTTCCAGGTCCGACAGAGGTTCACCTGCACCTCCTCCAACCTCATCTTCTGCATCCGCTGCTCCAGATGCCAGATGATCTATATCGGTGAGACCAAGCAGAGGCTTGGCGATCGCTTCGCCGAACACCTCCGCTCGGTCCGCAATAACCAACCGACCTCCCGGTGGCTCAGCACTTCAACTCCCCCTCCCATTCCACATCCGACCTCTCGGTCCTGGGCCTCCTCCACGGCCAGAGTGAGCAACACCGCAAGCTGGAGTCTCATTTTCACACCACAAAACAATGAATGAAAGATATGCAAAAAAGTATCGATGATAAAGGGAACAAGCCATTGTAAGCTGTTTGTGGTGTGAAAATGAGAAGCTAGTGCGACTGGGGTGGGGGAGGGAGATAGGGATAGAGGGAATGCCAGGGCCCGAGGGCTGAGGGAGAGGTGGGAAGGGGAGGAGACAGCAAGGGTTAATAGAATTGAGAAAATTCAATGTTCAAGCCCAAAGGATGCAGACTCCCCAAGCGGAATATGAGGTGCTGTTCCTCCAACTTGCGGTGTTGCTCACTCTGGCCGTGGAGGAGGCCCAGGACCGAGAGGTCGGATGCGGAATGGGAGGGGGAGTTGAAGTGCTGAGCCACCGGGAGGTCGGGTTGGTTTTTGCGGACCGAGCGGAGGTGTTCGGCGAAAAGATCGCCAAGCCTCCGCTTGGTCTCACCGATATAGATCATCTGGCATCTGGAGCAGCGGATGCCAGACCCGAAACGTCGCCTATCTCCTTCGCTCCTTAGATGCTGCTGCACCCGCTGAGTTTCTCCAGCTTTTTGTGTAACCCTCGATTCTCCAGCATCTGCAGTTTCTTTGTTAACAGCTAACAATGGCCTGTTTCTTTAATCATCGTTACTTTTTTGCATATCTTTTATTCGTTGTTCTTTGTCTCTCTACATCTTCGTCCATATCCCTCGTTTCCCTTATTCCTAACTATTCTGAAGAATGATCTCGACCCGAGACATTGCCCATTCCTTCCCTCCAGAGATGCTGCCTGTCCCGCTGAGTTACTCCAGCATTTTGTGTCTATCTTTGTATTCAATTATGAAGCAGGCTCAAGGGACCAAATGGCCAACTCGCCCTCCTTTCTTTTCTGTTCTGATGTACCCAGTAGCAGAAACACACCACAGGGCTTATATAGTTAAATTTGGGATTAGATTTAGCAAATAGTTTTTCAGAGGCGTGAGGATTTCCTAATTTGCTTGCTTAGATGAAAATCAAGTTTTACAGAGAAACTGTTTCCTTGAGAGCAGCGTGGGTGTGTAATTCAGAACAAGTATTGTAAAAGTGAAACCAATTAGGACAAAAATTAGAAGAACCTTTTCTGACAATAAATGATGATCTACCGTAGCGAAAAGGTCATCCAAAAGAAATATAAGGAGTTAGGCAAAAGGACTTCCAGATTACACCCGGTGCCATGTGCTAGTGAGGGTAGGAAAACGTAGATAGGACTTTATGGCATCTATTTTACCAATCAAAGAAAAAAAATGTTTTCAAAACCACGGAAAATACTCACAGATTGTCATCAGATTAGTAAAATGTTAAGGCAAGTATTTAAAGCAAGAATGCAGGGAAGGAGCAAATAATTAAACAATTCCATTGATCATTAAATGTTTCTTACCTTCCATGCTTTCACAGATTATTTTTTACGTTAGTTTGGTTTAGTTAAATTTAGAAATACAGCACGGAAACAGGCCCTTCAGCCCACCGAGTCCGCACTGACCAGCAATGCCCGCACCTTAAAGGGCCTGTCCCACTGTATGGGGTAATTCCAGAGTTCTCCCGAGTTTCCCCTGATTCGAACTCGGAGAATTACGGTAATGGCCGCTCGTAGGTACTCGGGGCTCTCGTGGACATTTTCACAGTGCTGAGTTTCCGCGTTTCCCGAGTACCTGCCGTTAGCATTACGAGGTGCTACGAGATGTCCCCGAGCTCCGACGTAGCCGCTACATACATTCTACGTACTTACCACGAGTTTGATTTTTTTTTTAACTCGGGAGAGCTCTTGAATTACCTCGTACAGTGGGACAGGCCCTTAACACTATCCTACACACACTAGGGACAATTTACACATACAACAAGCCAATTAACCTACATACCTGTATGTCTTTGTTCGAGGTAAATATATCTCTGAATGTCCAGGAGTGAAGAAGACTGTGAAAAGTGCTGAACACTGCCCAGTCCATCAGACTCTGATCTCCCCACCATCGAAGGGATTTACAGGAGTCGCTGCCTCAAAAAGGCAGCCAACATCACCAGAGACCCAAACCATCCTGGCCACACACTCATCTCACCACTGAAGTCAGGAAGAAGGTACAGGAGCCTGAGAACTGTAACGTCCAGGATCAGGAACAGCCTCTTCCCTACAGACATCAGGCTATCAACACTACAACTTCAAATAAGCTCTTAACTACAATAGACTTGGGGGCATTGGTTTTGTCTTTTTGGAATATTGTGTGTGTGTGTGTGTGTATGTGTGTGCGTGCGTGCGTGCGTGTGTGTTGTTTTCTGTGTACTATGCAAGGTGTAGATAGGATAGATAGTCAGAACCTTTTTCCCTGGGCGGAAATGTCAAAGAATAGGGGGCATAGCTGTAAGATGGAAGGGGCAAAGTTTAAAGGACATGTGTGGGGCATGTTCTTTGCACAGAGGGTGGTGGGTGCCTGGAACGTGCTGCCACGGGTGGTTGTAAAGGCAGATATGATGGTGGCATTTAACAGGATTATAGACAATGTGACAGCGTTCCATTCATCGGATGCCACGCTGATCCCTATCACTGGCTGACAGGCCAGGAGAGGCCAAACCTATTAGTTTGACGTCAGTGGTGGGCAAATTAATGGAAAGGATACTTAGAGATAATATATATAAGCATCTGGATAAACAGGGTCTGATCAGGAACAGTCAACATGGATTTGTGCCTGGAAGGTCATGTTTGACAAACCTTCTTGAATTTTTTGAAGCGGTAACTAGGGAAATTGATGAGGGTAAAGCAGTGGATGTTGTCTATATGGATTTCAGTAAGGCCTTTGACAAGGTTCCCCATGGAAGGTTGGTTCAGAAGTTTCAATCTTTGGGTGTTAATGGCGGAGTAGCAAGATGGATTCAACAGTGGCTGAATGGGAGATGTCAGAGAGTAATGGTGGATGGCTGTTTGTCAGGTTGGAAGCCGGTGACCAGTGGGGTGCCTCAGGGATCTGTGTTGGGTCCACTGTTGTTTGTCATGTACATCAATGATCTGGATGATGGGGTGGAAAATTGGATAAGTAAGTATGCAGATGATACTAAGATAGGTGGTATTGTGGATAATGAAGTAGATTCTCAAAGTCTACAGAGAGATTTGGGCCATTTGGAAAAGTGGGCTGAAAGATGGCAGATGGAGTTTAATGCTGATAAGTGTGAAGTGCTACTTCTTGGCAGGACAAATCAAAATAGGACGTACATGGTAAATGGTAGGGAATTGAGGAATGCTGTGGAACAGAGGGATCTAGGAATAACTGTGCATAGTTCCCTGAAGGTGGAATCGCATGTAGTTAGGGTGGTAAAGAAAGCCTTTGGTGTGCTGGCCTTTATAAATCAGAGCATTGAATATAGGAGTAGGGAAGTAATGTTAAAAATTGTACAAGGCATTGGTAAGACCAATTCTGGAGTATGGTGTACAATTTTGGTCGCCTAGTTATAGGAAGGATGTCAACAAAATAGAGAGAGTACAGAGGAGATTTACTAGAATGTTGCCAGGGTTCCAGCAACTATGTTACAGAGAAAGGTTGAACAAGTTAGGTCTTTATTCTTTGGAGCGCAGAAGGTTAAGGGGGGACTTGATTGAGGTCTTTAAAATGAGAAAGGGATAGACAGAGTTGACGTGGATAAGCTTTTCCCATTGAGGGTAAGGAAGATTCAAACAAGAGGACATGACATAAGAATTAAGGGACAGAAGTTTAGGGGTAACGTGAGGGGGAACTTCTTTACTCAGAAGGTGGTGGCTGTGTGGAATGAGCTTCCAGCAGATGTGGTGGAGGCAGGATCGATTTTAACATTTAAAAGTAAAGTGGATAGGTATATGGACATGAAGGGAATGGAGGGGTATGGTCTGAGTGCAGGTAGATGGGGCTAGGGGAAAACAAATGGTCGGCACGGACTGGAAGGGCCGAGAGGGCCTGTCTCCGTGCTGTAATTGTTATATGGTGTTATATGGTTATAAACCTCAGCATCAATGAAGTGAGGCCAAGGCTAAATAAGTAACAGTCGGATCCAAGTGGCTGATATTGGATTGGACCAACTGTATCTCGTCAGCCTACTCCTTACAAACCCAGGTTCCCCAGCCAAGGGGGAAGGAAAGGGGCAGTTTAGTTATTGTCACATGTACCGAGGTACAGTGAAAAGCTTTTGGTGTGTGCTGTCCAGTCAGCGGAAAATCAATATATGATTACAATCGAGCAATTCACAGTGGACAGATACACGATAAAGAAATTACGTGTAGTGCAAGGTAAAGCCAGCAACGTCTGATCAAAGAAAGTCTAAGAGTCTCCAAATTAGGTAAATAGTAGTTTAGGATTGCTCTCCAATTGTGGCAGGATGATTATGTTGTCTGATAACAGCTGGAAAGAAACTGTTCCTGAATCTGGAGGTGTGCGTTTCCAAGAGGATGAAAGGAAGAATGCGTGTACAGGAAACAAAGTGGGGCGCCTCCTTGCTAACAGGTGCAGACTGAGCTTCCAGAATAAACCTAGGACCACCAGCAGCACGAGACTGAGCTGCCGGGAAAAGCCCTAGGCAGCCAGCGCCTCTCCCGAGGCTAAGACTGAGTGGTTAGCGCATGCCTGACACCTCCAGTGCCTCTTACCTACCCTGCAGACAATAAGGGACTGCGCACATACAAATGCAAAGACTGAGCCACGAGTGCCGTCTCTTCATCCCAAAGCTGAGCACACGATGCCTGAGACCACCAGTGTGCTGGCTCGAAGGGTAGAATGGCCTCCACCTGCACCTATTTTCTATGTCTCTCCTTGAGGCAAGGGCAGTGCGGGGAGAAGCCTGAGATCGCCATGCTTCCTACTTCAAAACCAGGACTGAACTGCCAGGACAAGCCTGGGATTGCCAGCCCCTCACACACACACATCGACGACAAGGGCCTGGACATCCTTGTCACTATAAATAAACCAGATTACATGTGTTCACCCTACTGCAAGTGTCATTGTCGACACGGGGCCATCCCCAACATCACAATAGGCATATTGGTAAACTGGGACATGGAGGGGTAATGGATCTGTGAGTCAATGGGCCTGTTCCTGTCTTGGACTTTTCCAAGTTCTTTGTCCTAACTGATTGTGGTCTTGGATGATGGGATATGGAGATGATGAAATGCTACAAATGAAGGTGTTACAAACAGAGTAGAACAGTCAGGGTGATTGAGGAGCTGACCAGGGTATTATAAAAACAACAGGCCCTTCAGACTGATGAAAGGAGGAGGGAAGGTAAATGGCACAGCAGCAACAACCCACGATCCATCCTGTCTATGTGGAGTTTGCACGTTTTCTCTGTGACCGTGTGGGTTTCCCACAGGTGCTCTGATTCCCTCTACCACAATGATGTGCGGATTGGTAGATGATGCGACAAATTTAAATTGCTCTAGTGTGGGCTTGTGGTCGGAGAATCAGGGCAATGTGATGGGCATGCGAGAGTGAAGAAGCTATAGAGCAAATAAGAGTTCAGCACAGTGACGCAGCAGCAGAGACCGGCTTCCATCCTGACTATGGGTGCTGTGTGTATGGAATTTGTACGTTCTCCCTGTATCCTGCGTGGGTTTTCTCCGGGTGCTGCCGTTTCCTCCCACACTCCAAAGCCGCATAGGTTTGTAGGTTAATGGGCCTTGGTAAAAATGTTAAACTACCCCTGGTGTGTAGGTTAGTATTAGTGCGTGGGGATCGCTGGTCGGCGCAGGCTCGGTAGACCGAAGGGCCTGTTTCCGCGCTGTATCTCTAAAGTCGAGAAGTCTAACGAGGTGGGAATGGGATTGATGAGATTCCTCCAACAGCTTGAATGGACTTGATTACTGTCTTCAATGCCGGAGGAAAATATGAGTGGCGCAGCGGTAAGTATGTTGCCCAGGTTCGATTCAGACAATAGGTGTTGTCTTTACTGAGTTTGCACGTTCTCCCTGTGACAGCATGGGTTTCCCCGGATGCTCTAGTTTCCTCCCACATTCCAAAGGCGTGCAGATTTTTAGGTTAATTGGCTTCTAAATTGTCACTAGCGACAATTTACAGAAGTATAGGGGTGATTGTTAGACACAAAAAGCTGGAGTAACTTAGTGGGACAGGCAGCATCTCTGGAGAGACGTAATGGGTGACGTTCTGGGTCGAGATCCGTCTGAAGAAGGGTCTTGACCCGCGACGTTACCCATTCCTTCGCTCCAGAGATGCTGCCTGTCCCGCTGAGTAAACCAGCTTTTTGTGTCTATCTTCGGTTTAGACCAGCATCTGCTGTTCCTTCCCACACATTACGGGTGATTGTTGGTCGGCACAGACCCAGTGGGCCGAAGGGCCAGGTTCCACGTTGTGTCTCTAGACTAAATAAATAAGAGGCGCTTTACAAGAGCATCAAGCTGAGCGTGTTGGAAGCAACAGGTGGATGTGTGAGATGAAGAGCTGATCGGGTTGAAGGTAGGGACATGGGGGAACCCCCCATTTTCTCAGCTTGATAGAAAGATATGAGAGAAAATGTGCTTAGAGTATTGGATGGGTCAAGAGCTCTCCCAACTAAGACAGTTTCTCAATTGAGGAACAAGGAAACTGCCATAATCCCATTTCCATAAAAAGTGGCAACTTTGGTAAAAAAAATGCAAGAGACAAAGAAACAGGATGAGTGGACGAGAATTCTCACAGGAAACCGACTGTGAAGAGGTTGGGTCAAGGTAGCTGTGGGTGTCAGTTGGTTCAAAGTGGAATATCTCTCGAACTAGACATTATAAGGCTGAGGAAGGGAAGGGAAAAGTCAAGAGATAATATTAGAACTGAGGGAAGGGTTGAAATTAGAAAGGAAGTTGATGAAGTTTTCCAGTTCTAGGCAGAGCAGGAAGTGGAAGTGTGAAAATGCACACCTCCAGATTCAATGACTGTTTCTTCCCAGCTGTTAACAGGCGACTGACTAATCTTACCACAACCAGTGAGCAGTCCTGAACTACTATCTACCTGTTTGGTGACCCTTAGACTATCCTTTCTTTAGACCTCTTCCTTTCTTCTTCCCACCCCTCCCCACACCCCCACATCAGTCGGAAGAAGGGTCTCGACCCGAAATGTCACCCACTCTTTCTCTCCAGAGATGCTGCCTGTCCCACTGAGTTACTCCAGCATTCTGTGTCTCGTTAGTCATGGCCCTGTCTCACGGTGCGAGTCATCCCACGAGTGACCCCAAGTGAAAGAAAAAAAAAGACTCGTGGTTATGTACGAGATTTCAAGTTTATGATCAAGTGTTTAACCGAGTTCCCACGGGTATGTCATTGCTGCGATGTTCCAACTTCCTCTCCGAGTTACCAAGTGCCTCTCCCGTTACTCTTGAGCCAACAGTGAATGAAGGTAAGTGTGTGAGGGTGTGACCAGCGGGCGAAGGTTTGTTATATTTGGAGGGGCAAGTGAAATATAATGCTGATAGGTCTGAGGTGTTGCACTTTAGGAGGGCTGATAAATGAGGACGTGCAATGAGTGGGAGCAACATTGGGAATATCGTATCAACAAGGAACGTTGTTGTACAAGTGAAAAAAAAATCGCTTGAAGGCAACATCGCAGCTGGATTAAAGATAACTGCAGATGCTGGTTTATACCAAAGATAGACACAAAGTGCCGGAGTAACTCAGTGGGTCAGGCAGCGTCTGTGGAGAAAAAGGGTGGGTGTCGTTTCGTTAGAAGGGTCCCGATCCGAAACATCTCCCCAGAAATGCTGCCTGATCCGCGGAGTTACTCCGGCACTTTGTGTCTATCTTTGGTATAAACCAGCATCTGCAGTTATTTGTTTCTACTTAGGACAGTTAGATGTGGTGGTTAGGAAGATGGTGATAGAAAAAGCTGCAACTATTGTCATCTTGGGCAAAACACGAAGCACTCAGGGGGTCAGGCAGCTTCCGTGGAGAGAATGGAGGGGGACGTTTCCTATTGGGACCCTTCTTCAGACCGATGGTGAAGAATGGTCATTCCGAAGAAAGGTCGCGGCCTGAAATGTCGCACCCCATTGCCTGACCCACCGAGCTCTTGTTCACCAAGCACTTGATGATTTGCTCATGGTGGGTTGCAACGTTTATGGAATCCTTGCTTTCATTAACCGAGGCTTAGAAGAGTCTATTGATCCCAAGAACTTTAGAGGGAGTGCGGGCATCAGAAGCAGGTGAGTTTGACGGGAGCGTGGGAGCCGCACGCAGCGATTGGAATATTGTTCGGGAAGCCGAACCCAGCGTGAGAGAATGAACACGGGGGTATTGGGTCCCAACAGGAATAGGTTAAAGGCTTGAAGAGAAGATGGAGACAGAGACACTCACATTCAACAAGCACAGTAATTCTGCTATAACACGATCGTTGCTTTGCGAAGTAACGTTGTTTTTTTAATAGAAAATCATGTTATAGAAACAATCGTAGCAATGGGTAAAAGGTGTTTTACGCTTGCAGTAATCAAGTTATTTTCCTGTGTGATTTTACAAACATGGTCTTTTGAATAACTATAAATTTATTTATGTTACTGCAAGCTAAAATACTAAAGGTTGTGTGTTACGTTGTTTAATAGAGTTTCGTTGTTCAAATATCAAAGGAAGCGATTGTTTGTCAATTTCTATGGTCATTATAGTGAGAGTTGGGCTCCGGTGATCGGGTTGAACATGAGATCATGGTGTCTCATCACTGCTGGAAGGCGACATGGAAGCATTTTTGTCTGCTTGCAAATTTCCAAACTAACTGTAGTTCCCAACTTGAAGGGCCCATTTCTGTGCAGTATGAAGCAATAATGAAAACAGAACAGTACAGAAGAGCCAGGGTGTGTAGAAGCACAGGCAGAAACAGGGGCAGAGGGACAGGAGCAGAGGCTGTATGTGTGGGGAACTAGTGGTACGTCCCCAACTCTACCCCCACTCTACAACTCTTCCTCTCCCCACACAGACCAAACTCCCCCACCATTGACTACAACTGCATTTCATGCTGCTTCGGGAAAGCAGCCAACTTAAGTAAAGACCTTTCCTACCCGGGCCATTCCTTTCGCTCCCCGCTCCCATCGGAAGAAGAAACAGAAGCTGCGCGCATCAGTAGAATCAGGAATGCATTCTTTCCCTCTGTTATCAGGCTTCTGAATGATCCTTCCATAAGTTGGGGGACCATCCGATTCTCTCTACCTCATTGTGTCCATTGGACTTTGTCTCTGAAATTCAGCGCTAAAGTATTGAGAACGACAAGATCTGCATTTTGTATCTGTCCCGATCTATATACTTGAATTCAGTTTACTTCTATTTATGTATAGTATGATCTGATTTGACTGCATAGCATGTTAAACATAACTTTACACATGAAAGTAATAAATCTAAACCGAATGTTCTTTGTATCGGGTAGTTGTGCATCGTCGGGGCGAGTTTGTCGGCAGCAAGCATCTTTCTGAAAGCAATGAATGCTGAGGGCAAACCTTAACAACCTGAATACGGACTTCCAGAAGGGTCTTGACAAAGTCGCAATACGTGGTGTAAAATGAATATTGAAAGCATGTCCATGAGGTCAACAAAATATTACACAATCTTCGTAAATGCTTGTGGGAAAGTGAATAGTGTCCCCCCCCCCCCCCCCGCCCCCCCTTTCCAGATCACAGTCTCAGTCATCGGTAGCCACAGTCACCCGTAAATAAACCCACTACATCCAATATGCGACTTTTTATGATCATGGATGACAATCCATTTAACCTCAGTGCAAATTCAAATGAAGGTTCCTGCTCCCGCCTTCTGCTGTCACTTTCAATGCCGCTACTATTGGAGTCTGGCCTCGGGTAACTCCATTCCCACCTGGGAAATGAAAAGTTTCCATTGACGGTGCCACGGTAGACTCACGAGTCACTAAGGTAAACGCACGGGCCACTACGTTATTACAACGAGTTTAAATGTTTCCATTTTTAACGTGAACAGTTAATTTGACTCGTGGAAAAAATCAAACATGTTTGATTTTTTTCACGAGTTAACAAGTTTCCCGAGTACCTGCCGTTAGCCCCACGAGTCGCTAAGTTGCTCGTGCGAGTTCCGACGTTCCCGCTACGTGATCACCACGAGTGAAAACTCGGGGTCACTCGTGGGCCAACTCGCACCGTGAGACAGGGGTTTAAGCAGTATAGTTTTGGATCACTGCATCTACTATCTAGTGCTAAATGCTTCTGAAGGTGATGTATAAGTGCAGTACCTGCACTGCTGGGGCATGTGCATTGCTGGCATATACAGAGGTCCAGCAGCTGCTAAGGTTAAGTACTGAATCCAGACTACATCCCAACACTGCCAGCCCCAGCCCCCTTTCCCCTTTGCATGTTTACTATCTCTTTAAAATTCCCAGACAAACGACTGCACACACAAACAGCTGCACAGGTCTGGCTTCACGATTTAACACGTCTTAACTTAAATAGTAGAATTCAGGCAGTGTGTTGATGGCTTATCCACAGTGTCATATATTTCAACAGCCTTGCACCTGAAAGTCTCACCTCACACTCCTCTCGTTGATGTGTCAGTTCCATATGTGAAGGTAATAAATGCTTCCAATGTGCACTTCCTTTGCTGGGTTACTGATGAAATATCTAAATGTGAATGTAACACAAGAGGTAGCCTAACATCACCAGAAAAACAAAATAAATGGAAATATTTATTTACAAAGCTATTGTTTAGCAATAGATATCACAGGACTGAAAATCTCCCAAATCATTTGTTCTCGCTGCTTTCAATCTTATTTTCATTCTGCAGATAAAAAATATTGCAATGGGAATCAGAACGAGTCCTCACTATTCTTGCTCGTTTGTGCAAAGGATAGTAATTCTTTGTTTCTAAGCTTAATCACTATTTTTTAGTTCATTGATAAAAATCTAATTCCTATATTGGCATTGTTTCCTTTCAGTTTAGTTTATTGTCACGTGTACCGAGGTACAGTGAAAAGCTTTTGTTGCGTGCTAACCAGTCAGCGGAAAGACATTGGAGCCATTCAAAGTGTACAGATACATGATAAAGGAATAACGTTTAGTGCAAGGTAAAGCCAACAAGGATAGTCAAAGTGTTTAAGAAGGAACTGCAGATGCTGGAAAATCAAAGGTAGACAAAAATGCTGGAGAAACTCAGCGGGTGAGGCAGCATCTATGGAGCGAAGGAAATAGGGAGAAGGAGATACATAGATATGGAAGTGTAAGGTGTGAAAACAGGACAAAGGGAATGGAGATCTAGAAAACAGTAAAACAGATCATAGTTAGCTGGGAGAAGATGACAACAAAGGTAACAATAAAATGCAGTCGGAGACAGTAAGACTGTTCATACCGCTGGGGAGTAAGCTGCCCAAGCGAAATATGAGGCACGGATCCTCCAATTTTTGCTGAGCCTCAGAGTGAGACAATGGAGGAGGCCCAGGGCAGAGAGATCGGTGTGGGAATTGGAGGAGGAGTTAAAGTGCTGAGCAACCAGGAGATCAGGTAGGTTTAGGCGGACTAAGCAGAGATGTTCAACAAAATGATCGCCGAGCCTGAACTTGGTCTTGCCGATATACGGGAGTTGACACCTGGAACAGCGGATACAGTAGATGAGGTTGGAGGAGGTGCAAGTGAACCTCTGCCTTACCTGGAAAGACCATCGGGGACCTTGGACAGAGCTGAGGGGGGAGGTATAGGGACAGGTTTTGGATCTCCTGTAGGGGAAAGTACCTGGGGAGGGGGTAGTTTGGGTGGGGGACATTGACCAGAGAGTTATGGAAGGAACGGAAAGCGGAAAGGAGAGGAGGTGGGAAGATGTGGCTAGTGGCAGGATCCCGTTGGAGATGGCGAAAATGTTGGAGGATCTATCAATCATTTTTTTCGTCATTTGCACATAAAGTGCAAGTGAAATGAATTTGCCAGCAGCGGTGCTAAGGAAAAACAACACACCAAAACAAAATAAAAATTTAACACAAACATCCACCACAGCATTCATCACTGTGGTGGAGGGCACACGATTTGGCCTGTCCTCCTCCATTTTCCCCCGTGGTCGGGACCTCACCCCTCCCCAGCCGCCGCTGTCCGGAGCCACCGCCTCCGCAGCCGCAGGTTATGTGCTGTATGCAACGGCTGATGGGGTGGAAGGTGAGGACTAGGGGAACACTTGTCCCTGTTACAGCTGGGGGGAGGGAGAGCAAGAGCGGAGCTGCGGGATACTGAGACACTAGTGAGGGCCTCATCTATGATGGAAGAGGGGAACCTCCATCAACCCCTGTGATGGAGATGGCGAGATCAAGAATAGGTAGGGAGATGTCGAAGATGGGCCAAGTGAATTTGAGTGCAGGATGGAAATTAATAGTAAAGTTAATGAAGTCAGTGAGTTCTGCATGGGTGCAGGAGGTAGCACCGGTGCAGGCATCAATGTAGCGGAGGGAGAGTTAAGGGATGGGGCCAGTGTATGCCTGGAACAGTGAATTTTCAATGTTTTGTACCCTACAAAGAGGGTGGCATAGATGAGGCTCATGCGAGTGCCCTTAGCTATGCCCCTTGGACGTGGAGGATGGAGAAGTTCTTGAGGGTGAGGACCAGTTCCACTAGGCAGAGGAGAGTGTTGGTGGAGGGAAATTGTATGGTTCTACGGTTGAGGAAGAAACGGAGGGCTTTAAGACCTTTCTGGTGGGGGATGGAGGTGTAGAATGACTGAACATCCATAGTAAAGATGGGGACCTGGAAAACAGAAGTCATTCAAGGGACGAAGGGCACATGAGATGTCTTGGACATAGGTAGGGGGGATAGCATGGACTCGAGTTATGTGGAAATTACTTCAGTGGGACAGGGGCAAGCACCAGCTGGCTGTGTTGGGAATTTTGAAAATTGTAAGGGAGATAAATAGGTTATAATATGGTGAACCCTAGAACTCACATACTGGGAAAAGTGGCCAACATAGAATGTTAGCAAAGTCCTTTGCAATTCTGTCACGGTTCTTAGATGTTGCAGTCTTGTGATTACTGCTGCTCTTTGTCTCTGTGTTTAGCAGTAAAGTCTCCCAGTGGTTAATGGACGATCTCTTTAACGAGGGGACCCGATTTAGAGAGTGGAATCAATTCTCCCTACAGGGACATTGACATTTATGACATCTATTTGTTAGATATATGGGAGAGATATTCTCAAAACTACAAGAAACGTAAGGTTAAAGTTAACTCTGGGAAAGACAAAGATGGAAGATTACAGAGACATTGATTAATGGTTTATTTCAACTCCACAAATAACCATTGTGTCATGAGGATATAAAGATGCTGTAAGTACCATGTATAGTTGAAACAGTTTGGGTTTGCTCAGACGGTTTCCTGATGTATGTCAATAAGATCTTTATTAAGCCGACTTGTTCGATATACTCACCACTGATCTATGAGCTGTTTTATTTTGTGTCTGTGCCTATCAGGGTAAAGTCAGATATAGGGCATGGGTATAGCACAAAATAGCACAACATTCCCTCCCACACTGGCAGTGTTTAATGGTACGTCTTGTCCATGTTTATTCAACTATGAGCCATTTCAACCATTCTTGTTCTCTATTAAACATGTATCATTTATCAATAATCTACAATTATTTTGACTGACAAGTATCTACCAGCTTGAAGGTTTTTCTGCCTCCAATTTTGAGGGCATGGTTTCAAGTCCCAATGCATGACATGTAGACTGCCCGCTCCATACAAAGTAAGAGAGCTGCACTATCAAAGCTTCAATCTTCCAGGTAAGCATCAAAATTGATCTGCCCTCTTAATCAGTTGTTCAGGAACATTTGTAGAAAATCAGAACTGTTTCCACATGGTATCACTGTATGACTCTATGATTCTATCCCTCGGAGAATATTACTGGAAACATATTAACACGTTATCATTTTGTTGTTTGTGGGAGTTATCTGGGCATAAAATAGCTACTGCATTCATATGTTAAACACTGATGACTCTTCGGAAGTACTTCGCTGATTGTAATGCTCTTTGGGCCTGAAGTTATGGAGCTTAAAAAAACACGTCTATTTCTGAATGGTGACTTCAGTAATCTTACAATCTGATCTACAAATGTTTTGTGTGAAACAAGATAATTTTCATTTGGTCCCCAGACACCAATATCACAATTTCCAGTTTGACAACAACTTGTAATGCTGTCCTCGAGGAGCACTTATAAGAACACGTTGCTAATCCTTCCAGTGATCGCCAATAGCACCATTACCAGTTATTATTTTCTAGCGACATTACATTAAGTTTATGAATAAATTTATTGGCCAAGTATATTCACATGCAAGGAATTTGCCTTGGTGCTCCACCTACAAGTGACAACATGACATACAGTGACAGTTAGGAATGACACAGAAAACACTAAACATTAATAATAAAACATTATTGATTAAACATGTGAATTAAATAAAATACCAGAGCAAAAGGAGGCTACAGATTTTTGGTTATTGAGTAGAGCTACTACTCGTGGAAAAAAAGCTGTTTTTATGTCTGGCTGTGGCAGCTTTGACAATTCGGAGTCGCCTTCCAGAGGGAAGTGATTCAAAGAGTTTGTGGCCAGGGTGAGAGGGGTCAGAGATGATCTTGCCCGCTCGCTTCCTGGCCCTTGCAGTGTACAGTTCGTCAATGGAGGGAAGGTTGCAGCCAATAACCTTCTCACCTGATTGGACGATTCGCTGCAGCCTCCAGATGTCGTGTTTGGTGGCTGAGCCAAACCAGACGATGATGGAGAAGGTGAGGACAGACTCTACGATGGTCGTATAGAACTGGACCATCATTGCCTGTGGCAGATTGTGCTTCCGCAGCTGTGCAGGAAGTACATCCTCTGTTGTGCCTTTTTGACTGTGGAGACGATGGTGGCCTCCCATTTAAGGTCCTTGGAGATGATGGTTCCCAAGGAATCAAAAGATGTGACTGTGGTGTTGTTGATGGTGAGTGGGGGGAGGGGAGGGGGAGCTCTCCTTTTTTTTTGTTTTTGTTTTTTTTGTTTGTTTATTTTGGTTAGAAGTAAGTACAGTAGTCTGGTACTTAAGTATCTAATGCATAAATACATATTTTCATTCTTGCACAACTTCATACTTTTGGTTCAATAATAAAAGAACAGTGAGAGAAAAAAGAAATAAAGAGTGTCGGAATAGATAGACAAGCGAGTAGAAACAGAAAGCAAAAGAAATAAAGGACAGAGATGAGAAGTTAAAAGATTGAAAGAAAAGGAAAAAGTAAAGAAAAGAGAGATTAGGAGAGATCTACCTATTTTGTATTTTTGCCCATCCGTCACCCAGTTCTAAACCATTTAATTTCTCAGGTTATGTTATGTTGCACCATATGTTTGTAAAAAGTTGATAAAAGGAGACCAAATCTTTAAGAATTGATCTACTTTGCCTAGTAGGAGGAATCTAATTTCTTGAAGATGTAGCGTTTCAGACATGTTTGAGATCCACATTTTGAATGTTGGCGTGGTTGCGTTTTTCCAAAATTTAAGTATAAATGTTTTTGCTGTTATTAGACCATAATTAAGAAAAGCTTCTTGGAATATAGTTAGCTTACTTCCCTCTTCCATTGATCCAAAGATAATCAATTCTGTATTGGGGTTCAATCTTGTGTTAAATAGTTTTGTAAAAATTCCAAAAATGTCATTCCAAAATTTATACAATTTTGTACACGAGACAAAGGAATGTGCTATAGTGGCATTTTGAGTTAAACATTTGTCGCAGATGGGGGAAACATTTGAAAATATTTTATTCAGTTTTGTTTTTGAATAATATAATCTATGTAAAATTTTAAATTGAATTAGGTTATGTCGTACATTCATTGAACATTTGTTTACACATAATAAATTTTTATCCCATCTATTGTTCGGAATTTTTATCAATAACTCTTGTTCCCAGTCTCTTCTAATTGTCTCTGTCGTTGGTGTTTCTATATTTAGAATTATATTATATAAGTAAGATATTAAATTGCTTGATTCTGCCTTTCTATTCATTCCTTCCTCCAATAAATCTGGGGTTAAAGTTTGATATCCTTGTATATACTTTTTCAAATAATATTGAATTTGAAGGTATTTGAAATATTGATTACTTTTCAAATTATATTTTAGTTGTAGTTGTTGGAATGATAACAATTTTCCCATTTCATACATATCTCCCATCATTTTAATTCCTATTCTTTCCCAATGGATAAACGTTTTATCAATAATGGATGGTTTGAATGAGGGATTATTAGCCTATTGGAGGAAGAAGCGATAATTTTCTTAATTTTAAAGTTAATTTTATTTGTTTCCAAATTCGTATTATACTATGAATAATTGGATTCTTCTTGTATATTATATTGTTCAGTTTTATCGGGGAAAGAAGGATCCCTCTCCTAAAATCTACCATCAATTCCACTGTCTTCAAAGCATTGAGCTCCAGGTTGTTGCGATGGCACCAGGACACCAGCTGTGTCACTTCCTGTCTGTAGGCAGATTCCTCCCCATCCCGGATCAGTCCAATCACGGTTGTGTCATCCGCAAACGTGAGAAGCTTGACAGAGGAGTCAGTGTAGGTGCAGTCGTTGGTGTAGAGAGAGTAGAGGAGAGGGGAGTGTACGCAGCCTTGCGGTGCTCCTATGCTGAGGGTTTGCGGGTTCGAGATGTGCTTTCACAGCCTCACATGCTGCTTCCTGTCTGTCAGGAAGCTGGTGATCCACTGACAGAGGGGTTCAGGCACAGTCAACTTGGAGAGTTTGGAGTGTAGTAGCTCTGGCACAATGGTGTTGAATGCAGAGCTAAAATCAACAAACAAAATCCTTGCATAGGTCCCCTGGCGGTCTAGGTGCTGGAGGATGAAGTGCAGGCCCAGGATGACTGCATCACCCACTGATCTATTGGCCCGGTATGGAAACTGCAGAGGGTCCAGCAGGGAGTTTGTGATATTTTTCAGCTTGGCCAGCACAAGCCTTTCAAGGGTCTTCATGGCGACAGAGGTCAGTGCGACAGGCCTGTAGTCATTAAGAGCAGTAATCCTTGCCTGTTTGGGTACAGGGACAATAGTGGAGATTTTGATGCAGGCAGAGACAGTACAGGATTGCAGGGACTGGTTGGAAATGTCTGTGTAGACCGGTGCCAGTTGTTCGGCACAGAGCTTGAGGGTAGAGGGGGAAACATTGTCCGGTCCTGGAGATTTCCAGCTTTTCTGTCTCCTGAACAGCCTCTCCACCTGCTCTATTTGTATTGTTAGTGATGGAGAAGTGGCCAGACTGATGTTGTGCAGCACGGAGGGGATGGGTTGTGGACGAGGCCCCAGTCTTTTGCAGTCAGGCTGTAATTGGGTGTTAAGTGGCGATTGGAGAGGGTTGGGTGGGAAAGGGTCCAGTCTTTTCAGACTGAAGTCTTGCTTTAAGTAGGTGTGAAGTGGTGATTGGGGAGAAGTGGGTGTAGAAGGGTCCAGTCTTTGCAGACTGCGGTCTGGCTGTGTTGGTTGGGGAGGGGGTACCGGGGTTACGTTTCTGCTTGTCAAACCTTGTCCAAAGAGTGGGGGGCTTTCCTCTTGTAGCTGGTGATTTCTTGCAAGCCCTTTGTTATTTTGCAATCTTTACAAATATAATCCAGCAGCACCCGATTCACCTATGCATCCAAAGAGACTGCAGCAGGTCAAGGAATGCCACTAGCATAATTTCAGGATAATCAGGTGAGTAATTAATGCAGCCTGGATCACTGTGGAAACAGTGACTTGAAAAAGAAGTCCTGAAACTGGCAGCAAAAAGACAGAATCTATTGAAAATTTAAATGCAGGCATTTAAAAGAGATACAAACTGCAAGATAGACCCAAAAGCTGGAGTAACTCAGCGGGACAGGAGCATCTCTGGAGAGAAGGAATGGGTGATGTTTTGTGTCGAGGCCCTTCTTCAGACTGCAACATCATTTATTTCATCATTGGATTCTTCTTGTTGATGGTGGTTTCAGGAAGAATGGAAAGGTGAGCATTTAAAACAGAATGATCTAGATGGAAGAAATATTTAATGGGGAATGCAGAGAATGAAGAGAAATATATTTTAATTCTTCAAAATAAAATTCTAGGCTTCTCTGAGTTTAAACGTCATTTTAACTATTTGATCTTCGATTTTCAAAATCCTTCAACTGGTTTTTCTGCCGTGGGTGGAAAGATTTGTTAAGCCAAAACAATTTCTTCCCAATGAATGAATGAATGAATAAGTTTATTGGCCAGGTATTCACATACAAGGAATTTGCCTTGGTGCTCCGCCCGCAAGTGACAACATGACATACAGTGACAGTTAGGAATGACACATAAAACATTAAACATTAATAATAAAACATTATTGATTAAACATGTGACTTAAATAAAATACCAGAGCAAAAGGAGGCTACAGATTTTTAGTTATTGGTTATACTCGTGGAAAAAAGCTGTTTCTATGTCTGGCTGTGGCAGCTTTGACAGTCCGGAGTCGCCTTCCAGAGGGAAATGATTCAAAGAGTTTATGGCCAGGGTGAGAGGAGTTAGTCATGTTCTTACCCGCTCGCTTCCTGGCTCTTGCAGTCATGTTGGTACGGTGTTGTGTGCCTGTTGTGTCATTGTTTAATGATTATAGTAACTATCGCTTCTTCATAAATTAGCAAAACCACATTACTTATAGATTCTTTGGGTAACCCATGATCAGTGTCAAATGTTAAGCCTTTACACACTTACAATGGTTGTGTAAAATGTACTCATTTCTTTCTTCAATACCGAAGGAATATTTTTGTAAATGTTCTCCAAATTGCTTGCATGATCAAAGATATACCAATCACACCAGATGCAGAACGTTGCTTCAATGTATTAGAGCACCATGATTAGACAAGGAGATACAGAATCACAGACCTCAGACTGGGATGTGTATTTATTTACCTCCCACACACCCTAAACTAACAGAGATTAAACACTAAATTATTAGTTTTTGTAAGAGTTTTAAAACAGATAAAAAATACTTTTAAAATACTTCTCCACACTACTAATTACAATAATAATTGTATTGACGAGGATAAGATGATTTAAAATGTTCACAATGCTGCAAATTTTACAAAAATCCACCATAAAACCTTACAAAGCCCACTTTTCAGGTAGGTGGTGCTGTCACTACTTTCACATTTAGTGTCTATGATATGCTGAGACTGAATATTTCAAATTAACTCACTGTTTGTAGCAGTTAAGGTCTTGATTGCTGGGAATTAAGAAGCTTTATATCGGAGGGATGGCTGCACAGTGGTAGAGTTACTGCCGTACAGCGCTTTCAGCGCCAGAGACCCGGTTTCAATCCCGACTACCGGTACTGTCTGTACGGAGTTTGTACTTTCAACCCGTGACCTGCGTGGGTTTTCTCCGAGAACTTTGGTTTCCTCCCACACTCCAAGGACGTACAGGTTCGTAGGTTAATTGACTTGGTATAAATGTAAAAATTGCCCCTAGTATAGGGCAGTGTAGTATAGTGTTGGCCAAAGGGCCTGTTTCCGCGCTGTTTCTCTAAACTAAACTAAACTTTTCAGAATCTATGTTCAAATCATGATTTTATGCAATAAAGAAAGTTTCAAAACCTGTCATTTAATTTATCGTTGAACTTTTGTGAGTGAACATCATTGTTGCGTCAATCTCTCTGTGATGAAGATGATTTACTCTCATGGTGATTCTGTGGATTCTGAGATTGCCAGGGAATCCTGGATGGGGTGTGCACATATTGTTGCATGTCCAATCCCTTCACACAGTGGGTTGATCATGATGTTTCATGCTCCTTACAACTAACATGTGATCCGGATGGATGAATCCCATATGCCTCATTAACTCCTGTACGGAGTTCTGTTACTGGGTCAAAGAAAACTCGGGGTGCCCAAAGAAACAGTTCAAAGACTGCATCATGGGCCACCTCCAACACGCAGGCCTGGCCCCAAAAGAACTGGAAACCCGTGCCAGGGACAGGACTGGCTGGCATACAACCACTAGGAATGCAGTCAGCAGTTTCGAAGACAATTGCAGAAACCGACTGGTTAACCATCTCTCCACAGCAGCCTTCATATGCCCGTACTGCCCCCGCATGTGTGTCTCACGCATCAGACCCGTGAGACACACGCCATCCCACCAGTCACCACCACCGCGCTATCGTCTTCTACATCAGGCCACCACCTACAAATGATGGTGCTTGGCTATCAGTCCTCCTCTGTAAGAAAAGTCAGTAACCCTGCCCTCAAATAGCACCAGCATGTCTCCTGGTGGAGTGTTAGCATTCTAAGTAAGTAAGTAAGTTTTTTGGCCAAGTATTCACATACAAGGAATTTGCCGTGGTACTCTGTTTCAAAACCACTGCCAAACCACCATCGCTCATCCCCATTCCAGCCAGCCTCATTATCTGTGGGGGCTGCTCCTGCTTTGTCACAGGCAGCGGTAGAAACACATGAAAGAACTAATGAAGAGTAACACAGCACCGGTCTGAAGTGGCTGAGGATCCATTTCAGGACTGCTTTGAGTTTGGTAGATTGGAACATGTTCAAGACCTCTTCATGCAGCCTGAATGAGTAAAACCTCACTCCTTGCTGGTTTCATCAGGAAATGTCTTTGACTGCATTCCGACAAAGACAATGTGGGTTTATCCTAAGGAGACTTGAACCACCAGGGAGATTCACTCCCTGCCACAGACCAGATCTGAGGTTTTCAAAAAGGATGTCACCTCACTGTACAAGAAGGCCATCAACGATGCCAGGAGAGAATTCCAGATGATGCTAGAGGCTCAGTTTAATCCACCGCATGCAGCATCGTAGACAGGGCCTGAACACCAACACGACCTTCGAGCAGAAATCAGGGTGATCTCTGGCAACGATGCGTCTCAACTAGATGACCTCAATGCCTTTTACGCTCTTGCTCAGCAGACAAACAAAGTTTCACCAAGGTCCATCCCCACTTCTCTCGCTGGCTCTGCCCCATACACCTCAGAGGCAGAGGTCAGATCAGCTTTCGTGAGGGTAAAACCCTTGGATAGGGGCTGGCACAGGTGCTGCCCCGGATGGGTTCTGATCTTGTGTGCCGATCAACTGGCCACAGACCTAACCAACATCTTCAACCTCTCACGTCAGGAGATACAATCAACATCTGCTTCAAGGAAACCTTCATCATTCCACTCTCCGAGAAAAGTCAAGTGACCTGTCTCAGTAACATCAGCCATAATGAAACTCTCTGGGAGATTGGTGATGGTCCACATGCGAGCCAGCGTGTCAGAGAATCTAGACCCATTGCAATTTGCTTACAATAGGTCAGTGGAAGATGCCATTTCCTTTGCACTGCGTTCAGTTTTGGATCACCTTGACAAGAAGAACACTTATGCCAGGATGCTATTGATTGAGTGTAGCTCAGCCTTCAACACTATACGGCCCACCAGCTCATCTCTAAACAACTGGACTCTGCCTTGGACTCTCCATCTGCATCCGGCTTCTACATTTCCTGACCAGCAGAGCTCAATTGGTTAGAGTTGGTCACAACCTTTCCTCCACCATGGTGCTGCTCAGTCTTGTGTGGTCAGTCGATGGTGTGGCCAAGGACAGACCATCGACAAGTTCGCTGATGATATCTCTATTATTGGATGGATCAATAACACTAATAAGATGGAGCACAGAGACAGAGGTTGGGAACTTTGTGTCATGATGTCAGGACAACAACCTAGCTCTTAACATCAACCAGGCAAAATAAATGGCTGTTGAAAAGGAAGCAGAGGTGGGTGAACACAGTGGCAGCCAGGACTAGAGGGCCTGAGCTATAGTGAGAGGTTGAGTAGGCTAGGACTTTATTCCTGGGAGTGCAGGAAGATGAGGGGTCATCTTATAGAGGTGTACAAAATCATTACAGAAATGGATCAGGTCAACGCACAGTGTCTTTTGCCCGGAGAAGGGGAATCGAGAACTAGAGGACAAAGGCTTAAGGTGAGGGGGGAAAGTTTTAATAGGAGCCAGAGATGTAACTTTATTACACAAAGGGTGGTGGGTGTATGGAACAAGCTGCCAGAGGAGGTAGTTAAGGCCTAATGTTTAAGATACATTTAGAGAGTTACATGGATAGGACAGGTTTAGAGGGATAGGGGCCAAACCCAGGCAACTGGGACGTGCAGATGGGACATGTTGGTCTGTGTGGGCAAGTTGGGCAGAAGGGCCTGTTTCTTGAACGTTGAGATATAACCTGCTCGTCTTATACACCTACCACCCTTTGCGTGATAATGCTGCCCCTCAGGTTCCTATTACAATTTTTCCGCTCACCTTAAACCAATGTGGTCAATGTATTTTCCCCTTTACTTGAAGCCTCTTTTTAAACAGGGCAGACAATATAATTCATCACTGTGGCACTGCAAACAACAGCCTCCTGTCGAAAAGGGTGTTTAAAGAGTAGGCATCAAACTCTGGCCTTTTGAAGCTCATAAAACTTAATTCTGAATCCATATTCATCCGGTCCTACCCTGTCACTGAACTTCCATGCATGCAACCCATGATATGTTTCAGCCGGTTCTGAAACCTCCAACTTAAACTAGAAGAACAGGCACAAAGTGCTGGGGTAACTCAGTGGGTCAGGCTGTCACACTTGCCACACCTCTAGATACTTGGGACTCTTCCACACTCTTCCCCCCAGCAAGCCAGCACCGCCATTCATTGTGATCATGGCTGATCATCTACAATCAGTAACCCGTGCTTGCCTTCTCCCCATATCCTTTAATTCCGCTAGTCCCTAGAGCTCTATCTAACTCTCTTTTAAATTCATCCAGTGAATTCGCCTCTACTGCCTTCTGTGGCCGAGAATTCCACAAATTCACAACTGTTTGGGTGAAAAAGTTTTTTCTCATCTCAATTTTAAATGGCTTCCCATTTATTCTTAGACTGTGGCCCCCTGGTTCTGGACTCCCCCCAACATTGGGAATAATTTTCCTGCTTCTAGCTTGTTCAGTCCTTTTTATAATTGTATACGTTTCTATAAGATCCCCTCTCATTCTTCTAAATTCCAGTTATACCTGCTTTTAATCTGCTTCCCTAATCTATCACATAGTATAAATACCTGAGATCCTCACCAATTTGGTGCCGACTAAAAAGTTCTGAAGAAGAGTCTCGACCCGAAACGTTGCCTATTTCCTTTGCTTCATAGATGCTGCCTCACCAGCTGAGTTCCTCCAGCATTTTTGTCTACCTTCGATTTTCCAGTATCTTAAACAGTTCGATAGCAGTCGGTTCCTGGTCGATATCTTTCGGTTCCAATCCACAGGAACTGATCCTGAGTCTATAGAACATTGGAAAATAATCACAAATGTGTCAACGATTTCCCGAACCACTTTCTTAAGTACCCTGGGATGCAGACCATCAGGCCCTGGGGATTTATCAGCCTTCAGTCCCATCAGTCTACCCAACACCATTTCCTGCCTAATATGAATTTCCTTCAGTTCGTCCGTCACCCCAGATCCTCTGGCCACTAGTACAGCAGGGAGATTGTATGTGTCTGCCTTAGTGAAGACAGATCCAAAGTACCTGTTCAGCCATGTCTCCAATTCCCACAACATCATACTTGCCAATTTCTAACTGAGCCAAAATCTCATCCACTTTATTTCCTATACTTTGTGCATTCATATATAATCTATTACTCCCCCCACCCCTCACATCAATGCCTATTTCACTTGGCCTTACTCTCCTATCCCTTTGTGAACTTTCTGACCCATTAATTCTGTGTTTTTTTTTCTACTTTTCTCATACTCTCTTTCACTTTAACTTCATCCTTGTGTTTCCAGTTTGTCTCCCCCATGTAGCAGTGGCAAACCTGCCTGACAGAATGCTGTTCCCCCTCCCGTTAAGGTCCAACCCGTCCTTTTTGTACAATTCAACCTTCCCCCAAAACAGATCCCAGTGGTCTAAGCATCTAAATCCCTGCCCCCTGCTCCAGCTCCTCAGCCACTCATTCAGATCCCTTATCTCCCTGTTCCTGCTCTCACCAGCACGAGGAACTGGAAGCAATTATAATATTGCACCAGATCACCGCATAGTAGAATGCTGTGTGGCAAACTGTTTCCTCTCTCATCTTCATTTGTAACATTAAATGCACAGAGTTCATTGATTTATTTGTCACAAATAACAGAGAATGGTTTTAATTCATTACAATTACATGTACAATTACATCTGAAGAAGGGTCTCGACCCGAAACGTCACCCATTCTTTCTCTCCAGAGATAGAACAATTACATGTTCTATCTATATCTAAAAACAAATAGGGGTTGTACGGTGGCACAGTGGTAGAGTTGCTGCCTTAGAGTGCCAGAGACCCAGGGTCGATCCAGCACACTAGGGACACTAAGGACAATTTACATTTATACCAAGCCAATTAACCTACAAACCTGAATGTCTTTGGAGTGTGGGAGGAAACTGAAGATCTCGGAGAAATCCCACGTGGTCACGGGGAGAACGTACAAACTCCGTACAGACCGCACCTGTAGTCATGATCAAACCCGGGTCTCCAGAGCTGCAAGTGCTGCAAGGCAGCAACTCTACCGCTGTGCCACCGTGGCCACCCTGTTTCCTCCGAGATCTTCAGTTTCCTCCCACACTCCAAAGACATACAGGTTTGTAGGTTAATTAGAAACATAGAAACATAGAAAATAAGTGCAGGAGGAGGCCATTTGGCCCTTCAACCCAGCACCACCGTTCATTGTGATCATGGCTGATCACCCCCAATCAATGAGCTGAACATCCAGGGATATTCAATATTCAGGAAGGATAGACAGAGAGGAAAAGGAGGTGGGGTAGCGTTGCTGGTTAGAGTGGAGATTAACGCAATAGAAAGGAATGACATTAGCTTGGGGGATGTGGAATTGATATGGGTGGAGCTACGAAACACTAAGGGGCAGAAAACTCTAGTGGGTGTGGTGTACAGGTCACCTAACAGTAGTAGTGGAGATGGGGATGGCATCAAACAGGAAATTAGAAATGCGTGCAATGAAGGTAAAACCATTATAATGGGTGACTTCAATCTACATATAGATTGGGTGAATCAAATTGGCAGGGGTGCTGAGGAAGAGGATTTCTTGGAATGTAATGCGGGATAGTTTTCTAAACCAACATGTGGAGGAACCAACGAGAGAGCAGGCTATTCTAGACTGGATATTGAGTAATGAGGAAGGGTTAGTTAGCAGCCTTGTTGTACGTGGCCCCTTGGGCAAGAGTGACCAAAATATGGTTGAGTTCTTCATTAGGATGGAGAGTGACATTGTTAATTCAGAAACACGAGTCCTGAACTTAAAGAAAGGTAACTTTGAGGGTATGAGACGTGAATTGGCCAAGATCAACTGGCAATTGATTCTTGAAGGGTTGACGGTGGATATGCAATGGAAGGCATTTAAGGACTGCATGGATGAACTACAACAATTGTTCATCCCAGTATGGCAAAAGAATAAATCAGGGAAGGTGGCGCATCCGTGGATAACGAGGGAAATCAGGGATAGTATCAAAGAAAAAGATGAAGCGTACAAATTAGCTAGAAAAAGCAGCCTACCAGAGGACTGGGAGAAATTCAGAGACCAACAGAGGAGGACAAAGGGCTTAATTAGGAAAGAGAAAATGGAGTATAAAAGAAAACTGGCAGGAAACATAAAAACTAACTGCAAAAGTTTTTATCGATATGTGAAGCGTAAAAGATTAGTTAAAACAAATGTAGGTCCCTTGCAGTCAGAAACGGGTGAATTGATCATGGGGAACAAGGGTATGGCAGACCAATTGAATAACTACTTTGGTTCTGTCTTCACTAAGGAAGACATAAATAATTTGCCGGAAATAGCAGGGATCGCGGGTCAAATGAGATGGAGGAAATGAGTGAAATCCAGGTTAGCCGGAAAGTGGTGTTGGTTAAATTGAATGGATTAAAGGCCGATAAATCCCCAGGGCCAGATAGGCTGCATCCCAGGGTACTTAAGGAAGTAGTCCCAGAAATAGCAGATGCCTTAGTGATAATTTTTCAAAACTCTTTAGATTCTGGAGTAGTTCCTGAGGATTGGAGGGTAGCTAATGTAACCCCACTTTTTAAAAAGGGAGGGAGAGAGAAAACGGGGAATTACAGACCAGTTAGTCTAACATCGGTAGTGGGGAAACTGCTAGAGTCAATTATTAAAAGATGGGATAGCAGCGCATTTGGAAAGTGGTGAAATCATTGGAAAAAGTCAGCATGGATTTACGAAGGGTAAATCATGTCTGACGAATCTTATTGAATTTTTTGAGGATGTAACTAGTAGAGTGGATGTGTTATATCTGGACTTTCAGAAGGCTTTCGACAAGGTCCCACACAAGAGATTGGTATACCAACTTAAAGCACACGGTATTGGTGGTTCAGTATTGATGTGGATAGAGAACTGGCTGGCAGACAGGAAGCAAAGAGTCGGAGTGAACGGGTCCTTTTCAGGATGGCAGACAGTGACTAGTGGGGTGCCACAAGGCTCAGTGCTGGGACCCCAGCTATTTACAATATACATTAATGATTTGGACGAGGAAATTAAATGCAACATCTCGAAGTTTGCCAATGACACGAAGCTGGGGGGCAGTGTTAGCTGTGAGGAGGATGCTAGGAGGCTGCAGGATGACTTGGATAGACTGGGTGAGTGGGCAAATGCATGTCAGATGCAGTATAATGTGGATAAATGTGAGGTTATCCACTTTGGTGGCAAAAACAGGAAGGTAGACTATTATTTGAATGGTGACCAATTAGGAAATGGGGAGTTGTAGCGAGACCTGGGTGTCATGGTACACCAGTCATTGAAAGTAGGCATGCAGGTGCAGCAGGCTGTGACGAAAGCAAATGGTATGTTGGCATTCATAGCAAAAGGATTTGAGTACAAGAGCAGGGAGGTTCTACTGCAGTTGTACAGGGTCTTGATGAGGCCCCACCTGGAGTATTGCGTACAGTTTTGATCTCCTAATCTGAGGAAAGGCATTCTTGCCATAGAGGGAGTACAGAGAAGGTTCACCAGACTGATTCCTGGGATGGCACGACTTCCATATGAAGAAAGACTGGATAGACTTGGCTTGTACTCGCTGGAATTTAGAAGATTGAGGGGTGATCTCATAGAGACTTACAAAATTCTTAAGGAGTTGGACAGGCTAGATGCAGGAAGATTGTTTCCCGATGTTGGGAAGTCCAGGACAAGGGGTCACAGTTTAAGGATAAGGGGGAAGTCTTTTAGGACCGAGATGAGAAAATCGTTTTTCACACAGAGAGTGGTGAATCTGTGGAATTCTCTGCCTCAGAAGGTAATTGAGGCCAGTTTGTTGGCCATATTTAAGAGGGAGTTGGATGTGGCCCTTGTGGCTGAAGGGATCAGGGGACATGGAGAGAAGGCAGGTACAGGATACTGAGTTGGATGATCAGCCATGATCATATTGAATGGCGGTGCAGGCTTGAAGGGCCGAATGGTCTGCTCCTGCACCTAATTTCTATGTTTCTAATAATCTATGCCTGCCTTCTCCCAATATCCCTTAATTCTTAGAGCTCTATCTAACTCTCTCTTAAATCCATCCAGTGACTTGGCCTCCACTGCCCTCTCTGGCAGGGAATTCCACAAATTCACAACTCTCTGGGTGAAAAAGATTTTTCTCACCTCAGTCTTAAATGACCTCCCCTTTATTCTAAGACTGTGGCTCCTGGTTCTGCATTCGCCCAACATTGGGAACATTTTTCCTGATTCTAGCTTGTCCAGTCCTTTTATAGTTTTATATGTTTCTATAAGAACCCCCCTCACCCTTCTAAACTCCAGTGAATACAAGCCTAGTCTTTTCAATCTTTCCTCATATGACTCGGTATTTCTTCAATAGGCTCGGTATAAATGTAAATTGTCCCTAGTGTGTGTAGGATAGTGTTAATGCGCGGGGATCGCTGGTCGGTGCCGACTCTGTGGGCCAAAAGGCCTGTTTCCACACTGTATCTCTAAACTAAACTAATCTAAAGTAGACAAATATCATGTATGAAGTGTACTGTAAATGCCATAGAAAATGTGATAAAGTGTATATTTAACCTACGCCTTTGTCTGGGGACTCGGGCATTCCTTTTGTGAATTTTATCAAACTGTTTAGGCTCCTGTCTGCCCACACAGTGTCTTCTCACAGGTTTTTGACTTTGACGATATGCCAATTCTGTTAACACATCGATTAAAGTGTAGCCCCAAAAAAGTGAAATTTAGGAGCCTAAATATCTTTAGTACTTTAGTTAAAAAGCAGATTTCTTCTTCATACATGCACTTTACCGTTGGACTAACACTGTTATTTTAAGGATAACATTTAAAAAAAATCATACTAATAAAACAGGAAGGTTTTAATGAGTTCACACTTCTTGCCCATTACATCAGAAACCTCAACACCTTATATCTCCTGAAAAATAGCCACAAACTACCATAATTCTCGGCCTGTAAGTCCTCAGTGATTCTTAATAATGTTCACAATACCATTAGTTTCAATATAATTATGGAGCGAGTCAGAACAGGACCTAGAGTGGAGATTTTTGATTGGAGAAAGGCTAACTTTGAGGGAATGCGTGAGGATTTTAAAGGAGTGAATTGGGACACTTTGTTTCATGGGAAGGATGTAGAAGAGAAATGGAGGACATTTAAAGGGGAAATTGTAAGAGTACAGAATCTTTATGTCCCTGTTAGGTTGAAAGGAAATAGTAAAAATTGGAAAGAGCCATGGTTTTCAAGGAAATTGACACTTGTTTCGAAAAAAAGAGAGATATCTACAATAATTATAGGAGGCATGGAGTAAATGAGGTGCTAGAGGAGTATAAAGAATGTAAAAAGAATCTTAAGAAAGAAATTAGGAAGGCTAAAAGAAGATATGAGGTTGCTTTGGCAAAAAGGTGAAAGTAAACCCAAAGGGTTTCTACAGCTATATTAATAGCAAAGGGATAACGAGGGATAAAATTGGACCATTAGAGAACCAGAATGGACAGCTATCTGCAGAGCCAAAAGAGATGGGGGAGATATTGAACAATTTCTTTTCTTCGGTATTCACCAAGGAGAAGGATATTGAACTCTGTGAGGTAAGGGAAAAACGTAGACTAGCTATGGAAACTATGAGATTCAAAGAGGAGGAAGTACTGACACTTTTGAAAAATATAAAGGTGGATAAGTCTCCAGGTCCTGACAGGTTATTCCCTAGGACATTGAGGGAAGTTAGTGTAGAAATAGCAGGAGCTATGACAGAAATATTTCAAATGTCATTAGAAACGGGAATAGTGCCGGAGGATTGGCGTACTGCGCATGTTGTTCCATTGTTTAAAAAGGGTTCAAAGAATAAACCTAGCAATTATAGACCTATTAGTTTGACGTCAGTGGTGGGCAAATTAATGGAAAGGATACTTAGAGATAATAATATAAGCATCTGGATAAACAGGGTCTGATCAGGAACAGTCAACATGGATTTGTGCCTGGAAGGTCATGTTTGACAAACCTTCTTGAATTATTTGAAGCGGTAACTAGGGAAATTGATGAGGGTAAAGCAGTGGATGTTGTCTATATGGATTTCAGTAAGGCCTTTGACAAGGTTCCCCATGGAAGGTTGGTTCAGAATTTTCAATCTTTGGGTGTTAATGGCGGAGTAGCAAGATGGATTCAACAGTGGCTGAATGGGAGATGTCAGAGAGTAATGGTGGATGGCTGTTTGTCAGGTTGGAAGCCGGTGACCAGTGGGGTGCCTCAGGGATCTGTGTTGGGTCCACTGTTGTTTGTCATGTACATCAATGATCTGGATGATGGGGTGGAAAATTGGATAAGTAAGTATGCAGATGATACTAAGATAGGTGGTATTGTGGATAATGAAGTAGATTCTCAAAGTCTACAGAGAGATTTGGGCCATTTGGAAAAGTGGGCTGAAAGATGGCAGATGGAGTTTAATGCTGATAAGTGTGAAGTGCTACATCTTTGGCAGGACAAATCAAAATGGGACGTACATGGTAAATGGTAGGGAATTGAGGAATGCTGTGGAACAGAGGGATCTAGGAATAACTGTGCATAGTTCCCTGAAGGTGGAATCGCATGTAGATAGGGTGGTAAAGAAAGCCTTTGGTGTGCTGGCCTTTATAAATCAGAGCATTGAATATAGAGTAGGGAAGTAATGTTAAAATTGTACAAGGCATTGGTAAGACCAATTCTGGAGTATGGTGTACAATTTTGGTCGCCTAGTTATAGGAAGGATGTCAACAAAATAGAGAGAGTACAGAGGAGATTTACTAGAATGTTGCCAGGGTTCCAGCAACTATGTTACAGAGAAAGGTTGAACAAGTTAGGTCTTTATTCTTTGGAGCGCAGAAGGTTAAGGGGGGGACTTGATTGAGGTATTTAAAATGATGAAAGGATAGACAGAGTTGACGTGGATAAGCTTTTCCCATTGAGGGTAGGGAAGATTCAAACAAGAGGGCATGACATGAGAATTAAGGGACAGAAGTTTAGGGGTAACGTGAGGGGGAACTTCTTTACTCAGAGGGTGGTGGCTGTGTGGAATGAGCTTCCAGCAGAGGTGGTGGAGGCAGGATCGATTTTAACATTTAAAAGTAAAGTGGATAGGTATATGGACGTGAAGGGAATGGAGGGGTATGGTCTGAGTGCAGGTAGATGGGACTAGGGGAAAACAAATGGTCGGCACGGACTGGAAGGGCCGAGAGGGCCTGTCTCCGTGCTGTAATTGTTATATGGTTATATGGTTATATGGTTTAAGGGATGGCAGGAGCCATTTTTCATCTTGATGTTGTTGCAACTTGGATAGGAAAGGTTTTGAGGGGTATGGGCCAAACATGGACTAGTGTCGATGTGGTATCATGGTCAGCATGGGCAAGTTGTGCCCAAGGGCCTGTTTTTGTGCTGCGTGACTCCGTGACAATGTTAATGACAAGCAAAATAACTGCAGATGCTACAAATCTGAAATAAAAACAGAAGATGATGGAAAAACTCAGAAGGTCAGGAGACATTTGTGGAAGGAGAAGCAATGAATATTTCAGGTCTGGGACCTTTCATCAGATCCGAGAAAGGGAGAGACAAATTGGTCTAAGTAGCAGGGAAGGCAGGGAAAACTAGAGTTACAACACTGGGACATGTTCAGCAGGGCAGATCATGTAAATGAAAGAAAAAAGGAACAGAAAAAGAATGGCGGCAAGACTGTTCAGTTCTTAAACAAACAGAAAGGGAGGGTATGTTATCTAAAGTTTGAGAGTCCCACATTGCGTGCGACAGACTGCAACATGCGTAAAACGAAGATGAGGTGTCCATTCTCCAGCTTGTCGTAACATAGCAAGAGCCCAGCCTGGAATGTCAGATGGGAGTGGGATGAAGGCCTAGGGTGGCACTGCCTGAGTAGATGTAGGGTAAAAAGAACCCCTTTCAGTTCATTGCCAGGAAACAATGGAGACAGGACCAGGACAGCTGGAATCTGATCAGTGGGGGGGGGGGGGGGAAGGTTAAGGATATTTCTGTCAGTGTGAAGAAATGCTGTGAATGTTACTAACTGCACAGATGGTGCATACCTGAAGTCTGAAGAAGGGTCTTGACATGAAACGTAGCCTACTCCTTCTCTCCATAGATGCTGCCTCACCCGCTGAGTTTCTCCAGCATTTGTGTCTACCTTCAAGCATACCTTATTGATCAGTCCTTCCTTCCATTTCCTACCATCCTCTCCGGCTGTTTTCAGAGCTAGAATGACAATGCGGTCTGACGTGCCCAAAGCCTAGGAATGCCTTTAAAAAAGTCTTAGTGCAAGGAAAGTTAACAAGTAAATGAGCAAATTTTCAACTGAAACCAAGAATAACGCAGAAGGCAGGGGACTCTATAAATCTCAGATCTTTGTAAATAAATACCGGTAGGTATATTTGTTTTCTTGCTTATATTGGCCATTGCTATATGATATTGCTGCCCGTTTTGTCCAATAAATGAATCATGTATCAAGAACCAAACACAGTAGTTGCATAAAAACTTTTACAATTTCGCTAATACCATTATATAAGATTTCTCTTGCCGTCAGCACTTGTGCAGAACTTACAGTATCTTCACTCACAGGCTGATTGCTAATGGAATAGAGTGTCATATGGGATAGATGTGATCTTTTTTACTGCCTCATATATTCTATAACTTGGATTTGATTAATTGCTGGCTACCACAGCAGCATAATGCAGAACATGTCCAACGTGGCAACATGAATAGAATCATCACACTTTTTTATTACTAATGTTAATTATGTACAGCAATTTTATTTCCTGCTATTCATTTTGATGTGGTGGAACTCTCAACTTTGAATCAAAAAGCTAAGCAGTAACTCCAAGAGGATTATATCACATGATTGACACAAAAGGCTGGAGTGACTCAGCAGGACAGACAGCATCTCTGAAGAAAAGGGTTGAGACCTTTCTTCAGACTGAGAATTGGGGAAATGGAAATGAGAGATATAGAGTAAATGGTGATATAGAGTAAATGGTGATATAGAGAGATATAGAACAAATTAATGAAAGATATGCAAAAACGTAACAATGATAAAGGAAACAGGCCATTGTTAGCTGTGGGCTAGGTGAAAACGAGTTACAGACAATGAGACTCAGCAAGATTACTTTGAAGCTGGTACAACTTGGGTGAGGGAGGGACGGAGGCAGAGAGAGAGGGAGAGAGAGAGGAGGGATGCAAGGGTTACTTGAAGTGAGATAAATGAACTTTCCTCCCTACCCCACCTAAGTCATCCTCGTGTTGAGTCTCATTGTCAGTAACTTGTTCTCACCTAACACACAGTTCACAATGGCCTGTTTGCTTTATCATAGTTACTTTTTTTTTGCATATCTTTCATTCATTTTTTCTATATCACCAAAAGTATCAATATTTAGATAAAAAATCGAATGTGTTTCTCTCACAGTTCCTGTGTGTTTCTTCTAGTTAGTTTTAGATTTAACTCTTAGGGCTAAAGGAATCAAGGGATGTGGGGCAACAGCAGGAACGGGGTACGGATTTTATATGATCAGCCATGATCATATTGAATGGCGGTGCTGGCTGGAAAGGCCGAATGGCCTACTCCTGCACCTATTTTTCTATGTTTCTCTCTCTCAGCTGCCCCCTCTGTGAAAACCTTCTCTGGACAGATTAAGTACCATCAGCCTTCACCACACTTTCTTTGTCAATACCAACGTTTCATTCATTTTCTATTGATCTCCACCCTATCATGGACGTTCTCTGTTTTCCACAGACCCCACCCCCCTTCACTGCAAATTAAAACATAACTGTCGAGCTTGACTGTTTTCTAAACCTTCTCAGTTCTGATGAAATATCATTGATTTGGAACATTAACTCTGCTTCTCTTTCCACAGATGCAGCCTGACCTGATTACTTTCAGCATTTTCTGTTTACACTTCCGACTTTTGGCATCAGATGGTTAATGGACCAAAAAGCAAAGAGGGAGGATTTTTCTGCTTGGCACTGGTGCAGTATTATGGTCATTGCCTCAGTCCCAGCTATTCACAATCCATTTCATTGATTTGTCCGTGGAGATTTCCAAGTTTACTGACAATACAAAACCAGGCAGAGTTGCGAGTTGTAAAGAGGCTACCTATGGACAAAGACAAGCTAAGTGAGATGCAACAACATGGCAAATGAAATATAATGTGCAAAGGTGTGAAATCACAGGGACGCACAAAATGCAAAACCGAGGGCATCACGGTGACACAGCGGTAGAGCTACTGCCTTGCAGCGCCAGAGGCCCGGGTTCTACAGGTGCTGTCTGTACGGAGTTTGTACGTTCTCCCCGTGACCTGTGTGGGTTTTCTTCGAGATCTTTGGCTTCCTCCCGCACTCCAAAGACGTACAGGTTCGCAGGTTAATTGGCTTGGTATAAGTGTAAATTGTCGCTAGCGTGTGTAGGATATTGTTAATGTGCGAGGATCGCTGGTCAGTGTGGACTCGGTGGGCCGAAGGGCCTGTTTTCGCGCAGTATCTCTAAACTAAACTAAGTATTTTTTAAACAGTGACAGTTTGGGAAAACACAAGGATCACGCTAGACATGCGGTTGGCAGAGAGGTGCGACAGGTTGATCTAGTTGCTCACCACTCCATAAGCTGGAGGTGAACCTGACTTTTGCTGCTGTCTGTGTGAAGTCTGCACATTTTCCTTGTTATTTTGTGGGTGTCCTCCCACATCCCAAAGACAGGTTGCTAGATGTGTAGGAAAGAAATGCAGATGCTGGTTTAAATCAAAGGTAGACACAAAATGCTGGAGAAACTCAGGCAGCATCTCTGGAGAGAAGGAATGGGTGATGTTTCAGGTCAAGACCCTTCTTCAGACTGGTTTGTAGCTGCTTTGGTTAAAATTAAAATTAAAAGTTAGAGAGTTAATTTAAGTTAAAATTAAGCTAACATAGCTGAATGGTAGGAAAATCCAGGGGAGGTAAATGGCATGCATGTAATAATATACTACAGGGAAATAAAAGAGGGAATAGGAATGCTCAGAGAAGCAGCACAGACTTGATGTGATTCATGACCTCCTGTAGCGAGAGAAATCACTGAAAGCGAACAAGTTAAACCAAATGATATGTTGACTTTTATTGCCACAGAATTTGAACAAATGACTAAAGTGATCTCATTGTGATTATATCACGCCTTCAAGGGAGTGCCAAAAGCATATCATAAACATTTTTTGTCACCTTATTTAAAGAAGACATTGTTGCCAGAGAAGCAATGCAGCACAGATTCGCTAGACTGGTTCTAAGATACAGTTTTCTGCAAGAATCTCATGGAAACTTACCAAATTGCTTACAAGGAGGATGTTTCCCTTTGCAGGGAATTCTGAAGCTAGGGGTCACAGGCAGGATAACGTAAGGGATAAAGTGATTAAACCCCACTATTGTAAGGGGCTTTAAAGAGGATTCAAACCGATAGGGGCCAGGGAGAGGGTTCTGACACAGCTTTGTATAAAAGTTACCAGACCCATCCTTGAGTAAGAAGTGATAGCATTGTATAGCGGTAGAAGGGAGTGATGTAGATAGATCCCAATCAGTTAGAATGGAGTGATAGATGGGACCCTTGTCACTATAGCTTAGCTTTAGTGCTGATATAGGAGAACTGAGAGAGTTCACTTGGAGGTGAGTAAAACTAGGATAGGTCATGAACAATGAGCATGCTTTAATAAAATAAATGAATATTACAACACACCCCTGGTCAAGAAACTGCTCATTACCATGGACATGCGATGTATGATGTGGGAGATACTGGGGGGGCGTGGGCGTACCTACAGGTTGTCCACCTCAGTTTCCGATTGGAGCGGGTCAAAGGAGGGGAGGCTGGATGTAGAATTGTGTGTATAAAGGGGGTTTACCCTTCTGACTTCGGGGTGTCTCAACTTGGAGAGGCACCCAGCTCTGCAGACTCGAAAATAAAGAATCTCTTGCTTCCAAGATTTAGTCTTTGAGTAGTGATTGTGAACACATCGCATATCTCACAATAAGGTCTCGACCATTTCTGATTTAGTTGAGGAGAAATTTCTTCACGGTGCATCACAAATCTTTGGAATTCTCTATCCAGGAAGCTGTGGATGCTTCAGTTATTTGAACATTTCTGGATTTTAAGAGATAAGGTTAATACAGGAAAATGTCAATGAGGAAGAAAATTAAATGCTGTTAATGAGATGAAGATCTCCTGGTCCTAATTGTGTTCTTATCTTATTAAGTTACCTGTACTTGCTTTTCAATGAACTTTGAGGCAGTATAATATGATCTAGAATGTGCAGTGTGATGAAGCAGATTTAGCTGTAAAGTTTAAAAGGGAATGGGAATTTTCTGGAAAAAGAAAGATTGGACAATGAGGAAAGATTAGAGGAGCTGGGCCCACTGGAGGCTCTCGGTAGAACCAGCATCAACATGATAATCCTTCAGCATCCACACCTTGCCATGCCTCAGTATTTCATGACCCCATTTACCTGTTCACATGACCATGAAATATTCAGACCTGCAACGGACCCAATTTTACTTCATCCTACGGCAGATCCACATCTTCAATCAATTGATTCCTTGGCCCACTGGATCCTGCCACCGACACTCCACGACTCGACCACCTGCAGGCCCCGGGCCCCAACGCTGGCCCGCGCCGCTTGCCCGAACACCACCAGGCCGAGTCCCGTGGCGCCATCTTGGCCACGAGGAGCAGCACCAGCACTCACTGCCTCCCTGACTGACCTCAGGCCGGGATTACCGAGGACACCGCCGTCGCCGACCTCCACTTGGATGCTGCCGTCGACCTTCACCCACCCACCGATGATGCCGATCCTCGCTGCCTCACCGGCAACTCAGGGATATAGGGAGAAGGCAGGCATGGGTTATTGGTTGGGGATGATCAGCCATGATCACAATGAATGGCCATGCTGCCTCGAAGGGCCGAATTGCCTCCTCCTGCACCTATTTTCTATGTTTTCGATGTAACATGGGACCGCCGAACCTCGCCTCCTCACCGGGCCCACCGAACCTCGCAGCCTCACCGGCCATCTGCTGGCCGGAACCTCCGACACTTCGCCGGACTCCACTCCCTGTGGGCCTCCACCATCAACTCCACCGACCCTCACCATTCCACCACTCACCAGCAGGCCGCAGACGTCGCCTTAGCTGAGTCCTAGGCTCAGCACCGGGCCTGAAGTCTCCATGCTGCAGACTCTAACATCACGGGGTCTGACTGCGCTGGGTCCTAGTGCTAGTCTTCCCAACCCAGTGAACCTCAGAGGCTGTTCCCCTTCCCTCTCAAACCATATGACCCCAGCTCTTCCCACCCACACTATAGTCCTCATACCTCCCTCCTTACCCCTGACACCTCCACCCCCCCCCCCCCCCACCAGACATCGCCTCAACCTCGGTCCACTCACCTGCCTTCCTCCGGCCCCTACCCCCATCCTTGCCATTTGTTCACCATCCCCCCACGACCTCTCCCTCTCTCATACCAAGCGGTCTGTCCTCAGCAGAGGCCTCAACTTTGTCCCCCTCCGTCCCCACCTCAATGCGTTCGGCATCCACCACGATGTGGAGCTCTTCTTCCGTTGCCTCCGCATCAAAGCATTTTTCCATGGGAAGGAGTCCTCTCCCCCCAGTGATGACCCCTTCTCCCGTCTCCAACGGACCCCCTCCTCTTGGACTTCCCCTCATTGCCATCTACCGACTTTAGACCCTTTTATTTTAAATTGCCGGCGGGACATCAACCGCCTCAACTTCTCCACTCCCGTCTCACTCTAACCTCTCCCCCCCTGAACGTACAGCCCTCCACTCACTCTGCAACAACCCAGACTGGGTGATCAAACCCGCCGACAAGGGAGGTGCTGTTGTAGTCTGGCTCGCTGATCTCAACTGGGCTGAGGCCACGCGCCAACTCTCAGACACCTCCTCCTACTAATCCTTGGACCATGACCCCCACAGACGAGCACCAGGCCATGATCTCTATCTAACACTATCACTGACATCATCACTTCCGGCTCCCTGCCCTTCCAAGCCTCCAACCTCATCGTTCTCCAGCCCCGCACGGCCCGATTTTACCTTCTCCCCAAAATCCACAAACCTGACTGTCCTGGTAGACCCATTGTCTCTGCCTGTTCGTGTCCTACTGAACTTATTTCCACATACCTCGACTCCATCCTATCCCCACTGGTTAAATCCCTCCCTACCTATGTTCAAGACACCTCACATGCTGTTCGTCTCCTTCATGACTTGTGTTTTCTAGGCCCCCAGTCCCTCATCTTCACCATGGATGTCCAGTCACTCTACACCTCCATCCCCCACCAGGAGGGTCTTAAAGCCCTCCATTTCTTCCTCGACCGCAAAACCAACCAATCCCCGTCTACTGATAATCTCCTCCGCCAGGCGGAGCTGGTCCTTACCCTTAACAACTTTCCGTTTGACTCCTCCCATTTTCTCCAAATACAAGGCGTAGCTATGGGCACGCACATGGGCCCCAGCTATGCCCGCCTCTTTGTAGGGTACGTCGAACAATCGTTGGTCGAGGCGTACGATGGCCCTATCCCAGAACTCTACCTCCGCTACTTCGACGATTGTTTTGGTGTCACCTCCTGCACCCACATACAACTGACTGACTTCATGCATTTCACCACTAACTTCCATCCGGCACTCAAATACACCTGGACCATTTCCGACATTTCCCTACCATTGCTTGACCTCACCATCTCCATCGCAGGTGATAGTCTACTGTCCGACATCTACTATAAACCCACTGACTCCCATGGCTATCTAGACTACACTTCTTCCCACCCTGCTTCCTGTAAGGACTCCATCCCCAACTCCCAATTCCTCCGTCTACGCCGCATCTGCACCCAGGATGAGGTGTTTCAAACCAGGGCATCGGAGATGTCCTCATTCTTCAGTGAACGGGGGTTCCCCTCTTCTACTATAGATGTGGCTCTCACTAGGGTCTCTTCTATATCCCGTAACTCTTCTCTCACTCCCCATCCCCCTACTCATAACAAGGGCAGAGTCCCCCTTGTCCTCACCTTCCACCCTACCAGCCGTCACATACAACAGATAATCCTCCAACATTTTCGTCACCTCCAACGGGATCCCACTACTGGCCACATCTTCCCATCTCCTCCCCTGTCTGCTTTCCGCGGAGACCACTCCCTCCGTAACTGCCTGGTCAATTCGTCCCGTCACACCCAAACCACCCCCTCTCCTGGCACTTTCCCTTGCAAACCGCTACACTTGTCGCTTTACCTGCCGCCTTGACTCCATTCAAGGACCCAAGCAGTCTTTCCAGGTGTGGCAGAGGTTCACCTGCACCTGCTCCAACCTCATCTATTGCATCCACTGCTCTAGATGTCAGCTGCTCTACATCGGTGAGACCAAGCGTAGGCTTGGCGATCGCTTCGCCCAACACCTCCGCTCGGTTTGCAATAACCAACCTGATCTCCCATTGGCTCAGCACTTCAACTACCCCTCCTATTCCAAATCCGACCTTTCTGTCCTGGGCCTCCTCCATGGCCGGAGTGAGGCTCACCGTAAATTGGAGGAGCAACATCTCATATTTCGCTTGGGCAGTTTGCTACCCAGCAGTATGAACATTGGCTTCTCCAATTTCAGATAGTCCCTGCTTTCTCCTCCCCTTCCCAGCTCTCCCTCAGTCAACTGTCTCCGCCTCTTCCTTTCTTCTTCCCGCCCCCCTTCCCTCACATCAGTCTGAAGAAGGTTCTCGACCCGAAGTTCTCTCCATAGATGCTGCCTCACCTGCTGAGTTTCTCCAGCATTTTTGTCTACCTATGAAATATTCGGAGATACTGCATAAAGATGAGTACCAATTCTATGTTAAGCAACTCTACAAATATAAGATCAACTAGACTAAGTGGGACCCATTGGGTCCCTTGTTCACACAGGAGGGCTGGTTCCCCAACGCAATATTCCACCTCTCCACCAATTCCAATATTGGTGGCCAGTGGGGGGGAGGGGGGGGGGGGGGGGCTTTCTGGAGTGCTGGTATGGGTGTTGAGGGCTGAAGGGACTGGTCTCCAGAGGCCTAGTATGGACATTATGGGCAAATGGATTCTTGGGGTGGCAGCTCAGTCCCTCAAGCCTGATGTGTTGGCAGCTCACTCACGGCTGGTGGACTGGCAGTTGACCCACAGCTATTCCTTGAAATTCCATCTCAAGCAGGGTGCAAGATCACCAAATTCAAATCCATTTCCTACCATTTCAAGCAGGGTGCAAGGCCACCAAATTCAAGTACAGTTTCCTACCATTTCAAGTAGGGTGCAAGGCCACCAAATTCAAGTCCAGTTTCACACCACTTCAAGCAGGGTGCTAGGCCACCAAATTCAAGTGCCGTTTCATACCACTTCAAGCAGAGTGCAAGGTCAGAACATTCAAATGCAGTTTCATAGCATTTCAAGCAGGGTGAAACCACCATCAAACCACCATAAAATCACACAAAACACCACACTCACAGTTCAGTAGACATTCAGTGCATTCAGTTGATTCACAGCTCAGGCAGCGTTGTGACCTCTCCCTCCCCCTTCATGCAGAGACTGAGCCACACCCACACTTCTGGGTTTTATAATCCATCCCGCCTCCAACCGGAAAAGGTGTGGCCTTCATGGTGTGATTGACAGGAGAGAGATTCTCAACATTTTTTAAACACTAATAACACTTTTATTTTTCAATGGTGGGAAGAATCCTCTGCACCTGATGAGCAGAGGGGGACTGAGTAAGATGGCTAAAAATTACAACCGTAATTGGTAGCGTTTTATCTAAATTCAATATACATGCAAATAGGAAGTTGTCAAGTTTAGACCACCAGCCATTTGCAGAGCTTTTTATTTCAACCCAAAACCCCACCAGCCATTTGCAGTGCTTTTACTTCAACCCAACCACATTTTCATTTTCAAATCACATTAAGGGCACTCAACGTCAGTAAACCCACGTTGAGTGTTATTCACAGCTCAGACTGAGAGGTGACCCTCTCACTTCCCCCATCTTGCAAAGATTGACTGTGGCACACTTCTGGGTTTTATGGTCCCATTCCCACCAGCAGGGGCAGCAGAGAGAATGTCAACATTTTTTAAACATTAATAACTCATTTATGTTTCATTGATGGGAAAAATCTTCTTGTCCTGCACAGTGGTGAGGGACTCTGAGTAAGCTGGCCAAAAATCACAGCCGTAAATGGCAGCGTTTTTTCTAAAATCATGAAAAAATAAAACAGGAAGTGGTCAAGATCTTACTTTTAGTAATATAGATGTCTCATTGTGAGGCATATCAATTAACTACAAGTTCACTTAGTTGTAAATATCTTGGAAACTAATCAAATGCTTAGTTTAATTTACTTTAGTTTAGAGATACTGCGCGGAAACTGGCCCTTCAGCCCACCGAGTCTGCAACGACCAGCGATCCCCGCACATGAACACTATCCTACACACACTAGTGACAATTTACATTTATACCAAAACAATGAACCTATAAATGTGTATGTCTTTGGAGTGTGGGAGGAAATGGAAGATCTTGCAGAAAGCCCATGCAGGTCACGGGGAGAACGTACAAACTCCATACAGGCAGCACCCATAGTTGTGATTGAACCCAGGTCTCTGCCAAACCCATCACTGTGTCGCACCGTAGGGTCATTCAAATAGTGAAGATGATATATAAATGCATTGACTTTGTATATGAACAGTTTCTTTGCCATTTAGGTATTCCTTTAAGTAATTAAAACTGCAGGAAATGTTGCCATTGATTTTAGTATTTTTACCTTAGCTGGAATCTGAATGATGCGAGAAAATAAAATTATAGACAAATATTTTGGTTGATACAATTAACTACAATGGAAGATAATTCATTGTGGCGGCGCAGTGGAGCCAGGGCCGTCTTAGTGCATGAGCACGCTGGGCAGTTGCCTGGGGCCACACGAGCATAGGTGCTCCATGCTAATCTATGTATTGTAGAATGATATTGTAGAACATGAAAACGGAGAAGAACATCGCAAGTGCATGACGGCATATTTGATTTGGCATAAAGGAACTGGAAGTGTAGGGGCCCCAGTGCAGTGCTTTGCCCGGGGGCCTATAATGCTGTTAAGATGGCTCTGAGTAGTGCCACTATGTGAAGCGCAAAAGATTAGTTAAAACAAATGTAGGTCCCTTGCAGTCAGAAACGGGTGAATTGATCATGGGGAACAAGGGTATGGCAGACCAATTGAATAACTACTTTGGTTCTGTCTTCACTAAGGAAGACATAAATAATTTGCCGGAAATAGCAGGGGATCGCGGGTCAAATGAGATGGAGGAAATGAGTGAAATCCAGGTTAGCCGGAAAGTGGTGTTGGTTAAATTGAATGGATTAAAGGCCGATAAATCCCCAGGGCCAGACAGGCTGCATCCAGGGTATTAAGGAAGTAGTCCCAGAAATAGCAGATGCCTTAGTGATAATTTTTCAAAACTCTTTAGATTCTGGAGTAGTTCCTGAGGATTGGAGGGTAGCTAATGTAACCCCACTTTTTAAAAACGGGAGGGAGAGAGAAAACGGGGAATTACAGACCAGTTAGTCTAACATCGGTAGTGGGGAAACTGCTAGAGTCAATTATTAAAGATGGGATAGCAGCGCATTTGGAAAGTGGTGAAATCATTGGACAAAGTCAACATGGATTTACGAAAGGTAAATCATGTCTGACGAATCTTATTGAATTTTTTGAGGATGTAGAGTGGATAAGGGAGAAGCAGTTGTATCTGGACTTTCAGAAGGCTTTCGACAAGGTCCCACACAAGAGATTGGTATACCAACTTAAAGCACACAGTATTGGTGGTTCAGTATTGATGTGGATAGAGAACTGACTGGTAGGCAGGAAGCAAAGAGTAGCAGTGAACGGGTCCTTTTCAGGATGGCAGACAGTGACTAGTGGGGTGCCGCAAGGCTCAGTGCTGGGACCCCAGCTATTTACAATATACATTAATGACTTGGACGAGGGAACATCTCAACGTTTGCGGATGACACGAAGCTGGGGGGCAGTGATAGCTGTGAGGAGGATGCTAGGAGGCTGCAGGATGACTTGGATAGACTGGTGTGAGTGGGCAAATGCATGGCAGATGCAGTATAATGTGGATAAATGTGAGGTTATCCACTTTGGTGGCAAAAAACAGGAAGGTAGACTATTATTTGAATGGTGACCGATTAGGAAAAGGGGAGATGCAGCGAGACCTGGGGTGTCATGGTACACCAGTCATTGAAAGTAGGCATGCAGGTGCAGCAGGCTGTGAAGAAAGCAAATGGTATGTTGGCATTCATAGCAAAAGGATTTGAGTACAAGAGCAGGGAGGTTCTACTGCAGTTGTACAGGGTCTTGGTGAGGCCACACCTGGAGCATTGCGTACAGTTTTGGTCTCCTAATCTGAGGAAAGACATTCTTGCCATAGAGGGAGTACAGAGAAGGTTCACCAGACTGATTCTGGGATGGCACGACTTCCATATGAAGAAAGACTGGATAGACTTGGCTTGTACTCGCTTGGAATTTAGAAGATTTGATGGGGTGATCTCATAGAGACTTACAAAATTCTTAAGGGGTTGGACAGGCTAGATGCAGGAAGATTGTTCCCGATGTTGGGAAGTCAGGACAAGGGGTCACAGTTTAAGGATAAGGGGGAAGTCTTTTAAGACTGAGATGGAGAAAAATCGTTTTTCACACAGAGAGTGGTGAATCTGTGGAATTCTCTGCACAGATGGTAGTTGAGGCCAGTTCGTTGGCCATATTTAAGAGGGAGTTGGATGTGGCCCTTGTGGCTAAAGGGATCAGGGGGTATGGAGAGAAGGCAGGTACAGGATACTGAGTTGGATGATCAGCCATGATCATATTGAATGGCGGTGCAGGCTCGAAGGGCCGAATGGCCTGCTCCTGCACCTAATTTCTATGTTTCTATGTTTACGGCCTAACAGCACCAGAGACCCAGTTTCGATCCTGACTACGGGTGCTGTCTATATGGAGTTTGTACGTTCTTCCCACGACTGCGTGGGTTTTTTCTGGGTGGTCCGGTTTCCTCCCACACTCCAAAGACGTGCAGGTTTATAGGTTACGAAATGTGTCGGAAGGAACTTGATGGTCAGGCGTGGCAAAGAACGGGCAGAGGAAGTGGACCAGAGGGATTGAGGGGGTGAGTCTGTCAGGGAGCAGGGGGAGGGTGGGAAGAGGCCCCACCATCAAATCTATTACATAACAGGTTTAGCTTGTTTGCCCTGTCCTGATTGCTTCCCTCCCCAGGCCACTGGTCTTCTTGTAGCCTATAATGCTCTTCATCCCACTCCACACATCCTCATGTTGTTCTGCTGAAGTTTCAGCTCCAGCGTCCTCTTGTAGTCGCCCTTGCCCTGTCTCAATCTCGCCTTCAGGTCTTTCTGCACCGTTTCACCTCCTCCCTGTCACCATTCCTGAAGGCTCTCTTCTTCTGGTTGAGAAGGGCCTTTATGTCACTGGTGACCCAGGGCTTGTTGTTGGGGAAACAGTGTACAGTGTCCTCAGGGACAATGTTATCCACACAGAACTTTATGTAGCTGATACACAGTCATTAAGTCCATCATGTCCTCTCCATGGTGACTACAGAGTGCATCCCAGTCTGGAACCTCACAAAGGCCCTGTAGAATGCCACAGGCCTCATAAAGGGCCTGTTCCACTTGGCTATTTTTTCGGCGACTGCCGGCGTCATATCAGTGTCGCCAAAAGATTTTGAACATTTCAAAATCCAGCGGCGACAAAAACATTGTTGCGACACTTGAAAAAACACCGCGCGTCAATACGTTATCACGCGCAAATTTTTCAATGACCTGATGCGTTAGTCAATGATGCCAGCAGTCGCCAAAAAATCACTAAGTGGGATAGGTCCTTTAGTTTAAGCTAAGAGGGGAAAGATTTAATGGGAACCTGGGCAACAATGTTACACAGAAGATGGCGGGTATATGTTACAAGCTGCTGGAGGAAGTTGTTTGATGCAGGTACAATTACAACATTTAAAGCACATTAGACGGATGTGAACCAAATGCAGGCAAATGGGATTAGCTTAGATTGGGGCATCTTGGTCAGCATGGACAAATCGGGCTGAAGGGCCTGCATGCTGGATGACTCTATGACTCTCTCACTCCATAACCATATAACCATATAACCATATAACAATTACAGCACGGAAACAGGCCCTCTCAGCCCTTCCAGTCCGTGCCAATCATTTGTTTTCCCCTAGTCCCATCTACCTGCACTCAGACCATACCCCTCCATTCCCTTCCCGTCTATATACCTATCCACTTTACTTTTAAATGTTAAAATCGATCCTGCCTCCACCACTTCTGCTGGAAGCTCATTCCACACAGCTACCACCCTCTGAGTAAAGAAGTTCCCCCTCACGTTACCCCGAAACTTCCGTCCCTTAATTTGCATGTCATGCCCTCTTGTTTGAATCTTTCCTACCCTCAATGGGAAAAGCTTATTCACATCAACTCTGTCTATCCCTTTCATCATTTTAAAGACCTCAATCGTCCCCCCTTAACCTTCTGTGCTCCAAAGAATAAAGACCTAACTTGTTCAACCTTTCTCTGTAACATAGTTGCTGGAACCCAGGCAACATTCTAGTAAATCTCCTCTGTACTCTCTCTATTTTGTTGACATCCTTCCTATAATTAGGCGACCAAAATTGTACACCATACTCCAGAATTGGTCTTACCAATGCCTTGTACAATTTTAACATGACTTCCCTGCTCCTATATTCAATGCTCTGATTTACAAAGGCCAGCACACCAAAGGCTTTCTTTACCGCCCCATCTACATGTGATTCCACCTTCAGGGAACTATGCACAGTTTATTCCTAGATCTCTCTGCTCCACAGCATTCTTCATTCCCTAAACCATTTACCATGTACGTCCTATTTTGATTTGTCCTGCCAAAGATGTAGCACTTCACACTTATCACCATTAAACTCCATCTGCCATCTTTCAGCCCACTTTTCCATATGACCCAAATCTCTCTGTAGACTTTGAAAATCTACTTCATTATCCACAACACCACCTATCTTAGTATCATCTGCATACTTACTTATCCAATTTTCCACCCCATCATCCAGATCATTGATGTACATGACAAACAACAGTGGACCCAACACAGATCCCTGAGGTACCCCACTGGTCACTGGCTTCCAACCTGACAAACAGCCATCCACCATTACTCTCTGACATCTCCCATTCAGCCACTGTTGAATCCATCTTGCTACTCCGTCATTAACACCCAAAGATTGAACCTTCTTAACCAACCTTCCATGGGGAACCTTGTCAAAGGCCTTACTGAAATCCATATAGACAACATCCACTGCTTTACCCTCATCAAATTCCCTAGTAACCGCTTCAAAAAATTCAAGGTTTGTCAAACATGACCTTCCAGGCACAAATCCATGTTGACTGTTCCTGATCAGATCCTGTTTATTCAGATGCTTATATATATTATCTCCAAGTATCCTTTCCATTAATTTACCCACCACTGACGTCAAACTAACAGGTCTATAATTGCTAGGTTTATTCTTTGAACCTTTTTAAACAATGGAACAACATGCGCAGTACGCCAATCCTCCGGCACTATTCCCGTTTCTAATGACATTTGAAATATTTCTGTCATAGCTGCTATTTCTACACTAACTTCCCTCAATGTCCTAGGGAATATCCTGTCAGGACCTGGAACCTTATCCACTTTTATATTTTTCAAAAGTGTCAGTAATTCCTCCTCTTTGAATCTCATAGTTTCCATAGCTACTCTACTTTTTTCCCTTACCTCACATTGTTCAATATCCTTCTCCTTGGTGAATACCGAAGAAAGGAAATTGTTCAATATCTCCCCCATCTCTTTTGGCTCTGCAGATAGCTGTCCATTCTGTCTCTCTAATGGTCCAATTTTATCCCTCGTTATCGTTTTGCTATTAATATAGCTGTAGAAACCCTTTGGATTTACTTTCACCTTTCTTGCCAAAGCAACCTCATATCTTCTTTTAGCCTTCCTAATTTCTTTCTTCAGATTCATTTTACATTCTTTATACTCCTCTAGCACCTCATTTACTCCATGCCTCCTATAATTATTGTAGATATCTCTCTTTTTTCAAAACAAGTGTCCCTTGAAAACCATGGCTCTTTCCAATTTTTACAATTTCCTTTCACCCTAACAGGGACATAAAGATTCTGTACTTACAATTTCCCCTTTAAATGTCCTCCATTTCTCTTCTACATCCTTTCCCATAAAACAGAGTGTCCCGATTCACTCAAAAATCTCCACCCTAGGTCCAGTTCTGACTCTCTCCATAATTATATTGAATCTAATGGTATTGTGATTACTTGTCCCGAAGTGCTCACCAACGCATACCTCCGTCACCTGACCTGCCTCATTTCCTAACAAGAGGTCCAGCACTGCCCCTTCTCTGGTCGATACCTCTATGTACTGCTGCAAAAAACTATCCTGCACACATTTTACAAACTCCAAACCATCCAGCCCATTTACAGAATGTGTTTCCAAGTCTATTTTTGGAAAATTGAAATCTCCCACAATCACTACCTTGTGCTTACTGCTAATATCTGCTATCTCCTTACATATTTGCTCTTCCAATTCTCACTCCCCATTTGGCGGTCTATAATACACCCCTAAAAGTGTTGCTACACCATTCCCACTTCTCAGTTCCACCCAAATAGCCTCCCTAGACGAGCCCTCTAATCTATCCTGCCAAAGCACTGCTGTAATATCCTCTCTGACAAGCAATGCAATACCTCCCCCTCTGGTCCCTCCAATTCTATCACACCTGAAGCAACAAAATCCTGGAATATTTAGTTTCTAATCACTGCTGTCCTGCAACCATGTTTCACTGATTACCCTAGGGAAACATATTATGTTTCCCCAGGGTAATTTAATTGGATATTCCCAAGACAGCTGTTGCTTCCTAATAGAATCATAGAGTGATACAGTGTGGAAACAGGCCCTTCAGCCCAACTTACCCATGCCGGCCAACATGACCCAGCTACCCAGTCCCACGCCAGCATTTGATCAATATCCCTCCAAACCTGTCCTATCCATGTACCTGTCTAACTGTTACTTAAATGTTGTGATAGTCCCTGCCTCAACTACCACCTCTGGCAGCTCGTTCCATATACCCACCACCCTTTGTGTGAAAAAGTTACCCCTCAGATGCCTATTAAATCTTTTCCCCTTCACCTTGAACCTATGTCCTCTGGTCCTTGATTCACTTACTCTGGGCAAGAGACTGTGCATCTACGCAATCTATTCCTCTCATGATCTTATACACCTCTATAAGGTCACCCCTCATCCTCCTGCGCTCTAAGGAATAGAGTTCCAGCCTACTCATCCTCTGCCTGTAGCTCAGACAACATCCTTGTAAATCTTCTCTGTACCCTTTCCAGTTTGATAACATCTTTCCTATAACATGGTGAACTAACACAATACAGTAAATGTGGCCTTATCATTGTCTTATACAACTGCAACATGACCTCCCAACTTCTATACTAAATATACAGGCTGATGAAGGTCAATGTGCCAAACATCTTTTTGGCCACCTGTGACTCCACTTTCAGGGAACCATGCAGCTGTACTCCTAGATCCCTCTGCTCTACAACACTCCTCAGACTTCCCAAAATGCAACCCTCACATTTTTCTGCATTAAATTCCATCAACCATTCCTGGCCAATCGATCCAGATCCTGCTGCATTTTTCACAACCATCTTCATTATCTGCAAAATCACCCATTTTTGTATCATCCGCAAACTTGCTAATCTTGCGTGTATGGTCTCATCCAAATCATTCATATAGATGACATAGAGTAACAGGCCTAGCACTGAACCCTGAGGCACACCACTAGTCACAGGCCTCCAGTCTGAGGAGCAACCTTCTACCATCACCCTCTGCTTCCTTCCATGAAGCCAATTTGCTATCCATTCAGCTATCTTTCCTTGGATCCTGTGCGATCTAACCTTCCAGAGCAGCCTACCATGAGGCCATGAGGAATGTTTTGCTGAAGTCCATGTACACAACATCGACAGCTCTGCCCTCATCGACCTTTTTGGTCACGTCTTCAAAAAACTCAATCAGATTTGTGAGACACGTCCTCCCATGTACAAAACCATGCTGACTATCCCTAATCACCCAAGTGCATGTCAATGCCTGTATATCCTATCCCTCAGAATACCCTTTAGTAACTTTCCAACAACAGATGTTAAGCTCACTGGCCTATAGTTCCCAGCATTTTCCCTGCAGCCCTTGAATAGAGGCACACATTTGCCACCCTCCAGTCATCCGGCACCTCTCCTGTATTTAAAGATGACTCCTAAATTTCAAACAGGGCTCCCGCAATTTCCTCTGTAGTTTCCCCACAATATCCTCAGATATATCTGATCAGGCCCCAGAGATTTGTCTACCTTCATACATAATACCTTCAGCATATCTTGGACCATAACAATGACTGCCCTCAAGACACTTCCATTGTCTGCCCCAAGTTCCTCCGTCCTACTGTCTTTCTCCTCAGTGAATACAGAGGAGAGGTACTCATTGAGGAAACTGCACAGAAACAGACTCTTCAGCTGTACCATCTTAACTAAGAAGAAGCAAAGAACAGATGCTGGTTAATACACAAAAGGACACAAACTGCTGGAGTAACTCAGCGAGTCAGGCAGCATCTGTGGAGACCATGGATAGGTGACATTTCACAGAGTGCTGGAGTAACTCAGCGGGTCAGGCACCATCTGTGGAGAACATGGATAGGTGACGTTTCACAGAGTGCTGGAGTAACTCAGCGGGTCAGGCACCATCTGTGGAGAACATGGATAGGTGACGTTTCACAGAGTGCTGGAGTAACTCAGTGGGTCAGGCACCATCTGTGGAGAACATGGATAGGTGACGTTTTGGATCCAGACCCTTCATCCTACCTTCCATTCTAATTCTAGTTACTAGCAATATGTCCATAGCCAATTATTCTGTGGTGATCTAAGCTTATCCAGAGGCTTCTTAAATGTTGTGAGAGTACCTGCTTTCACCACCTTCTCGGTCTCTCTCATACTATTCATCCTTCTGGCCATGCTTGCTTTCTCTCCGTCTCCAGATATCATTCCCCACTTCCACAGACTCTGTGCTTCAATCCTGTGCTGCGGCTGAAGACACTGACGTTGGAGAACCGAATTGAGATGGTATCAGAATTGGACGACATCGTTGATTCCCAATTAACTGGTTCACTGTTCTCTAGCTGTGTGCAGAGATCATCTGATAGGGGTTTTGAAAGCATTTTATTCGATCTGCAGTGGAGTCCTGAAGTCAATGGAGGAAATGGTTATTTTGCAAAAAATGTTAAGGGACATTGAAATAACTGGTTACAGCAGAAATATAAATTGAGTTGAACGTTTGGTTCATTGAACCTTGTTGATTACTCTTGCACATTGAAACATTTATTATTCAGGTAATTCTGTGGTTGGGCTTCTTCCTCTGGTTACTGGTCCTGCCTGCTTGCAGTCTATGCACAAACACAAAGCAATGGTGTGCTGTGGGTAGCTAGCTGCAGTCACATTGAGACTTTGGTTAGGCTTAATAGAAAGATTAAACGAGAACTTACCAGTTCGAAGTTTGATCATTATTTTATGAGGAGTAACGATGAGGGATTACGTGAAGAAGCCCCGCCTGGCGCTTGATCGACATACTTCAAAGCAGCGGCATGAAAAACACAGAACATAATAGCCGGAGTAAGATAGTAAGGCTCAACATAGATTTAGAACTAGCAGATGATCATTTATTTTATGAGGGTCGGGAGTGGAGGGCACGTAATCCCTCATCGTTACTCCTCATAAAATAACGATCAAACTTTGAACTGGTAAGTTCTCATTTAATCTTACTCTTTTACTTCGGTCACGTGAGTGACTACGTGAAGAATTTGTAGCTCTGTGTTTTTTATGTCGTAGATTCATTCCATACGACAGTCCGGCTAAGTCAACACATAAGTGAGTAAATAACCTTTTCCAAAATTCAGCAGTTTATTTAATGTCTTTTAATCATAAAAGAACAAATAATAACCCCTTTTTATACCAGAGAAAAATCACTACAAAGTGATAAAAGATATAAAGTGATAACATAAATCGATAATATAAATCGAAAGTGAAACAAAGCAGGTGATTACAGTGAACCCAACACCGCGTGTCCAAAGGGTTACACAAAAAGCTGGAGAAACTCAGCGGGTGCAGCAGCATCTAAGGAGCGAAGGAGATAGGCGACGTTTCGGGTCGAGACCCTTCTTCAGACTGGTCAGGGATCAGGGAAACGAGAGATATAGACGGTGATGTGGAGAGATAAGGAACAATGAGTGAAAGATATGCAAAAAAGTATCGATGATAAAGGGAACAAGCCATTGTAAGCTGTTTGTGGTGTGAAAATGAGAAGCTGGTGCGACTGGGGTGGGGGAGGGAGATAGAGATAGAGGGAATGCCAGGGCCCGAGGGCTGAGGGAGAGGTGGGAAGGTGAGGAGACAGCAAGGGTTAACAGAATTGAGAAAATTCAATGTTCAAGCCCAAAGGATGCAGACTCCCCAAGCGGAATATGAGGTGCTGTCCAAAGCCTGGCACCGTGAGAACAGGTTTATCGTAGAACTATGAAAAAGTTTCTTCTTTACACCACCCCGCGGCTTCTAAAATGTGTTCGAGCGGTACGTCCTGTAACTTCACCGCAGACGTAGCTGCAGCCCTGGTGGAGTGAGATTTAAACACATCAGTGTCTACTCCCGCTAAATCTAACACCTGTTTTAACCACCTAGAAATGGTTTGTACTGATGCTTTTGTGTGTGGTTTTTTATGCATAATAAATAACGCTTTTTCATCACCTTGAAGACTCTTGGTTACTTCTATATATTGAGTCAAGTGTCTAACTACGCACAACGTTTGATCAACGGGGTAAGCTTTGAACATTACCTTAGCTCCAGTTCTCCCCGGTCTGCTTTGTTTGATCAGATCATAAACGTTAAACACAATGTTATCTGAAGCCACATGCATACAATCTAAACGTAGCATTTGCAATGTTTGCACTCTTTGTGCTGATACCAACGCCATTAACATCACTACTTTAAATGTTAATTTTTTCAAAGACATAACTGTCCATTGCCTAAGCAAAGTAAGTACAATGCTGACATCCTAAATTTCTGTATATCTTGGCTTGGGCGGATTTTTGTTAAAAATCCCTTTCATAAACCAGGATATTAATGGATGAGATCCAATTGATTCATGGTCAGAAATTTGTCCTAAATAGGACGATAAAGCACTACGAGCACTATTAATGGCACTATAACTCAAGTGCTGCTCAAAATACAACTCAGCAAGGAACTCCAATATGTTTGAAATGTTCACAGTATGATAAGATATATTTGACTGTCTACAAAAACTTCCCATTCCTTTATATGTGTCATATATTGTTTCTTAGTGCTATCTCGCCATGCTGAGGCTATAACATCCATGGTCCTATCCGACAGTCCAAGCCCTTGCAGTGGTCTGGTCAAAACCTGCAGATTAACAAATTCATATGAACATGTAATGGATGAATTTCTTTTGTTACTGGTTGTATTAACAAATCACTGCAGCTAGGAATCGACATACATGGTTCCTTGATCATCTTTAACATCAACGGGAACCATGGAATCACCAACAGTCCTGTGGCAGAATCTTGTTCTATTTTCTTAAGACATTGCCTAACCAGGCCAAATGGAGGGAAAGCATAAAAGAACATATTTCCCCAAGGTAGCGAAAATGCACCTACTGCTACCGCAACCTGGATCGGGTTCCCAAGACACATATTTAGGCAATTGATGATTTAATCTTGATGCAAACAGATCAATGTCTGGTAACCCATAGCGAATGACAATTTTACTGAAAACGTGTGGGTTTAACATCCATTCTGTGTTGTCTTTAAATACCCTTGATCTGTTGTCTGCCACCACATTGTCTTTACCTGGGATATAACTTGCTGAAACCCAAATTTGGTGCTCAATACACCAATGCCATATCTGATTGACCAGACAATCACATGATACCGATCTTACTCCATCCATGTGATTAATATATGCAACAGCTGTCTTATTGTCTAATTGTACCTGGACATGCAGATCCTTTTTTGTAGAACAATAGGCTTTTAATTCATAAAATGCCCCCAATAACTCCAAATAATTAATACCATATGTTTGGAGTAACAATTCCTCTTGGACAATCCATCTGCCCCCACAGCTGGTAAATTTATCTGTCGTCCCCCCCATCCGAGAGCACCTGCATCTGTTTGTAAAAACACTTCAGGCTGCTGTATTAAAATGTTTTTAGCAGCTTGTGGCACATTCTCAATCCACCATTGTAATTCCAATAAAGCTTCCTTTGTTAATTACATAGGCCTATTAAAATGGCCTGCTCGCTTTTTTAAAGCTTGCGTTTCTTTTCCCTTTGAAGGTTTTGGTAATGTAATGGACCAAATTCCACTGCAGGAAATGCTGCTACTAATTTACCAATAACCTGTGCTACCTCTCGGATGGAGGGATAAGGTTTGTGAATGAGGCCCCAACATACATTTGAAATATCAACAATTTTGTCCGTTGGTAAAGTTGCTAACATAGTAACTGAATTAATCAAAAAACCTAAATAATTAATGTTTGTGCTGGCTGCAGCTTGGATTTAATTGGATGAATCAGGAAACCTAGTTTTTTAAATAAACTTTTAGTTGCTGAAACTGATTTTCCAACTGAATCCTGATTATTACTGACAATTAAGATGTCATCCAGATAAGCCATAACGATGTGCTTTTGTGCTCTTAATTGTGCTAAAGCTGGTTTCAACAGCTTTGTGAAGAGTCTAGGAGCTGAACCTAACCCATTAGGTAATGCTTTAAACTGCCACAGCTGTCCCAACCAATTAAATTTTAAGTACCTTTGAAAAAACCGATGTATTGGTACTGAATAGTACGCATCCTTCAAATCTATTGTAGCCATATAACAACCTGCTGATATCAAATGTCTTGCAGTGTTGAATGTTTCCATTTTGAAATTTTTATACTGGACAAATGTATTAATGTTTGTAAGGTCCAGAATAATTCTACAACCACCATCTTTTTTATCTCTTGGAAAAATGTTTGAAACAAATTGGTGTGGATGCTTAACAGTTTTTTCAATCACACCTTTTTTAAACAATTTGTCAATTTCCACATTCATTTCTGCTTCCTCAAAAGCAGGGAACATAAAACCATGAATAGGTTTATACTGTATCGGTGGATCAATACCTTATTTAAATGTTATTGTAGCTCCTGAAACAGTTTGAAAAATAAACCGGTCAGATATGATGCAAAGCCATTCATCATAAAACATTTTTAATCTCCCGCCAACTGGAGATTCGTCCAAAGTTTCTTTTTGAACAGAATAAAGTTTTTGTACCTCTCCATATGAACGTGGTGGTCTCCTCCCCGTATATGGGTAAACATTAGGCTGTGCTGGATGGTAATACCTCCTTACCATACTCCTGCCTCTGTTTGCTCCAAAATCAGATCCCCTTCTTGGTGTATTGTACCTTTTTTGGCCAAAAACGAAGGGTTTCATGTAGCTAATAGATTTAGCCTCTTCATCCATTTCTCTGATTTGTTTAGGCAGGTTTTCTCCAAATAAATAACCAGGAGATTGAACACCACTTGATCGGCACACACCTGCAAATCTAGGATGAAATATGGGCCGAATCGCAATTTTCCTCATACAATTGATTTCATAAAAGGAATTGCACAATAAGCCCAATGTATCTCTTTGGATTTTGATCATTTCTGACTAAATAAGTTTGAGGACTTTGAAAACGTATTTATAGTCTCCTTGTGACTGATGACATAGGTGTCCATATAGTCGGATTCACCGTAGGTACCCTCAATGAGGTGCAATTTTCCGGTGTTTTATATAAATCTGCTGTTTCAGCCATAACAGCATCTTGAAGTTGGTGAGATACCATATAATTAATGTTGGCAGCTAGGTTTTCTTCCATAGCCTCACCACTTCCTTCAGGTATAGCAAAATCTCTTGCCACATCAGGCACACATGGCCTTTTCTTTTTACTTTGTGGTGTGTACTCATAATCAACATCACCACTTTCAGGGTCTGTCTCTTGCAGCCCTGGTACTCCTGAGATTTCATCAAAGGAGACTTCCTCCACCCTAAATCCTGGGTCTGGAGATTCATATTCCCAATTTGGCATACAGCCATATTCTGGATATTCAAACCCCTCAGGGTCTGTTTGGGAAAATTCTGGGTTCTTGGACCCTTGTCTCATAATACTTTGGAGAACTTTCTCCATATGTTCCATTTTAAGCCACATGGCTTTATTATCCGGAGGGCTTTCATTATCAAAGACATCATCAGAAACCACGGGCCTCACGGATTTCTTTTTACTTTTCTTAGGCACATTTTCCTCCGTGGCTTCTGCTTGTGGAGCAACTACAGTCTCACTAACGGGTAAATCAATGGCCACCGGTATCGGAACCGGCTCCGCACTAATCTCTTGTCCCGACTCTTTAACCTCACCCCGGGACGATCTTTTTACCCGCGAAACCTTCCTCTGAGATTTCTCCATTTTCTTTACTTTTTACTTTCACTTTGCTGGCTCTGTTCGCCAGCGTAACGGTTTTTACAACGCCCTAAAAGTGAATTCATATGCACTTACCTGCGGGCCCGTTCCTTACCGCTGAGAGGAGCGGCGCTCTGCAGCTCTTGCTCTGCCGTCAGCGTCGACGTAATGCCAATCATGCACCAGGCGGGGCTTCTTCATGTAGTCACTCACGTGACTCTGAAGTAAAATTATGAGTTTCTGTTTCACAATGCTGAAAGTGTGCTTGAATAAAACCCTCTGTGTCACCTTCCACAGCGCTGGATCACACGAGTTATGAAATGCTGCATCCAACCAAGTGTTTTATTGTCATGCGTCCCAGAGAGAACAATGAAATTCTTACTTGCAGCTGCACAACAGAATATGTCAGGGGGTCAAATAAGGTGGAGGAACTGAGTGAAATCCAGGTTAGCCGGGAAGTGGTGTTAGGTAAATTGAATGGATTAAAGGCCGATAAATCCCCATGGCCAGATAGTCTGCATCCCAGAATACTCAAGGAAGTAGCCCCAGAAATAGTGGATGCATTAGTGATAATTTTTCAAAACTCCTTAGATTCTGGAGTAGTTCCTGAGGATTGGAGGGTAGCTAATGTAACCCCACTTTTAAAAGAAGGAGGGAGAGAGAAAACGGGGAATTACAGACCAGTTAGTCTAACATCGGTAGTGGGGAAACTGCTAGAGTCAGTTATTAAAGATGGGATAGCAGTACATTTGGAAAGTGGTGAAAAAATTGGACAAAGTCAGCATGGATTTACGAAAGGTAAATCATGTCTGATGAATCTTATAGAATTTTTCGAGGATGTAACTAGTAGAGTGGATAAGGGAGAACCAGTGGATGTGTTATATCTAGACTTTCAGAAGGCTTTCGACAAGGTCCCACATAAGAGATTAGTATACAAACTTAAAGCACACGGTATTGGGGGTTCAGTATTGATGTGGATAGAGAACTGGCTGGCAGATAAGAAGCAAAGGGTAGGAGTAAACAGGTCATTTTCAGAATGGCAGGCTGCAAGGTGACTTGGATAGGCTGGGTGAGTGGGCAAATGCATGGCAGATGCAGTATAATGTGGATAAATGTGAGGTTATCCACTTTGGTGGCAAAAACAGGAGGGAAGACTATTATCTGAATGGTGGCAAATTAGGAAAAGGGGGGATGCAACAAGACCTGGGTGTCATGGTACACCAATCATTGAAAGTAGGCATGCAGGTGCAGTAGGCAGTGGAGAAAGCAAATGGTATGTTAGCATTCATAGCGAAAGGATTTAAGTATAGGAGCAGGGAGGTTCTACTGCAGTTGTACAGGGTTTTGGTGAGACCACACCTGGAGTATTGCGTACAGTTTTGGTCTCCAAATCTGAGGAAAGACATTCTTGCCATAGAGGGGGTACATAGAAGGTTCACCAGACTGATTCCTGGGATGTCAGGACTTTCATAGAAACATAGAAACATAGAAATTAGGTGCAGGAGTAGGCCATTCAGCCCTTCGAGCCTGCACCGCCATTCAATATGATCATGGCTGATCATCCAACTCAGTATCCCGTACCTGCCTTCTCTCCATACCCTCTGATCCCCTTAGCCACAAGGGCCACATCCAACTCACTCTTAAATATAGCCAATGAACTGGCCTCAACTACCCTCTGTGGCAGAGAGTTCCAGAGACTCACCACTCTTTGTGTGAAAAAAAGTCTTTCTCATCTCGGTCTTAAAGGATTTCCCCCTTATCCTTAAGCTGTGACCCCTTGTCCTGGACTTCCCCAACATCGGGAACAATCTTCCTGCATCTAGCCTGTCCAACCCCTTAAGAATTTTGTAAGTTTCTATAAGATCCCCTCTCAATCTCCTAAATTCCAGAGAGTATAAACCGAGTCTATCCAGTCTTTCTTCATAAGACAGTCCTGACATCCCAGGAATCAGTCTGGTGAACCTTCTCTGCACTCCCTCTATGGCAATAATGTCCTTCCTCAGATTTGGAGACCAAAACTGTACGCAATACTCCAGGTGTGGTCTCACCAAGACCCTGTACAACTGAAGTAGAACCTCCCTGATCCTGTACTCAAATCCTTTTGCTATGAAAGCTAACATACCATTCGCTTTTTTCACTGCCTGCTGCACCTGCATGCCTACTTTCAATGACTGGTGTACCATGACACCCAGGTCTCGCTGCATCTCCCCTTTTCCTAATCGGCCACCATTTAAATAATAGTCTGCTTTCCTGTTTTTGCCACCAAAGTGGATAACCTCACATTTATCCACATTATACTGCATCTGCCAAACATTTGCCCACTCACCCAGCCTATCCAAGTCACCTTGCAGTCTCCTAGCATCCTCCTCACAGCGAACACTGCCCCAGGCTTAGTGTCATCCGCAAACTTGGAGATATTGCCTTCAATTCCCTCATCCAGATCATTAATATATATTGTAAACAGCTGGGGTCCCAGCACTGAGCCCTGCGGTACCCCACTAGTTACTGCCTGCCATTGTGAAAAGGACCCGTTTACTCCTACTCTTTGCTTCCTGTTTGCCAGCCAGTTCTCTATCCACATCAATACTGAACCCCTAATACCGTATGCTTTAAGTTTGTATACTAATCTCTTATGTGGGACCTTGTCGAAAGCCTTCTGGAAGTCCAGATATACCACATCCACTGGTTCTCCCTTATCCACGCTACTAGTTACATCCTCGAAAAATTCCACAAGATTCGTCAGACATGATTTACCTTTTGTAAATCCATGCTGACTTTGTCCAATGATTTCACCACTTTCCAAATGTGCTGCTATCCCATCTTTAATAACTGACTCTAGCAGTTTCCCCACTACCGATGTTAGACTAACTGGTCTGTAATTCCCCGTTTTCTCTCTCCCTCCCTTCTTAAAAAGAGGGGTTACATTTGCTACCCGCCAATCCTCAGGAACTACTCCAGAATCTAAAGAGTTTTGAAAGATTATCACTAATGCATCCACTATTTCCTGAGCTACTTAAGTACTATTTCCTGAGCTACTTCCTTAAGTATGAGGAAAGACTGGATAGACTTGGCTTGTACTAGCTAGAATTTAGAAGAAGAGGGGGGATCTTATAGAAACTTACAAAATTCAAAATAGATGCAGGAAGATTGTTTCTGATGTTGGGGAGGTCCAGAACAAGGGGTCATAGTCTAAGGATAGGGGGGAATTCCTTTAGGACCGAGATGAGGAAAACATTTTTCACACAGTGAGTGGTGAGTCTCTGGAATTCTCTGCCACAGAAGGTAGTTGAGGCCAGTTCATTGGCTATATTTAAGAGGGAGTTAGATGTTGCCCTTGTGGCTATAGGGATCAGGGGGTATGGAGAGAAGGCAGGTACAGGATACTGAGTTGGATGATCAGCCATGATCATATTGAATGGCGGTGCAGGCTCGAAGGGCCGAATGGCCTGCTCCTGCACCTATTTTCTATGTTCTAAGTTTCTATGTGCACCACACATGCAGTGCAAAGTCTTAATCTCCAATACCTATCGAGACCAAGAGATTGACTTGGAAGCAATGTGTGATCAATGGTGAGATGGTCATGAACATGTGAACAGGAACTTTGAGCAAAGTTTTAGAAGACTGGAATTTATATTTACCATTGTTTGGCCATCTGACACAAACATGTTCAACGGTTTCTGCTGCAGTGGCAAAAGCAGACAAAGTATGAGAAAGAAAAATAAAAGGCAATTTGGAACAGAGAGGTTTTCATAAGAGCAGAATTAGGCCAATCGGCCCAACACGTTTACCCCGCCATTCAATCATGGCTGTTCTGTTCTCTCCCTCTCAACCATTCTCTGCCTTGTCCCCATAACCCCTGACACCCGTATTAATCAAAAATCTCTGCCTTAAATATATCCACTGACTTGGCCTCCACCACAGCCTTCTGTGCCTAATAATTTCACAGATTCACCATCCTCTGATTAAAGAAATTCCTCCTCATCTCCTTCCTTAGGGTTTTCTAAAGTTTACTATTTTTCTGGTAAACCACAGACCCTGAGCAACCTTTATTGATCTCAGCAGTGTTTCAGACAATATTTGTGTAAAGTAATTGAAACCTAATATAAAATCAATGCACTCTTGGCCTCATTTTCAAAACCCATGAATGAAGTTCAATCTTGAGGCAATTTCCCATTAAGTAAGCACATTGGTTTTGGTCAGAGACTAAACAGCAGTGCAGCGGTTGAGTTGCTGTCTCACAGCGCCAGAGACCCGGGTTTGATCCTGACTACAGGTGCTGTCTGTACCGAGTTTGTACATTCTCCCCATGACCATGTGGGTTTTCTCCAGGTACTCTGGTTTCCTCTCGCATTCCAAATACGTGCTGGTTTGTAGGTTAATTGGCTTCTGTAAAATTGCCCTTAGTGTGTAGGATGCAAAAGTGGGATAACATAGAACTGGTGTAGGGATAATCGATGGTCGGCATGAAGGCTGAAGGGCCTGTTTCAATGCGGTAACTCTAAAGTGCCAAATGCTCAGCTGATGCCAGGTTGGTCTTAAAGGGAGCATAACTGAAGCCTGCCTCTTCAGGAGGTATTGTACAGAACAAGAGGCAAGAGGGCGACACAGTGGCACAGAGGTAGAGTTGCTGCCTTAGTGCCAGGGACCCGAGTTCAATCCAAGTTGTGTTTAATTAACACAAACTTCATAAGTTCTAGGAGCAGAATTAGGCCTTTTGGCCCATCAAGTCTAATTTGGTCATTCAATCATGGCTGATCTATCGTTCCCTCTCTACCCCATGGTCCTGCCTTCTCTCCGTAGCCCCTGACACCCGTACTAATCAAAAATTAGTCAATCTCCATCTTAAAAATATCAATTGACTGTGGCAATGACTTTCACAGGTTCACCACGCTCTGACTAAAGAAATTCCTTCTCATCTTTCTAAAGGGATGTCCTTTCATTTTGAGGCTAAGGCCTCTGGTCCTACACTCTCCCACTAGTGGAAACATCCTCTCCACATTCACTCTATCCAGGCCTTTCACTATTCAGTAAGTTTCAATGAAGTCTCCCCTCATTCTTTTAAACTCAGTGAGTACGGGCCCAGTGCCTTCAGATGCTCATCATATGTGAACCCAACCATTCCTGGGATCATTCTTGTAATCCTCCTCTGCACCCTCTCGAACGCCAGCACATCCTTCCATATGGGGCCCAAAACTGCTCACAATACTCCAAATACGGTTTTAACAGTGTCTTATAGAGCCTCAGCATTACATCCTTGTTTTTGTATTCTAGTCCTCTCAAAATAAATGCTAGCATTGCGTTTGCCTTCCTTGCTAACAAATTTACTTGCAAATTAACTTTTTGGGAATCCTGCACCAGCAGTCCCAAGTCCCCTTGCACCTCCGATTTCTGGATTCTCTCCCCATTCAGAAAATAGTCTACACCTTTATTCCTACTACCAGAATGCAGGACTGTAAGCAGGATGAAGAATTAAATGATTAGGCAATTGGAAGCCCAGGGTCACCCTCACCATCTGAATGGAGGGAATCTACTCTGCGATCATTCTGTTTCTCCAAGGTAAAGGAGACCACATTGTAAGTGTTGAATGCAGTAATTAAATTATACAAGATGTAAGCAAATCACCATTTCACCTGGAAATAATGTTTAGTTCTTTGGATGGTTAGAAATGAATAAGTAAAATCTTCTGTGGTTGCAAAGAGAAAGGTGAAGATGGAAGAATAGTGTAGAAAATATCCCTTTGAAACGCTAGGAGCGTGGTTAAATGATCTGGTGGTAGCATCTCAGTGAAAATTGTGGAAACTACAAAGGTTGAATTATTGAACTATTAGGCTGGTCAATGAGAGCTGAAAACTAGGAGAATCATATCCTTGTTCTGGGTGGGAGGAGTGAGCAAACAAGACTGAGAGTCCTGTTCATTATGGGAGAGAGGTGGCCACGATAATGGAAAAACCAAGATATCCTGGAAGCACTGGTGTGGAAAGTATTTGATTGTGAGAATGGAGTCCTTGCAGGAAGCAGGGTAGCAGGAGATGCCGTTCTGGTAGTTGTGAGAATGTATAGCCTGTGATGGATTGGCCACTGGCCAGCTTATCCCCTGAGATGGGTATAAAGGAATCAAAAAGGAAAGGACCAGACATCAATCATGTGAATGGGCGAACAGGCAATTAGCAACTCTCACGTTCTATATGAGTTTAGGTTTATGCCGGCATAGTGGTGCTGCCTTACAGTGCCAGAGTGCTACCCATCTGCTTCAAGAAGACCACTGTCAGTGCTGAAGAAAAGCAAGATTTCATATCTTAATTGCTCCTGTCCAGTGGCCTTGACATCCATGAAGTACATTGGAAGGCTGGTTCTGGAATTCATTAAATCCACCCTGCCAATCAACCTTGACCCACTGCAGGTCTCCTACCGCCACAACATGTCCACGGCCCTACACTCATCCCTGGAACAACTGGATATGAGAGACACCTACGTCAGACTCCTGTTCATAGACTACAGCTCTGCTCTCAATACCATCCAAGCTCATCTCCAAACTTATGAAACTTGGAATAGCACTCACCTCTGCCCCAGACCCCAATCAGTGAGGATAGATGACCAAACATCCTCTATGATAATCCTCAACACTGATGCCATTCAAGGATGTGTTCTCAGCCCCTTTCTTTACTCCTTGTACACCCATGACTGTGCAGCCAAATACCAATCCAACTCAATTTACCAATTTGCAGACGACATCACCGTACTGGGCCGTTTATCAAATAATGACGAGACAGTATAGGAAAGAGATTGAGAATCTCGTAACCTGGTGCCAAGACAACAACCTCCCTCAATATCAGCAAAACAAAGGAGATTGTGATCAATTTCAGGAAGCAAAGCGGTACACATATATTGATGCCACTGCAATAGAGATGGTTGAAAGCTTCAAGTTCTCAGGAGTAAATATCAGCAGTAACTTGTCCTGGGCCAATCATATCGGCGCAATGGCTAAGAAGGCGCGCCAACTCCTCTACTTCCTTAGAAGGCTTAGGATGTTTAGCATGTCCCCAGCAACCCTCACCAACCTCTACAGATGTGCCGTAGAAACCATTTCATCATGATGCATCACAGCATGGGGTTTGGGAACAGCTCCATCCAAGACCGCAAGAAATTTCAGGGAGTTGTGGACGCAGCCCAGACCATCGCACAAACCATTGACTCCGTCCGCCCTTGGTGCTGCCTCAACAAGGCCACCAGCAGAATTGAGGAGGCTTCACGCCCTCTTCTTCCCTCTCCCATGAGGCAAGGGGTACAGAAGCATGAATATACATATAGACAATAGACAATAGGTGCAGGAGCAGGCCATTCAGCCCTTCGAGCCAGCACCGCCATTCAATGTGATCATGGCTGATCATCCCCAATCAGTACCCTGTTCCTGCCTTCTCCCCATATCCCCTGACTCCGCTATCTTTAAGTGCCCTATCTATATCTCAAGATTCAGGGGCAATTTCTTCTCAGCTCTTATCGGGCAGCTGAACTATCCCATCACCAACTAGAGAGTGGTCCTGACCTACCACTTACCTCACTGGAAACCAATGAACTATTTTTAATTGGACTTTATTGGACTTTATCATGCACTGACTGTTGCCCCTCTATCCTGTATCTGTATCCTGCGGACATCTTAATTCTACTCACGTGTAGTCCTTCCACTGATTGCATAGCACGCAACAAACAAGCTTTTCACAGTATCGACAAATAATAATGAACTAAAACTAACCTAAGTTAAAGTAAACTAAAGAAGCCAGTAACCCATTTTTCTTCTCCTGAATTCTCCTTTAAAGGTGACTAACCAGTATAGTGAAGTAGCGCAACACATTTCAGGGGAAGGAGAATGTCCAAATAAATGTAATCATGGTGTAATTTGACAACAAATCATGCTGCAGACTTGACAGAAACTACCAGAAAATCTCCAATGTAGTCCTAAAACTACTTGAAACATGTGGGAATGAGAGAAAAAGCTCTTAAAATCTCATCAATGACTCATTCCAATTCAGATGGATGCCTTTGAAAGGAATTATTGTGACATATATTACAGCAAGATGCCATGGAGTCTCTTTGTGTGAGGACTACCACGCAATTTTATCGTTAACTGAAGATAAAATAAAGATGCTTGAATTTCAAACCGCAAACAGAAAATGCTGGAAGCTCACAACAGATCTGGTAGCATGTAGGAAGGCACTGCAGAGGCTGGTTTAAACAGAAGATAGACACAAAATGTTGGAGTAAATTATTGAGACAGGCAGCCTCTCTGGAGAGAAGGAATGGTGACGTTTCGGGTCGAGACCTTTCTTCTGACTGGATAGGGACAAGGGAAACGAGAGATATAGACAGTGATGTAGAGAGATATAGAACAAATGAATGAAAGATATGCAAAAAAGTAACAATGTTAAAGGAAACAGGCCATTGTTAGCTGTTTGTAGGCAGAACAGAAATCTGGTGCAACTTGGGTGGGGGAGGAATGGAGAGAGAGGGAGTGCAGGGGTTACTTGAAATTAGAGAAATCAATATTCATATCAAAGATAGACACAACTCAATTCCGGTGGCGCTATGGAGTGAGTGGAACTCACGCCATTCAGCTCCGCTAAAAATTGTATTAAAAACGGGGGTAAAAGGGGTTATCTGAAGCTACTCACCGCAAAAAGGTGCGTGACATCATCAGGCGCGCGACTTTACTAAGATGCATCGCTCCCCCCCCCACCAAAGCTGGAACAAAGCCTGTGAAAAGGGAAGTAGGCCTCACTGGAGCCTCGGGCTCGAGTTTGAGTGCCTCCCAGGAAGATATTTTAAAGATGGATGACCTCAAAAAAATTATTATCGGTGAGCTAAAACAAATGCTTAAGGATATGAAAAAAGAATATAAAGAGGAAATAAAGACTTTAAGAGGTGATATTTTGGTGGATCATGAAAATTTGAAAGAAGAGTTCAAAAAATAAGTTATAGCCACTGTAAAGACTATGATGGACGAATGGAAAGAAAGTGGGTACTGATTTGCAACAACAGATGGATGATGTAAACAGTAAAACTGGTGAGATGGAGGTGCTGCTGGATACCAAGTTAGAACCTATTATAACTTCACTAACCAACAAAATGACGCGATAAAAGAACTGACTGAATCAGCCGAGAAGTGTCTTGCCGAGAACAAGCGTTTATCAGAATTATTACACAAAATAACTGAGAAATGCATTGACTTGGAGGGACGTCAAAGGCGTCAGAATTTGCGTATTGTGGCTTCCGGTGGCGCTATGGAGGGCTAGAGGATAACGCCAGCCAGCTCCGTGAAAAAAACAGGAAAAAACTGGGGGATTAACGGACCTACCTGCCGCCTGCTGCTTGCTGCCTGCCGTTTCTGCACCGATTGTTGTGAGTGACATCATCAGGCGCGCAACTAGTTATGTCTACAACACGCAGCCCTACCGAAAAATCGAAAAGTCGACCAACCAGGCAGAGACCGGCAGAAGGCCTGACTGAAGCTTCGGACTCAAGTAGGACCTCATCCCAGGAAGATGTATCGAAAAGAACAGGGAAAAAAACTGAAAGTGAAGAACTGAAAACCTTTATTTCACGTGAGATTGCTGGTTTAAGGGAAGAAATAAACCAGATGAATAATCAAATGAAAGAATTTCAACTGGAAACTAATTTCAATATTAATAATAAGACTAAGAAAATATCGGAAGATCTGAAGAAAGAAATTACAGAAATGATGAACGAAATGACAAAGGAGATGAATGATAAATTGAAAAGGTCAAAACTGACTTTGAAAAAAGGCTGAATCCTATGGAGAAGGTACTGGACCAACAGACGGCTGGTATAAAAAGCCTTGAAAAACTAGCTGATACAAGTGCTGCGACTACAGCAATGCTGGTTACAGAAAATGAACGTCTAACGGATTTACTGACTAAAATAATCGAGAAATGTACTGAGCTAAAAGGTCGCCAGAGAAGACAAAACCTAAGAATCGCAGGTATTTCCGAAGGACGAGAGAAAGATGAAGATCCTCGAGAATTTACTGCGAACCTACTGCAACACGTTTTATCTCTGGAACAAAAGCCTTTATTAGCCCGTGCACATAGAGTGAGGAGACATCAGACAAGACTAAACGCCCCCCCCAAGACAAATGATTATAAAGCTACAATATGACTACGTCTTGGACGAGATAATGCGAAAAACCTCGAGAAACAGAAACCTGGAATTCGAAGGACAAAGGATCAGTATCTACCGAGATTACCCAGCAGAAGTTTCCAGGAAACGGAAAGCATTTAATGAGGCTAAAAGTCTTATGAGGGGAGTGGAAAATTTGAGATACGGCCTGAATTATCCAGCTACTTTAAGAGTTACTTTCAACAACAAGGAATATTTCTTTTCCAAACCAGCAGAAGCACTGGACTTTGCCCGGCAGATCAAGACCTGAGAAGCACCTACTATCGAATATACTGACTTTTACGGACTTTACAAGAATCTTCAAGACTCTGCAAGACTTCACAAGACAACGCAGGACTGGACCGAACTGGACAACGTTGGATGGAAGCTGGAGAAAGAAGTGGATTGGAAAACCTCACGTGGATACTAATAATTAGTATAATCACACTACTAATATAAATAACTAACACATAGTAAAGTCACACCGTGGTATCTTTATCAGTATCACTCTTACTAATTAAAATTAATCACTATAACTAATAATTAATGTTTATCTATGTTGGAATGAATAGAGTCAAATATAGGGATGGATTTCATTTGGAGATTTTTCTTTTACACCAGCAATTTTCATTTTTACTTCTTGTTTTCCTTTTGTTTTATGGATTTTTTTTCTTTTTTGATCCTTTTTTTTATATTAATTAGATTTTTAAATAAGTTTTAAATTTATGTATTTCTATATCCTTAATTATTATAATTTGAATAATTTTTTCTTTTTGCCTTTTTTTTCCCCTTTCTTTTTTTAATGTTATACCCCCGGTGAAATATTATTATGGAATAATAATTCCAAAAACCTGGGAGCTGGTTAAGTTACTAACATCAATGATGGAAGTCGGTAGATGGTTAGCCATGCTAGTATGGCTAGCACTAACTGCAACAATTCTAGATGTAGTTTTTTCTTTCTTTATACACAATACTAACTTCTTAATCTATCCTTTGCTCTTCGTTTTTATAATCTGCTATTGTTTTTTTTTCAGTTTGAATTGAGTTATACATTGGATCAAAGGAGATATATATGTGAGAGACATTTACGAGACTTAAAATTCATCTATTCGATGTTCGGGTGTAAGGTCGGGTCTGTCGGGCTGAACCATAGACTCTATTGTAGACCTCCATAGACAAAAGATGCAAGACTCAAAAATGAATATGGGGAATGAGGGAATAACGTTTTGTAGTTGGAATGTTAAAGGTATTAATGAACCGATTAAGAGAGGAAAAGTATTTGCACATTTAAAAGCAATTAAAGCTGACGTAATTTTCATTCAAGAAACCCACTTAAAAAAAGATGCTGAACATAGGTTGAAAGCTAAATGGATAGATAAAATGTACCATTCTTCTTTTACGCATAAATCAAGAGGCGTAGCAATATTATTTCGTAAAGGTATTTTATTTAAACATACATCAACTATAACTGATAAAGATGGCAGATACATCATTGTGATAGGAGAATTAAATACACAAAAAATGATTTTTGTTAATGTATATGGACCAAACTTTGATAGTCCCATTGTTTTTCAAGAAAGTATTTAACAATATCCCGGAATTAAAACAATACAATCTAATAATTGGAGGAGATTTTAATTGTACACTAGACCCTTACTTAGACAGATCTACAAGGCAAAGGAAAACTAAATCACATTCTAGTGACTTATTAAATACATATATGGAAACCACTAATATCAAAGATGTTTGGAGAGTAGAAAACCCTACCGGACGAGAATACTCCTTTTGTTCGTCAGTACATAAAACCTACTCAAGAATAGATTATTTTTTGGTGGATGCCAAACTTATCTCACTCACTTATAAACCAAATATCACAATATTATAATTTCAGATCATGCACCGTTAACATTTAAGATTAAAATAAATGGTAAAACAGAAAAATCGGGACAGTGGAGATTTAACCCACAAATTTAAAAAAATAAAATTACTCAGGAATATATCACAGCACAAATTAAGATTTTTTTCGAAACAAATGATAAACCGGAAATATCCTGTTCCTTATTATGGGAAACATTTAAAGCATATCTCCGGGGAATCATGATTTCCTCCCAAGCATTTTATAATAAAAAGAATCGTAAGGATCAACAAGATTTGGAAAAGGAGATTAAACAATTAGATATAGAGAATGCAGCGAATCCATCTATAATATTACATAATAAAATTGCAGCATTGAAATATAAATTAAATAAAAAATTATACAGATCAAGTTGGAAAATTTTATCAACATACAGTTTGAATTACAGTTGAACAATTACAGTTTGAATTCGGAGATAAACCTCAAAAACTATTGGCTCGCCAATTAAGGAAAATGGAAGCCGAAAAAAGAATCCATAGGATTAAATCACATAATGGCGAACTGCTAATACAACCTAAAGATATTAATGAAAGATTTATGCAATATTATAAAAAGTTATACACTGCTAAAACAACAGAAAATAAAATAGGAATAGAAGCATTTTAAAAAAAATGTAACCTGAAAGGGTTGGACTTACAAAATAGAGAATTACTAAATGCTGATATTTCAATAAAATAAATCCAAGAATCTATTAGATCATTAAAAAATGGTAAAACACCGGGACCAGATGGTATTGGCTCGGAATTTTATAAAATATTTTATGATCAGATTGTACCACGTCTGAAATCATTATATGAATATATATATACACAGCAGAAACTGCCAGAAACGTTAAATGAATCTACTATAACACTTATACCTAAAATAAACAAAGACCTGGATGAACCAGGATCATTTAGAGCAATAGCTCTTTTAAATACTGATCAAAAGATATTAACCAAACTATTAGCACAAAGGCTAAGCACAGTTATTAATGAATTAATTCACCCCGATCAAACAGGATTTATACCAAAACGATATTCCTCATATAATCTGAGACGGTTATTCAATATTATATATTCGAAAAGAGGTATTAAAAAAGATCTAGTAGTTATCTCGTTAGATGCAGAGAAAGCCTTCGATCAAGTGGAATGGCCGTATTTGTTTTCGGTTATGGAAGCTTTCAAACTGGGAGAGAAGTTTATTACCTGGATCAAATTGTTATATACAAATCCGACAGCTAGAATAACAACAAATCAAATGTTATCAACTAAATTCAATTTATCTCGAGGCTGTAGACAAGGTTGCCCTTTATCCCCCCTATTGTTTGCACTTGCAATAGAACCACTAGCTCAGAGGGTGAGATTACATCCGGAAATATATGGATACGATACTAGAGACACTAAAAATAAAATCTCCTTATATGCGGATGATGTATTACTTTACATCACAAAACCAGAAACTGGTATCCGAAATTTGTTAAAATTAATAACTGAATTCGGACCCTTCTCAGGATATAGGATCAATTGGAATAAAAGTGAACTTATGCCAATAACGGTAAACAACTTACACATATTACATCAATTCCCTTTTAAGATAACAAATGAAAAAATTAAATATCTTGGAATTTTCGTAACAAAAAGATTTGATTCTTTATTTAAATCTAACTTCCCACCATTATTGTATATGGACGTGAAGGGAATGGAGGGGTATGGTCTGAGTGCAGGTAGATGGGATTAGGGGAAAACAAATGGTCGGCACGGACTGGAAGGGCCGAGAGGGCCTGTTTCCGTGCTGTAATTGTTATATGGTTATATGGTTATATGATTATTGAATAAATTAAATAAGAATATTTTATATTGGAAAACCTTACCTATTTCAATGTTAGGTAAAATTAATATAATAAAAATGATTTTTCTTCCACAATTATTATATCTTTTCCAATTAATTCTGATATATCTCCCTAAAAATTTCTTTAAAAAGGTGGACTCCCTAATCACTAACTTCATTTGGGATTATAAGAGCCATAGAATAAATACAAAACATTTATGTAAATCAAAAATAAACTACCAAATTTTATGTTTTATTACTGGGCAGTTAATATTAAAAATATGAATTTTTGGTTAGAAGAAACAGATAACCAACCAACTTGGTTAAATATGGAAAAAGAAGATTGTTCTCCTTTTGAAATTAGTTCTATAATATTTGCTAATATTAATTTAGCTAAGAAAATCTATAGTGAAAACCCGATAATAGAAAGTGGAATACGTATTTGGAAACAAATAAAGAAAACATTAAAACTAAAATCTATACCACTATCTCTTACCATTGTAAACAACGTTACATTTAAACCTTCAATGATGGATAAAGCCTTTTTACAATGGAAAACAAGGGAATTATTAAGATGGGTGATCTCTATAAGGACAACTCTTTCCTTTAATTTCAAGATTTACAACAAATTTATGGACTACACTCTAAAGATTATTTTAGATATTTACAAATCAGAGACTATGTTAAAGCAAACACACAGGAACTTAGAAATAGAAAGATAGAAATTGTAGATGAATGCTTAAATAAACATCCGAATACAGAAAAAATGATTTCATATATATATAACATCTTATTGGAAAGTGATGTCCCATCAACAGAAATATATAGACAATCTTGGGAAAATGAACTAGGCCAAATTATTAGACCAGAAGTATGGGACGAAAGTTTACAACATATACACCATTGTTCGTTAAATACTAAACACTCTCTTATACAGTTTAAAATACTACATAGACTACATTATTCAAAATCCAAACTACATAACATCTTTCCAAAAGTATCTCCCATATGTGATAAATGTCAACATATAGAAGCTAATCTGTTACATTCATTTACAAACTGTGTAAAAATTACAAAATTCTGGATAGAAATATTTAGGATAATTTTGAATGTTGTTAATATAATTTTGACCCGTGATTCAAAGTTAATAATATTAGGAATACTGGAAACAGACCAATTAATAACAACAAATCAAAGAATCTTTATTGATTATGGTTTAATAATTGGGAAAAAATTAATATTAAAATTTTGGAAAGGCCCTACATCCCCCACAATCAAAATGTGGAATACAGAAATGTCAGAGACACTCCATCTGGAGAGATTGAGGCTTGTCCTAATGGACAGGTTGGATCTCTTCAGAGGGATATGGTCTCCATATATTGAATATTTACAGGGTCAAAATGGCTCGGTGCGAGGGCTTGACTGAGGCCTGAATAATAGAATAGATGAAGAAGTATACATAATAAATCATGCTTATATCTCCAATGACGGATTAATGATTCGCTTTCATTTGATTCGCTTTCATTTCGCTCCATTCGCTTTCATATTTTCTATATTATTTCTCTCTATCTTTTCTTACTTTATAAAAAAATTAAAAAAGTGTATAGAAGCATAAAGTCTTAAATTTTAATATTAATATTAATATGAATATTATTAATATCATGAAAGTATCTAATAATGTATTTTCATTAATGTAAAATAAAGTATTTTTCATTAATATGTCTCTACAATAAAAATATTTAACAAAAAAAAGTATTTGCGTATTGTTGGGTTGAGTGAAGGCCGAGAGGGAAATCAAGACCCTCGAAAATTTGCTGCAAAACTCCTAAAAGATATTCTGAACTTGGACCAAGAACCTCTGCTGGGCCGAGCACACAGGGCATTGAGACGTACCCCTAGGAGGGATGCTCCCCCAAGACAGATAATTGTGAAGGTGGCTTACGATCACGTTTTTGAAGATATGATGAAGATAATAATACGTAAGAAAAATCTCAAATATGAGGGAGACAACATCAGTATCTTTAGAGATTATCCTGCGGAAGTGGCCAAGAGAAGATCTTTATTTACAGAAACAAGAGGTATCCTGAGAAACATAAAGAAACTGAGATATGGCCTGATGTACCCGGCAACATTAAGGGTAACTTATGATAACAAGGAGCACCGCTTCACCAAACATGCAGAAGATCTTGAATTCGCTCGAAACATTCAGAAGAAACTGGAAGAGGAAGAAGTAGAGGAAGAAGTAGATGAAGATGAACAATACTGAATATTATTGATCACTTACCTGATGATACTGCCCACCCACAGAAAAGGAGGAGGATTCACACTGAGGGAGGATCCGCAGGGAAGGAGGAGGAACAATGGACATGGACTCTATCATGGGGTCAAGGAGGGATGGATGGATTATTAATAAATATAGTTTTGTATTAACTACCCCTCAAAAATGTATGTTAGCTCTCCTAATATAGTGCTATGACATTAACTATATTTGATATTAGTTGTATTATTAATTATTAAGTATATAAATTTAATACCCCACCCTGACATATATAGCCTTTGAGGCAAAAACGGAGCTGGAATTATTAACATCTTTTTTTTTCACGGAAGTCCGTAGATTAGTAGCCACGCTAGTGTGGCTTACACCAATACTAACTGCACTAACTATAGTTGTAGTCACTTTTTTTTCCCCTTATACTTTATTAACATCTCTTACTTTACTCACATTTTTTATTATTACTTTTATATTATGTATTTCATTTCATATTATATACTATATAGATTTAAGTATGATTGTATTATAAAGTTAGTTCAAGGAGACGTGTGTATAAGACAATGACACAGATATTAAATTTCATCGATCTGATGTCTGGGTATAGGATTGGGTTGGATGAGCTGAGACATCTACTCCATTATAAACCACCTTAATAATAAAATGTATGACATAAATACTAGGATTGGGGGTGATGGAATCACCTTCTGTAGTTGGAATGTTAAGGGAATTCACGGACCAATTAAAAGAGGTTTTAGCTCAATTAAATAGATTGAAATCTGATATTATTTTTCTCCAAGAGACACACCTTAAAAAAGACGCACAGTATAGATTAACAGCAAAATGGATTTCCAAAGTATATCACTCTTCATTTACACATACGTCTAGAGGGGTAGCAATAATTATTCGTAAAGGTATACCTTTTAAACAAAGCCCAATAATAGAAGATGTTGAGGGTAGATATATAATAATTACAGGTGAATTATATTCTAAAAAAGTAATCCTTATGAATATATATGATCCTAATTTTGATAATCCATTATTCTTCAAGAAAATATTTAACATTATATCCCTTCTATGAATATTCATGAGTATTCTAGAAACGTGATTGGTCAATCGGTATTCGATGAATAAAAAATAAATTGCACTAGCTCCGATTATTTTTTGCTATTTTCTCCTGGGCAGCACTGCACATGCTCTTTTTACTAATTTCTTCCATGGTAAAACTGCGCATGCTCAAAACTCGGTCACGAAATTTGCTTCAATTCGAACCACGAACGCGCAGACGACAATGCTGAGCAAGACTGTACATTGTACGGAAAGCTCGTTAATTTTCCGCCTGTAGCAGCGGTATGCATAGTTTGCGTGCAGAGTGTACGGCCCACTGCGCTGCGCTGCGAGCTGCCGCAGCAGTACAGCGAGACCAGACGTAAACAAACATGGCAGCTTCCAGCTTACCGAGTGACCGTGTTCGTTTTGAACTTTTAGAAGGGGCTGATATTGAAGATTTCATTGTATCCACGGACAGTATGAAGGGATATAAAACAAATATACCAAGCTTTTAGTTCAAAAGTATAGTGGAAATTATCTATCTTCGGAGGGACTGTCAATAGTTACTATTTTTTCCTCGGGGCTTCGCCCCTCGGAAAAAATAGTACTATGCCAGTCCCTCCTCAGATAGATAATTTCCACTATACTTTCTCACAGCTTGGTATATTTGTATAATATCCCTATATCCACTCAACATAATCTAATAATTGGAGGTGATTTTAATTGTACCTTAGATAATTATTTAGATAGATCATCAATGAAAAGGAAAACCACTTCTAAGTCAAGTACACTTATAAATTATTTTATTAACACAGCACAGTTTCTGATTACTTGGTAAAACAGATTAAATTATTTTTTTAAACTAATGACAAACCTGGAATTTCACCATCACTGCTTTGGGATACATTTAAAGCATTTATGCTTGGTGCGATAATATCAGCATATGCATACTTTAATAAGGAAAATCGAAAGACTCAACAAAAGTTGGAAAATGAAATAAAACAATTAGATATTGAAAATGCAATATCCCTTTCAAAGGGGCTAAGTAATAAAATTGCATCATTAAAATATAAGCTAAATAAAATATACTCAAATCAGATTATTAAACTTTTTCAACAGACTAAACAAGTACACTTTGAATTTGGGGATAAACCACAAAAATTACTGGCACGCCAGCTTAGAAAATCAGATGAGGAGAAAATGATACGTAAAATTAGATCTGAACAAGGAGAAATATTGACTTTACCAAAAGATATCAATGATACATTTTTACAATATTATCAAAATCTTTACTCATCTAAACTAGCACGGCAATCAGATGGAATGGAAACATTCCTACAAAAATGTCATATTAACAGTTTGGATCAGGAAGGTAGAGACTTGTTAAATGCTGATATATCAGTAAAAGATATTGAAGAATCAATTGGATCATTAAATAACGGAAAAGCCGCAGGCCCTGATGGCTTAAGTGTTGAATTTTATAAGAAGTTTTATGATCTGATCTCTCCACGCTTACATACAATATATAAATATGCATATAAACAAGGAAATTTACCAGAATCATTAAATGAATCTACAATTACACTTATCCCTAAAGCTGATAAAGATTTGGAAGACCCTGGGTCATACAGATCAATAGCTCTTTTAAACACTGATCAAAAAATACGAACTAAAATTTTATCTCGGAGGCTAGGTTTAGTGATTAATAACTTAATACATCATGACCAAACAGGTTTTATTCCAAAACGCTATTCATCCTATAATCTGAGACGTCTATTCAATGTCATGTACTCAAAAAGAGTGAATGATATTGAACTAACTGTCATATCCTTAGATGCTGAAAAAGCATTTGACCAGGTTGCATGGCCATATTTATTTAAAATAATGCAGAAATTTCAACTGGGGGATAGATTTTCCAAATGGGTAAAAATCATATACTCGAATCCAACTGCAAGAATATTAACAAATCAAATGTTATCAGCAAAATTTAATCTCTTTAGGGTTTGTAGACAAGGATGCCCGTTATCACCATTACTATTTGCTTTGGTAATAGAACCATTAGCCGAATGATTAGATCAGAACCAGAAATATATGGATATAATTCCAAAACTACAACGAATAAAATATCTCTATACGCAGATGACATCTTAATTTACATCACAAAACCGGAGATTAGTTTATCCCAATCTATTTAATGTTATAACTACGTTTAGCACTTTTTCTGGGTATAGAATTAATTGGAATAAAAGTGAAATTATGCCTATTTAATTATATATATTAGAACAATTCCCACTTAAAATAGTCACGGACAAACTCAAATATCTAGGAATTAATGTATCTAAGTTCTATAACTGTATTTAAATATAATTACCCTCAATTATTAAATAAACTAAAAAAAAAATTATATTAGAAAACACTACCGATATCAATGATCGGTAGAATAAATGCTATAAAAATGATTTTTTTTGCCACAATTGTTATATTTATTTCAGGCCATCCCTATATATCTCCCTAAAATGTTTTAAAAAAATAGATACTTTGGTTAATAGTTTTATTTGGGACTATAAAAATCATTGAATAGGTAAAAAACATCTATGTAAATCTAAAATAAATGGTGGACTAGCACTACCAAATTTCTTATATTATTTCTGGGCAGTTCAGATTAAGAATATGAATTTTTGGTTGGTAAATTTAGAGTATTGCAACAAACCATTGGAGAAACGGGACATGAGATTTTTGAACTACTTAAAGCACAGGATCCGAGGGAAAATGTTTTCAATCCAAAGAAGACTCCACTGAAGACACACGTGAGCAGCTTTAGGGAGGAACTAGCTGGAGCTTTCAGAAAATGTGGAATGCAAAACCACGACTCAAGAAAAAGCTGATGAGTTGACCAAACGGGATAAGGAAAAATACTTACCCCAAAGAAAAGAAAGAAAACAGAAAAATATCATTAAATCTATCTTGTGATCCCATCTACATATTGTAGGCAGAAATGCAAAGAAATGTTGCCACACCAAGAACACAACATAATTTAAAAAAAAACAAGATTCTGAGACCTCCTTGGAGCGTCGGAGGACAAGAGGTGATCATATAGACGTTTAGATTAGTTTAGTTTAGTTTATTGTCACATACACTAATATATAGTGAAATGTTTTTTTGTTGCGTGCTACCCAGTCAGCAGAAAGACTATATATGATTAAATGAAGCATCCGGTGTACAGATATAGGATAAAGGGAATAATGTTTAGTACAAGATAAAGTTCCGTTGTCTGATTAATGATAGTCCAAGGGTCTCCAATGAGGTAGATGGTAGGTCATCCTATTGGTCATAGGTTGGTTCAGTTACCTGATAACAGCTAGGAAGAAACTGTCCCTGAATCTGGAGGTGTGCTTTTCACACTTCTGTAACTTTTGCCTTATGGGAGATGGGAGAAGAAGAGGGAGTGGCCAGGGTGCCACTTGTCCTTGATTATGCTGCTGGCCTTGCTGAGGCAGCGTGAGGTATAAATGGAGTCAATAAAAGGAAGGTTGGCGAGATGGACTGGGCTGCGTCCACAATTCGCTGCAATTTCTTGCGGTCTTGGATGGAGCTGTTCCCAAACCAAGCTGTGATGCATCCCCATAAAATGCTTTCTATGGTGCATCTGTAGAAGTTGATGAGAGCTGTTGGGGACATGCTGGACTTTAAGCCTTCTAAGAAAACAGAGGAATTGGAATGCCTTCTTGGCCATTGCTTTGACATTCTGTAGCTTGTCAGGACAAGTTGTTGGTGATATTTACTTCTAGGAACTTAAAGCACTCTTCGCTCGTGTGTCAGACGATGTAGCTCGCTGTTGGCTTCTGTCGTCGTCCAACGTGTTGACAGAATTGTCGCCCGACGCATCACAGAGTGCATCGTGTCATCATTTCTGGGGATCGCCACTAGGAGGCCTCTGTCAGGATCCCTACTTAAAGCATTTAACCACCTCTACTACTGTGTTGTCAATGTACACTGGGGCATGTGTACCGCTTCACTTCCTGAAGCCGATCGCTATCTCCTTTGTCATGCGGACATTGAGAGAAAGGTTGTTGTCTCAACACCAGAACACGAGGTTCTCAATCTCCTTCCTGTACTCCATCTCATCATTACTTCCGACACTAGTCCCACCTGCCTGCGTTTGGTCCATGTACCTCCAGACCTGTCCTAGCGATGGACCTCTCTAATTGTTTCTTAAATGTTGGAATGGTCCCTGCCTCAACGACCTCCTCTGGCAGCTTGTTCCACACACCTGTAGATTAACCATATTATTCCATGCCTATTATGCATGCCACACATTCCACCATATAATCACGTCCGCGTTTTGGGCCTCATGAGTGCTGTATGTTTGTCAGCCTGTTGTTCAGCCAGGGCAGGTAGTCCGTGAGCTGATGTGATGAGCACAGCTGTGTGTAACGTTCTCCCTTTATGATCTCTTAATAAAAGAGTAATGGTTCACTTCAGACTTTGTAATGGACCACTTACAAACATGGTGTCAGAGTGTTTGAACCACTTCTCCAACTTATTTGCCCGAGTTTATTTCAGGTTTTTTTGGTGCCACATATTCTGTTTCTTGCCATGGCTGAGTCATTTCGCAAGGCCTTTGGTATACGATAGCGACCTTGCGGAGCATTGGTGCATCTTTGAGGTGGAATTTGGAGTGTTCATTCGTGCAGCCCACATTAATGCAACCCATGAGGTAAAGCCTCCATCCTCCTCAACGTGACTGGTTCCCAAGCCACCCTGCGGGCACAGGACTTCCATTACGCCCCAGAGCAACATGATGAGGGGGACCTTGTCGTGGCCTGGGCTGAGCCTGTTGATGACCCTGAGTGCCTCCTCCGAAAGTTCCGGCAGTTGTGCCCACCAACTTGATTATGGAGCACCACAAACCTAACTGCTCTGCAACGATTTCTAGGCATGGTAAACTACCTGAGAAAGTTCATCCCAAACGTCAGCCAACTCTCAGCCCTGCTGCGGCAGTTAACTCACAAGGACATGCCCTGGTCCTGGCACGAGCACCAACAGAGGGTGTTCGAAACCCTCACACAACAGATGTCTTGCGCACCCACTCTCACATACTTCGATGTCGAGCAGCCCGTCACCCTAGCTTGCGATGCCTCCCAGTACGGGCTGGGTGCTGCCTGCCTACAAGTAAGGGTCTCCGACCTGTCGCCTATGTCTCCCGCCACTTCCCAAAGGGCCAGTCGTCCGTCTGCAGTCGCCCAAAGGCTATGACCATGTGACTGTCGTTCTGGGGTCCACTGAGGAGCCACGCCCCCACCTGGTCAGTGTTAACAACGGCATCTACAGACGCACCCGCCTACACCTCCGTCCGGTTAACGAGCCAGTGCCTCCACGTCAATCCCCTGACCAACCGGCCGTGACTCCTTCACGGACTAACGGGATCCGCCGCTGGCCCGAGTCCCATTGCCTCGCCGGCTGCCTCACCGCTCCAGCCACTGCCACTACAGTCCCCGCTTTCGCCCGCAACGCCGACAACATCGCTACCTTCTCCTGTTCATTAGCAAATTTGCAGATGATACAAAACTGGGTGGCAGTGTGAACTGTGAGGAGGATGCTATGAGAATGCAGAGTGACTTGGACAGGTTGGGGGAGTGGGCAGATGCAGTTTAATGCGAATAAATGTGAGGTTATCCACTTTGGTAGCAAAAACAGGAAGGCATATTACTATCTAAATGGCGTCGTTGGGAAAAGGGGAAGTACAACGGGATCTGGGGGTCCTTGTACATCAGTCTATGAAAGTAAGCATGCAGGTACAGCAGGCAGTGAAGAAAGTGAATGGCATGTTGGCCTTTGTAACAAGAGGAATCGAATATAGGAACAAAGCGGTCCTTCTGCAGTTGTACAGAGCCCTAGTGAGACCATACCTGGGGTATTGTGTGCAGTTTTGGTCCCCTAATTTGAGGAAGGACATTCTTGCTATTGAGGGACTGCAGTGTAGGTTTACAAGGTTAATTCCCACGATGGTGGGACTGTCATATGCTGAGAGAATGGAGCAGCATTCTCATTGGGAATCTCATTGAAACATATAAGATTATTAAGGGCTTGGACACACTAGAGGCAGGAAACATGTTCCTGATGTTGGGGAGTCCAGAACCAGGGGCCACAGTTTAAGAATAAGCGGTAAGCCATTTATAACGGAGACGCGGAAACACTTTTTCTCACAGTGGTGAGTCTGTGGAATTCTCTGCCTCAGAGGGCGGTGGAGGCAGGTTCTAGATGCTTTCAAGCGAGAGCTAGATAGGGCTCTTAAAAATAGCGGAGTCAGGGGATACGGGGAGAGGGCAGGAACAGGGTACTGATTGTGGATGTTCAGCCATGATCACATTGATGGCGGTGCTGACTCGAAGGGCCAAATGGCCGACTCCTGCACCTATTGTCTATTGTCTATTGTCTATTGTCTAATGTCTATTATCTCCAGTGAAGGAAGGAGACGTGCTACTGTATGTGTGCAGGACATGTTTGCAAGCCGAATCCGAAAATTGGAAAATTCCCCGGCTATGTCTGAACTGTGTCCGACTTGCTTTATTTTACACGCTAGCGCGATGTACAAGTAAAGTGCACTCACCCTACATTTGTGTTTTACAATATATTCCGACAAGTGCTTTTTTAATTATGCATTGCTTCTTTAAGAGGAAGGATGTAGATTAACCATATTATTCCATGCCTATATAATCTCCACTAGATATTATGCATGTCATACATTCCACCATTTAATCCAGTCCGGGTTTTGGGCATCATGAGTACTGTACGTTTGTCAGCCTGTCGTAATGCCACGGCAGTTAGTACAAGAGCTGATGTGATGAGCACTGCTGTGTGTAACGTTCTCTCTTTATGATCTTAATGGTTCACATCAGACTTTGTAATGGATCACTTACAAACAACACCCGCCACCCGATTCCCATTAAACCTTTTCCTCTTCACCTTAAACCTGTGTCCTCGATTCACCTGCTCTGGGCAAGAGACTGTGTATCTACCCGATCTACTCCTCTCATGATCTTATACACCTCTATATGTTCACCCCACATCCTCCTGCACTCCAAGAAACAGAGTCTCAGCCTACTCAACCTCTCCCTATAGTTCACACCCTCTAGTCCTAGAAACATGCTTGTCAATCTTCTCAGTGCCATTTCGAGCTTGTCAACATATTTCCTGTAACATGGCGCCCAGAACTAAACACAATATTCTAAATGTGGTCTCACCAATGTCTTACACAACTGCAACATGACCTCCCAACTTCTATACTCAATACTCTTAACTGAAGAAAACAATGTATCAAAAGCCTATTTGACCACCTCAGCTACCTGCGCCTTCACCTTCAAAGAACCATGGACCTGCACTCCTAGATCCCACTTTTTAAGAAAGGCGGGAGAGAGAAAACAGGGAATTATAGACCAGTTAGCCTGGCATCGGTGGTGGGGAAGATGCTGGAGTCAATTATAAAAGATGAAATAGCGGCACATTTGGATAGCAGTAACAGGATCGGTCCGAGTCAGCATGGATTTACGAAGGAGAAATCATGCTTGACTAATCTTCTTGAATTTTTTGAGGGTGTAACTATGAAAATAGACAAGGGAGAGTCTGTGGATGTAGTGTACCTGGACTTTCAGAAAGCATTCGATAATGTCCCACATAGGAGATTAGTGGGCAAAATTAGGGCACATGGTATTGGGGGTAGAGTGCTGACATGGATAGAAAAATCAAGACAGGAAACAAAGAGTAGGGATTAACGGGTCCCTTTCAAAATGGCAGGCAGTGACTAGTGGGGTACCGCAAGGCTCGGTGCTGGGACTGTAGCTATTTATAATATACACTAATGATCTAGACGAAGGTATTAAAATTAACATTGGCAAATTTGCAGATGACACAAAGCTGGGTGGCAGTGTGAACTGTGAGGAGGATGCTATGAGGATGCAGGGTGACAGGTTGGGTGAGTGGGCAGATGCATGGCAGATGCAGTTTAATGTGGATAAATGTGAGGTTTTCCACATTGGTGGCAAAATCAGGAAGGCAGATTATTATCTAAATGGTGTCAAGTTTTCAAAAGGGGAAGTACAATGGGATCTGGGGGTCCTTGTACATCAGTCAATGAAAATAAGCATGCAGGTACAGCAGGCAGTGAAGAAAGCTAATGGCATGTTGGCCTTCATAACAAGAGGAGTTGAGTATAGAAGCAAAGAGGTCCTTCTGCAGTTGTACAGGGCCCCAGTGAGACCACACCTGGAGTATTGTGTGCAGGTTTGGTCCCCAAATTTGAGGAAGGACATTCTTGCTATTGAGGGAGTGCAGTATTAATTCCCGGGATGGTAGGATTGTCATATGTTGATAGAATGGAGCGGCTGGGCTTGTATACTCTGGAATTTTGAAGGATGAGAGGGAATCTTATTGAAGTTAAGATTATTCATGGGTTTGGACACACTGGAGGCAGGAAACATGTCCCCGATGTTGGGGGAGTCCAGAACCAGGGGCCACAGTTTTTCAATCAGAGAGTTGTGAGTGTGTGGAATTCTCTGCCTCAGAAGGCCAACATGCCTCCGTTCTCTGGATGCTTTCAAGAGAGAGCTGGACAGAGCTCTTAAAGATAGATGAGTCAGGGGATATGTGGAGAAGGCAGGAACGGGGGTACTGATTGTGGATGATCAGCCATGATCACATTGAATGGCGGTGCATGCTGGAAGGGCCGAATGGCCTCCTCCTGCACCTATTGTCTATTGTACATTGCTCCCCAGAGCCCTACCATTCAGTGTAGGTCCTGCCCATGTTATTCTTCGCAAAATGCAACACCTAACATTTCTCTATATTAAATTCCTCCAACCATTCCTCAGCTCATCTGTCCAATCGATCAAGATCCTGCTGTAATTTTTCAGAACCATCTTCACTATCTGCAAAACCACCCACTTTGTATCATCTGTAAACTTGCTAATCTTGCCCTGTATGTTCTCATCCAAATCATTGATGTAGATGACAAACACTAACAGGCCCAGCGCTGAACCCTGAGGCACATCACTAGTTACAGGCCTCCAGTCCGAGAAGCAACCTGCCACCATCACCCTCTTCTTTCTTCCATGGAGCCAATTTTCCATCCATTCAGCTATCTCTCCTTGGGTCCCATGTGACATAACCTTCCAGAGCAGCCTACCATGAGGAACCTTGTTGAACGCCTTACTGAAGTCCATGTACACAACATCTACAGTTCTGCCTTCATCAACCTTTTTTGTCACATCTTCAAAACACTCAATCAGATTTGTGGGACATGGTGGGTAAATGCAATGAGCTGCGAGAAGAGGGAGTTGAGGCAGAATATTTAAAAGACATTTGTACAAGCACATGGATAGGAAATGTTTAGAGGGATAAGGGCCAAACACGGACAGATGGAACCAGTATTGATGGGACATGTTAGTCAGCATGGACAAGTTGGGCCGAATGGTCTGTTTCCGTGCTGTGTGTCTCTATGACTCTGTGCCTCTTTATATATTTCTATCAGGTCTCCACACAACCTGACACTGTAAGGATATGAATCCAAATTTGTCCAACCTCTCCTTATATCTTACACCCTCTAATCCAGGCATCGTTCTGGCAAACTCCCTCTTAGAAGCATCCGCATCCTTTGTTTATTGGGGCAACCACAACTGCATGCAATAATCCAAATGTGGCCGAACCAAAGTCCTATAAAGCTTTGACAGGACTTTCTGAGGCTCATACTCAATGCCCCGACTGATGAATGCCAGTATACCACATACCTTTTTTTTTAATTTAAAAAATATATATTTTTATTAGAAGCATTGCATATTATCTAAGGTACAACAGTACTTCAAATACAAATTAGACTTGTCACTTCAATTTAATTAATGAGAGAAATTAATAGCGTATATATACCATACTATCTTGGATAGGGAAATCCCAACTTCGGAAATATATCGACAAACATGGGAAAATGAAATAGGTTTAACGATAACGAAGCAAACTTGGGAAGAAAACCTACAATGAATACATCGTTGCTCATTAAATGCTAGGCATATATTGATACAATTTAAGGTATTACACAGATTACATTATTCAAATACGAAATTAAATAGAATTTATCCTAACATTTCTCCTATTTGTGATAAATGTCAGAACTTGGAAGCTAATTTAACGCATAGTATTGTAACATGTATAAAACTCAATTATTATTGGACTGAAATCTTTAGAGTTATCTCTGAAGTTCTTAAAATTAAACTGGACCCAGATCCAAAATTAATAATATTAGTAGTTCCGATTTCAAATTTAATATTAACAGTAAGCCAAAGAAATTTCTTGGATTACTGTTTGATAATAGGGAAAAAAATAATATTGAAATTTTGGAAGGGAACATTATCCCCCACAATTAAAATGTGGACAGTGGGAGACGTTGCATTTGGAAAGAATCAGATTTGTCCTAATGGACAAATACGAACTCTTTGAACAGATATGGTCTCCATATACAGAATATTTGAAGGGGTAGCTGTTCTTGGCATCACAACTCAATGAGTACCCGGCAGGATTAGATGAAAATAACTCTTTTTTTTTTGATTTGTATACATGTCTCTATTGATATCGTTATTTGAAATTGTGTTATTCCCTATTAAGATGTATACTATAATCTCTTTTTTAGATATATATATAATACTTTGTTTTAATTAAATATATATAACAAGAATATATACATTTTTTTTTCTCTCTTCTCTTTCTCTCTCTCTCTATATAATCAAAATTATTATTTAATCACTATTCTTATTGATTAAAATCTATTCTTTTCTTTTTCTACTTTCTAAAAAATAGAAGTTTATAAGAATTATTCGTAACATTCATATACTTATTGAAATAAGTTGGTTGTGTATTTGAAAAGTTGTTATACCGTTGTTATGATGGATTACTTCTAATCAAAATATTATTATAAAGATAGACACAACTCAACGGGTCAGGCAGCATCTCTGGAGAGTAGGAATGGGTGCCGTTTTGGGTCGAGAGCCTTCTTCATACCACTGGGCTTTAAGCTGCCCAAGTGATATATAAGATTCTGTTCCTCCAATTTGCAATTAGCCTCCCTCTGACAATGGAGGAAGCCTAGGATATAAGGATCAATGGGTAGGGGAGTTAAAGTGTTTAGCAACCGAGATCAGGCAGGTTCAGGCGGACTGAGCGAAGGCGTTCAGTGAAATAATTGCTCAGTCTAAGTTTGGTTTCGCCAATGTGTAAGAGTCCACATCTTGAACAACAGATATGGTAGACGAGGTTGGAGGAGGTCTCGCCGATGTAGTAACTTTGGAAAGGAAAACAGTCAACATTTCAAATTGTGGACTTATCATTGGAGCTGGAAAAGTGAGAAAACAAGTGGTTCAGTTCGGTAAAGATGAACCTTATGTCAGGCTTTTTGAAAAAGTGCAGGCATTGAAAATAGAGAGGTGAGTGTAATAGTGTGATGGAGAAATAAACGTAATAAAAGGAATCTCAAAGCTCTGAGTCACTCGTACTGTGAGAATGAAATTGTTTAGAAGAGGAAATCTGCATCTGGTATGTCAAGTGTAGAGGGAACCACATTGTGAGCCATCAATGCAGAGTGCTGAAATTAATAGAATGCAGAAACTAGGAACTGCAGGTGTTGGTCTACACAAGAGGACACAAAGTACTGGAGTAACTCAACGGGTCAGGCATCATCTCTGGAGAACATGGATAGCTGACATTTTGGGTCTGCACCCTTCTTCAGATTAAGGCAGGGTGTGGAGGGAAGAAATGTGGAAGCTAGGGGAGGAGAGGAGGGACAAACGTTGCAGGTAATAGGTGGACAACAGGAGAGGGATGGTGGGGTGGTGATAGGCAGATAGTTAGAACAAGGGTCAGAGATAAAAACAGAACATGAGAGTCAGACACATTGAAGAGGAAGAAATGGGGGAGGTGGAGGGGGAGGGGGGAGAGAGAAATAGGTGCACGTCCAGCTGGGGCGTTAGGGGTGGGGCGTAAAGTGTGTGGGAGTTGTTAGAGTATGTAAAATTGGAGAATTCAATGTTTCCCAGGCAAAACACGAGCTGCTGTTTCTCCATGTGGCCTCACTCTGGCAGTGAGGGTGGGCCAGGACAGAAAGGTCAGTATGGGAATGAGAAGGGCAGTTAAAATGGTTAGCAACTGGTAAATTCAGTAGTTCTTTGCAGAGTGAGCACAAATGATTGGTGAAGTGGTCGCTGAGCCCATGCATGGTCTCGCCAATGTACCAGAGGCCACATTAGGAACATCGGATTCAGTAGATGAGGCTGGAGGAGGTGCATGTGAACCTCTGTCTCATCTGGAAGGACAGTCAGCGTCTATGCATGGAGTCAAGGGAGAAGGTATAAGGGCAGGCGTTGCATCTACTGCGATTGCAGGGGGAAGTACCTGGGGAGGGGGTGGTTTGGGTGGGAAGGGATGAGTGAACAAAGGAGTTGCAAAGCGTGTGGTGACTGCGGAAGGTGGAAAGGGGTGAAGGTGGGAAGATGTGTCGAGTGGTGGGATCACATTGGAAATGATGGAAATGTCAGAAGATAGCGTATTGGATGTGGAGGCTGGCAGGGTGAAAAGTGACGACCAGGGGAACTCTCCTTGTTCCATCTTGGGAAGGGGGAGCGAGAGCAGAACCACAAGCCACAGAGGAGACGCAGGTGAGGGACTATCTCTGACACTCCCCTCTCTTGATTTCTCCATCACAGGAGACCGACTATCAACTGAGATCTACCGGCCCCGTTACCTGAACTACACCTCCTCCCATCCTGCCGCTTGCAAAGACGCTATTCCCTACTCTCAGTTCCTCTGTCTCCACCACAGCTGCTCCCAAGGCGAGGTTTTCCATTTGAGGTGACATCCAAGGTGTCATCTTTCTTTGGAAAACATGGTTTCCTCCCCCCCTCCCTCCCACCCCCCGTCTATCATAGATGGATCCCTCACCCGCGTCTTCGTTGTGTCCCGTGGTTCTTCTCTCGTTCCCGTTCTCAGGCAGAACAAGAATAGAGTTCCCCAAGAAAGGTCCTCATCTTTCCCCGCCTCCGCCAGCCTCCGCATCCAACACATCATGCTTGGACATTTCAGTCATGCCCAACGTGAGTTTATCACCAGTCACACCTTCCCATCTCCACCCCTTTACTCCCTCTGCAGGCCCTTGGTTCACTCATCACTTCCCATTCAAACTACCTCCTCCCCAGGTACCGCAGGGGATGTCACACCTGTCCCTATACCTCCACGATCGCCTCCATCCGGGGACATTAGCAGTTCTTCCAGGTGTGACACAGTTTCATGTGCACCTCCACTAATGTCACCTATTGCATCCAGTATTCCTGATGTTCCTCCTGCACATCGGTGAGACCAAGCGTAGATTTAGCGACTGCTTTGCCAAACATTTGTGCTCAGTTTGGATCTCTTGGTTGCTAACCATTTTAACTTCCCTTCCAATTCCCACACTGACCTTTCTGTCCTGGGCCTCCTTCATTGCCGGAGTGAGGCCACACGCAAACTGGAGGAAAAGCACCTCGTATTCCGCTTGGATAGCTTACAACCTAACAGTATGAACGTTGAATTCTCCAAATGTTGGTAACCTATAAAACCCCCTCCTCCTCCCCTATCACCCCAACACCCACCATCTGCCCCCATCCCCCGTGTGCCAGCTAGACTCGCACCTATTTCTCTCCTCCCCCTCCTCCTCCTACATTCCTTTCTCTGGCTTCACAATTTGCAACTCTGACTCCAACCTCCTGCTTTTATCTCTAGCCTTTGTTCCAACCATCTGCCTGTCAACCCACCACCCCTTCACATCTTCCCCATGCCACACTCTGTCCTTCCTCTCTTCTCTTCAAGTTTTCTTCCTCCACCACCTAGAATCAGTATGAATAAGAGTCCCAATCAAAAACGTTGCCTATCCCTGTTCTTCAGAGTGCTGCAACCTCTACACGCTAATCCAAGCAACATTTTGGTAAAATGTCCCACTTGGGCGATTTTTCAACGGACTGCCGGCGACTGTCAAGTTCGCGGCACTCGCCTGAAAAACCGGGAACTGGAACAGCGACTGTCAGAGTGGAACACACACACACACACACATCACAAAGGTGGGATTCAGGGAATTCACACGGTGCAAAGCCAAGGTGATACAGACACACACCACGATGAACAGGAAGCGTAAGACGGCTAGGACAGTGTACAGTAAGTCCTTTAAAAGCGGGGGGAGGGGGTAGAAGGGGGGAGAAGGGGGGGGGGGGGGAGAAGGGGTCAGAAGGAGTGGAGGCACTTTTAAGAAGCCAGACAACTTTTCATAAGCCAGAGATACACAGCTGTGAAGTTCGGCGGACATTTAACATTACCGGTCGGTTTTCCTCGGTTCTGAAAACTCGTGCTTATGTTTTATTTCCCCAATGAGCCAATGAAAATGACTGGTTTAGCAAATGCGATTAACTAAAACTACCTACAACTACCTTGACTACCTACAACTACATGGCGACCCCACTGCAACTGCACCTACGACTACAGGATTATCGATTATGTCCATGGCGACCAATTTTTTAGGCCGCGACTAGTTCCCAGAATGCGGGAACTCATCACGACCATGAAGGAGATTCACCAGAGACCATCAGTGAACATGTGGCAATCATGTGGTGAGCTCAGAGGCTCCTGCACTCGCCTAAAAGTCGCCTAAGTGGGACAGGCCCTTAAGTGGAACAGGCCCTTAACTAATACACTCTAATCCAAGCAACATTTTGGTCAAATGCCACTGTACCATTACCAAAGCCTGCACATTCTTCCTGTACATGCAATCTTACAAATGCAGCCAAACCAAAATCCTATAAAGCTGCATCATGACATCCTGACTCAATACCCAGACCTATAAACCATATAAACCATATAACAATTACAGCATGGAAACAGGCCCTCTCGGCCCTTCCAGTCCGTGCCGATTATTTGTTTTCCCCTAGTCCCATCTACCTGCACTCAGACCATACCCCTCCATTCCCTTCCCGTCCATATACCTATCCACTTTACTTTTAAATGTTAAAATCGATCCTGCCTCCACCACTTCTGCTGGAAGCTCATTCCACACAGCCACCACCCTCTGAGTAAAGAAGTTCCCCTCACGTTATCCCTAAACTTCCGTCCCTTAATTCGCATGTCATGCCCTCTTGTTTGAATCTTCCCTACCCTTAATGGGAAAAGCTTATCCATGTCAACTCTGTCTATCCCTTTCATCATTTTATAGACCTCAATCAAGTCCCCCCTTAACCTTCTGCGCTCCAAAGAATAAAGACCTAACTTGTTCAACCTTTCTCTGTAACATAGTTGCTGGCTCCCAGGCAACATTCTAATAAAACTCCTCTGTACTCTCTCTATTTTGTTGACATCCTTCCTATAATTAGGCGACCAAAATTGTACACCATACTCCAGAATTGGTCTCACCAATACCTTGTACAATTTTAACATTACTTCCCTGCTCCTATATTCAATGCTCTGATTTATAAAGGCTAGCACACCAAAGGCTTTCTTTACCACCCCATTTACATGCGATTCCACCTTCAGGGAACTATGCACAGTTATTCCTAGATCTCTCTGTTCCACAACATTCCTCAATTCCCTACCATTTACCATGTACGTCCTATTTTGATTTGTCCTGCCAAGATGTAGCACTTCACACTTATCAGCATTAAACTCCATCTGCCATCTTTCAGCCCACTTTTCCATATGGCCCAAATCTCTCTGTAGACTTTGAAAATCGACTTCATTATCTATAACACCACCTATCTTAGTATCATCTGCATACTTACTTATCCAATTTTCCACCCCATCATCCAGATCATTGATGTACATGACAAACAACAGTGGACCCAACACAGATCCCTGAGGCACCCCACTGGTCACTGGCTTCCAACCTGACAAACAGCCATCCACCATTACTCTCTGACATCTCCCCTTCAGCCACTGTTGAATCCATCTTGCTACTCCGCCATTAACACCCAAAGATTGAACCTTCTTAACCAACCTTCCATGGGGAACCTTGTCAAAGGCCTTACTGAAATCCATATAGACAACATCCACTGCTTTACCCTCATCAATTTCCCTAGTAACCGCTTCAAAAAATTCAAGAAGGTTTGTCAAACATGACCTTCCAGGCACAAATCCATGTTGACTCTTCCTGATCAGACCCTGTTTATCCAGATGCTTATATATATTATCTCTAAGTATCCTTTCCATTAATTTACCCACCACTGACGTCAAACTAACAGGTCTATAATTGCTAGGTTTATTCTTTGAACCCTTTGTAAACAATGGAACAACATGCGCAGTACGCCAATCCTCCGGCACTATTCCCGTTTCTAATGACATTTGAAATATTTCTGTCATAGCTCCTGCTATTTCTACACTAACTTCCCTCAATGTCCTAGGGAATATCCTGTCAGGACCTGGAGATTTATCCACTTTTATATTTTTCAAAAGTGTCAGTACTTCCTCCTCTTTGAATCTCATAGTTTCCATAGCTATACTTTTTTTCCTTACTTCACATAGTTCAATATCCTCTTTGGTGAATACCGAAGAAAAGAAATTGTTCAATATCTCCCCCATCTCTTTTGGCTCTGCAGATATCTGTCCATTCTGTCTCTCTAATGGTCCAATTTTATGCCTCGTTATCCTTTTGCTATTAATATAGCTGCAGAAACCCTTTGGATTTACTTTCACCTTTCTTGCCAAAGCAACCTCGTATCTTCTTTTAGCCTTCCTAATTTCTTTCTTAAGATTCTTTTTACATTCTTTATACTCCTCTACAACCTCATTTACTCCATACCTCCTATAATTATTGTAGATATCTCTCTTTTTTCGAAACAAGTGTCCAATTTCCCTTGAAAACCATGGCTCTTTCCAATTTTTACTATTTCCTTTCACCCTAACAGGGACATAAAGATTCTGTACTCTTACAATTTCCCCTTTAAATGTCCTCCATTTCTCTTCTACATCCTTCCCATGAAACAAAGTGTCCCAATTCACTCCTTTTAAATCCTTACGCATTCCCTCAAAGTTAGCCTTTCTCCAATCAAAAATCTCCACCCTAGGTCCAGTTCTAACTCTCTCCATAATTATATTGAAACTAATGGTATTGTGATCACTGGTCCTGAAGTGCTCACCAACGCATACCTCTGTCACTTGACCTGCCTCATTTCCTAACAGGAGGTCCAGCACTGCCCCTTCTCTGGTCGATACCCCTATGTACTGCTGCAAAAAACTATCCTGCACACATTTTACAAACTCCAAACCATTCAGCCCATTTACAGAATGTGTTTCCCAGTCTATTTTTGGAAAATTGCAATCTCCCATAATCACTACCTCGTGCTTACTACTAGTATCTGCTATCTCCTTACATATTTGCTCTTCCAATTCACGCTCCCCATTTGGCGGTCTATAATACACCCCTAAAAGTGTTGCTACACCGTTCCCACTTCTCAGTTCCACCCAAATAGCCTCCCTAGACGAGCCCTCTAATCTATCCTGCCAAAGCACTGCTGTAATATCCTCTCTGACAAGCAATGCAACACCTCCACCTCTGGTCCCTCCAATTCTATCACACCTGAAGCAACAAAATCCTGGAATATTTAGTTTCCAATCACAGCCGTCTTGCAACCATGTTTCACTGATTGCCACAACATCATATTTCCAGGTGTCAATCCAGGCTCTAAGTTCATCCACCTTTCTTACAATGCTCCTAGCATTAAGATATACACATTTTATAAACCCACCATCCCTTATTCTCTGTCTATTATCTTTTTCCTCTTTCTCGTCTACATTTTGGGTCCGAGTGCTTCCCTTCTCTGCCTCTTGCCCCACACCCTGACCCCTAGCCCCCTCTACCCGAGTCCCTCCCCCCAGCCTTTCTAGTTTAAAGTCTCCCCAGTAGCCTTTGCAAATCTCTCTGCCAAGATATTGGTCCCCCTCGGGTTCAAGTGCAACCCGTCCTTTTTGTACAGATCATGCCTTCCCCAAAAGAGGTCCCAGTGATCAAGAAACTTGAATCCCTGCCCACTGCACCAGTCCCTCGGCCACGCATTTATCCTCCACCTCATTCCATTCCTACTCTCACTGTCACGCGGCACAGGCAGTAATCCTGAAATCGTTACCCTTTTGGTCCTTCTCCTTAACTTTCCCCCCAACTCCCTAAATTCTCCCTTCAGGACCTCATTTCTTTTTCTGCCTATGTCATTGGTACCTATGTGTACCACAACATCAGGCTCTTCTCCCTCCCTTTTCGGAATCTTTTGAACATGTTCCGACACATGCACGACCCTGGCACCAGGGAGGCAAACTACCATCCGGGTTTCCCGACTGCGTCTACAGAATCGCCTATCCGACCCCCTAACTATAGACCCCCTATTACAATTGCCTTCCTCTTTTTGCTACCCTTCTGAGCATCAGGGCCGGTCTCTGTGCTGGAGGCCCGGCCGCTGTTGCTGCCCCCAGGTAGACTGTCCCCTCCAATCGTACTCAAACCCGAGTACCTATTTTCCAGTTGTACAGTCACAGGGGTACTCTCTAGCCCCTGCCTCTTGCCCTTCCTAACCGTGACCCACTTGTCTGCCTCCTGTGGTCTGGGAGTGACTGCCTCCCTGTAGCTCCTCTCTATGACCTCCTCACTCTCCCTGACCAGACGGAGGTCATCGAGCTGCTGCTCCAGGTTCCTAACACGATCCTTTAGGAGCCCCATCTCGACACACCTGGCGCAGATGTGGACGTCTGGAGGGCTATCAGATTCCCTGACCTCCCACATCTGACATCCAGAACAGTACACTGCCCTGGCCTTCATACTGCCCCCCTTACACAGGATACAATAGCAACACAATACAAAGTACACAACAAACTGCTGGAATCTGACTGCCAATCAGCTGCTTTCCCTAGTCCACTTCCCACCAATCATCTGCTTACCCTAGTCCATTTCCCACCAATCAGCTGCTTCTTCAAAAAAACACTTCCCTGAATGGAACGTTTTATTTTTAACCTTACCTGTCGGGTGTCGCTCCTCTCCCTCCTTCACTTCCAATGGCTCCTGTGGGCCTCTGAGGAAAACAAGCCCCGCGCTTGATTTTAAACCTTACTGGTCGGGTGTCGCTCCTCCCCCTCCTTCACTTCCAACGGCTCCTATGAAGGCAAGCATACAGTATACCTTCTTTACCACTACTTGTTTTGCCACTTTCTGGGAGTTTAGTTTTGTTTAAAGATACAGCGTGGAACCAGGCCCACCGAGACCACTGATCACCTGTACACTAGTTGTATGTCCCACATAATTTACAGAAGTCAATTAACCTACAAAGCTGCATGTCTCTGGAATGTGTGAAAGAAACAGGAGCACCTGGAGAAAACACATGTGGTCACAGGGAGAACCTACAGACTGCACAGACAGCACCTGTGGTCTGGGACAAACTCAGGTCTCTTGTGCTGTGAAGCAGCAGCTCTACCACTGCGCTGCCCTTTAGAGATAAAGTATGAAAACAGGCCTTTCGACCCATTGAGTCCACACCGACCAACAATCACCCGTACACTGGTTCCATCCTACACACTAGGGGCAATTTTCACAAGCCAATTAACCAAGAAACCTGCACATCTGTAGAATGGGGGAGGAAACTGGAGCACCTGGAGAAAACCCACGCAGTCACAGAGAGAACGTACAAACTTAATTGAGTTTCTTGTCATGTGTAGACAGCACCTGTAGTCAGGATTGAACCCGGGTCTCTGACGATGTAAGGCAGCAACTCTACCACTGTGCCCTCCCTGTGGAGCTATTGGCATGGACCCCTAGGTACATCTGTTGGCAGATTTTATCGAACCAGACTACCAGATTACAATTGTTACATTAGGGAGGTTCGAGGAAAAGCCAATTCGTGGAAAGGTCTGCTTCAAATGCCGCTGTTTCGAGATTTAGAGATACAGTGTGGAAATTTACAGCAACCAATTAACCAACAAACCTGTATATCTTTGGGATGTGGGAGGAAACTGGAGCACCTACAACTGGAACATACAAACTCCGTACAGACAGCACCTGTTGTGAGGAACAAAGCTGGGTCTCTGACGCTGTAAGACAGCAACTCTACTGCTGCATCACTGTGCCACCCCTGTGGAGCTAGCGACTTGGGCCCCAAGATCCGTCTGTTAGCAGATTTTATCTTTTTATCTAATGATTACCAGATTACAATTATTAAATGAAGGAGCTTAGAGGAAAAGCGAATTCCTGGAAAGATCTGCTGCGAATAACATTAGATGTTGTCGGTCTGCAGCTGAAACCTTTTTTTTCACTTGCTTGTGCACAATGTAAGAACACACCGCGGTTAGTAATTTAATATGATAAATATTTCCACAGGGGAAGGGAGAACAAATAATTTGTGATTGATGACCCTGGTGGATTCTGAACTGGGCATATCTATGTTCAATTTCAGCCAAAAAAAATCCATTTGTTAGACTCGCATTTATTTTCAGTGGGAAAACAATATTTTAAAATCAATTTTTCATCGCAATATGCAGGAGTGGTATAAATTATGCTGTGTATTTGACCAACCCCAATAATTATTACCCCTTAATTACCGACTGTGTCAAATGTCTTGACAGTTCTCTTTGAACCTTTTTAATACTATCTGCCTTCATTCTTTTTCTGGTAATCTTTTAAACACAACCTTTCCTCTTAATGAATAATAGTGCGCATAGATACCTGTGTTCCTCGTTGGGTTAAATCTACTGCCTCCGGTTGTTGAGTTTGTGAAAATCTTGAATATACTCTTGAATTCATTCTATTAAGGACCCTGGATATTTAATAATAAAACAATACACAAAGTGCTGGAGTAACTCAATGGGTCGGGCGGCATCGCTGGTGAACATGGATAGGTGACATTTTTTGGTCAGGACCATAGTCTCCAGAGATACTGCTTGACCAGCTGTTATACCAGCACTTTGTGTCTTTTTTTTGGCAATAAAGCACCTGCAGTTCTTCCTTTCAATGTTTGAATAGTATATTGGCTTTTCCAAAGTAAACATTTCAAGCCTCTTTAAGAATTCCTCTAGTCGTTCTGATTTGTGGTGATTTGCAGGAAGCAGTGGTGGAGAAGCAAGCATTGATAATAACATTTAATACAAAGGATAAGCCATTGAACATCCTCTTGTTGCCTCTGCACATAAAATTATATGTTATCACCCAGTGAACGACAAGGCATATTCCACTGCTTGAGATGAGTGCCTTCACAAATTCATCAGTACTTTTGAGCCACAAACTGTAATACAGGAGACTCCTACATAATGGGGCACAGAAGATCATTGGCACAAAACTGCATAATCTGTGCATGCATCAAGAAACGCGGGTTGATTGAAAGTAATTTTTGTTTATTTCTTTCCTATTTTTCACAGAAGTTCCACGCGAGCAAATTTTATTAATTTCTTTGCAGCGATCTGTGAATTTTTATGAGGACAGATTTCTGTTTGTCTGTTGTTTAAGAAGGAACTGCAGATGCTGGAAAATCGAAGGTAGACAAAAGTGCTGGAGAAACTCAGTGGGTGCAGCAGCATCTATAGAGCGAAGGAAATAGGCATCGTTTCGGGCCGAAACCCTTCTTCAGACTGATGTAGGGTGGGGGGGGGGGGGGGGGGGGGGTGGGGGGTGGGGGGTGGGGGGGGGGGGGGGGGAGAAGAAAGGCCAAAGGAAGAGGAGGAGCCCGAGCTCTGAGGGAGAGCTGAGAAGGGGAGGAGACAGCAAGGGCTACCTGAAATTGGAGAAGTCAATGTTTATGCCACTAGGGTGCAGACTGCCCAAGCGGAATATGAGGTGCTGCTCCTTCAATTTCCGGTGTTGCTCATTCTGGCCATGGAGGAGGCCCAGGACAGAAAGGTCGGATTCGGAATGGGAGGGGGAGTTGAAGTGCTGAGCCACATGGGAGATCAGGTTGGTTAATGTGGACTGAGCGGAGGTGTTCGGCGAAACGATCGCCAAGCCTCCGCTTGGTCTCACCGATGTAGATCAGCTGACATCTAGAGCAGCGGATGCAATAGATGAGGTTGGAGGAGGTGCAGGTGAACCTCTGTCGCACCTGGAACAACTGCTTGGGTCCTTGAATGGAGTCGAGGGGGGAGGTAAAGTAACAAGTGTAGCATCTCTTGCGGTTGCAAGGGAAAGTGCCCGGGGAGGGGGTGGTGCGGGAGGGAAGGAAAGAATTGACCAGGGAAGAATTGACCTGTTTGTCCGAATGGCTGTAACACGGACTCACCTGTGTGCGGCATGTATCAGTGACTACTGGCCCGGATTGGTCTGGGGGCAATGCAGCCCAGGGACATTGTGAACCTCTGCTACATGCTTAATAACTATTCCACAATTGCAAGTCATTTACACACTTCAATTCAACTGCAATTCCCTAGCACAGATCCTATTGGTAATCCTTTAATAATCCCTGCCCCTGTTGATGCAGCTCCACGTGGAACCACTTTGTTCTTTCTCTGTTTGAGTCAAAAATGTTAAATACTCTCAGTGTTTGTCCTTTGATTTCCTGCCTCCCTACATCATGGATTTGTCACTTATGCAAATAACAGAAAGTTGACGACATCAAAACAATCTGTTGTTTTCTCTGCAAAAGTCAAGCAAATCTAATGATAAAAAACACCACCTATATTCTTTGTCATTTTTGTTATCTTCACCAATGTTCCACTATGGATATATATAGATATATTAATCCTATAGTCTCCCTTCAGCATCTCAAAGGGGATATTGCCTTTATAATTCTCTGGTCCTCTCCCCTTCTTACAACACATTTCTATGCAGCTACAGGAATTGCCTCTACCACTTTATCTCTTGCCGTAAAGACAACCAGGAATTTGAAATGTCTCCTCAAGAGAAACAGCAATTTATTTGCCCATTTTCCACTCTGGAGTACTGTCTTCCATGTTCACAATGTGCTTCCCTCTACATTATGGCAACCAAATGCGGATTGGATTACTGCTTAGTGGTGCAGATGCACACAGTCTGTAGAGGTGGGTCGCCTATTCCTTATCTCCATAGATGCTGCCTCACCCGCTGAGTTTCTCCAGCATTTTTGTTTACCAGTCTGCAGAGGTGATCTGTTGCCTATCACTTTAATTCTCTATCCCACTCCCACTCTGGCTGAAACCTTATTCACTGTTACAATGAGGCTTCACTCAAGCTTGAGGAACAATAATTCATCTTCCACCTGGACCGGTTGCAGCCTTCTGGCCTCAATATCGAATTGTACAACTTCTGGCAACTTGCTTTCTCAGTTGGTATCAGAACTTGTCATTTCTACTGTAAGATACCATCTCTACTTAGTTTAGTCTTTAGTTTACTTTAGAGATACAGCGCGGAAACAGGTCCTTCAACCCACCGAGTCCGCACCGACCAGCGATCCCCGCACATTAACACTTTCCTACACTAGGGACAATTTACATTTATACCAAGCCAATTAACCTACAAACAGAGGAAAGCAAAGATCTCGGAGAATGCCTACTTGCTCACGGGGAGAACGCACAAACTCCAGACAGACGGCACCCGTAGTCAGGATCGAACTTGGGTCTCCGGCGCTGTAAGCGCTCTAAGTCAGCAACTTTACTGCTGAGCCACCCTATTGCAGCAGTTTTCTTTTTTCCATTATTGCAGCCTATCCTGCTGATCATTTTGCAACTTTTATGTTCCTTTGTCTATATTCTTGCAATCTAACTATTGTTATCTCATGACCTCCGTACATTTCTCTTGCTCTGAGTACCTCCAGATAGTGTCTACAATCTATCGCCCTGACAACCCTGGATTCCCCCTTTCAGAGATATTTCCATTGCTTGCCCAACTCTTCCTTCACATTTCCTGTAACTTAAAACGGATTTATTTACTCTCTTTCCCAATTGGAAAGACCAGCCTTTGACCCGAAAGGTTCATTCTGTTTTCTTTCAGGATTTTGTTTTTATTTCAGATTTGCAGTATTTGCAGCACTTTTTGATGTTCATTATAAGCCACTGCTTACAAGAGATGTAACTCGCTCACTGACCTATAGCTTCTTGCGATGTGCTGCTTCCAATCCTCTAATATTACTCCCACTGCTACTTATTTGTAAAAGCATTCACAAAAATGTGAATAAAATGATAGTCACTGCAAAAACTGTCCAAGAAATCTTTCATGTCACTTATTGTATTGCACTGAAAAATCCTGTTTCCAAATACAGTAAATGTGAATAGTTTGTTATGACAGAATCACAGACAAAGAGAACATCATCTTCACTTTTTTCACCATGTATTCCTCGATAACCATATCTAATCTAAGGTAAAATAACAAATAATTTGTATTTGGAATGAAGAAGCTATATTGTGGAGCCACAACAGTTGGTCCATCACCTTTTTGTCGTATACTGATCTGTACTAATTCCAAAGGTCTGCAACCTTTTTGTGAATTGGTGATTCAAATATTTATCAAAATACTTCTTACACCAGAGTGAGATTAAATTATTTGTTCACATGAAACTCATAATATTCTTCGACTAATGAGAGATCCGACAATAAATGTAACGGCAAATGCAAAACTGCAGAATGGTGCAAAGATTGTAATGCAACTTGAAGTAGTGCAAAAAAAAAACTAAGGTGCAATAATGGAATAACTGAATGTGTTAAAAGTAAGTGTAGCATCTCCAGGAAGAGTGTATTAACATGGTGATAGGCCTAGGACTCTGAGAGCAGTGGGGAAGAAGCTATTCCTAAAGGGCCTGTCCCACTTATGTGTCCTTGGCACGCTAATTACGCGACCTCGTGGTCGCATAGAGCCGCGACGGTCCCGCGAAGGTCGCGCGCGATTTCATGCGTACGCACAGCCGTCTGGAGCGCGTGACATCATTTGAAGATGGACACAAAGCTGGAGTAACTCAGCGGGACCAGCAGCATCTCTGGAGAGAAGCATTGGATGATGTTTCGTATCCAGACTCTTCTTCAGTCTGAAAGAAGGGTCTTGACCCGAAACATCACCCATTGCTTCTCTCCAGAGATGCTGCTGGTCCCGCTGTGTTACTCCAGCTTTTTGTGTCTTCAATTTTCTTGGCCCCACTCTGGGAGTAGGATTGGAGCGGATCCGGACCGCAACGGCCGTGAGCCCCAGGCTGAGCTCGGCGATCGTCTGCTTGCTTCTGCTGCTGTTAGAGATGTGACGTTGCGTTGCGCCAGAGTCTTGGGCCTGTCCCACTTTGGCCGTCAATTCCGCGACAGGCCGTTGGCGAGCGAAGATTTTGTTCGCTAAAAATATTTCGGAGCCCATTGGAGTTTAAGTCAGATGTATGAGGTATTGGGAAGTCAAACCAGTGCAGGACCTTATCAGTGAACGGTAGGGATGTTATGTTATTGTTGTACAAGATGTTACTGAGACCACACTTGCAGCATTATGTTCAGTTTTGGTCACCCTGCTGTAGGAAAAATTACATGAAAGCTGGAAAGGTGCAAAGGAGATGAGGATGTTGCTTGGACTTGAGGGCTTACGCTAGAGAGAGGTTGGGCAGGCTAGGACTTTATTCCTTGAAGAGCAGGAGATTGCGGGTTGATCTGATAGAAGTGTATACAATCATGGGGTGAATAAATAGGGTGAAGGCACAGAGATGTTTCCCGGATAGGGGAATCATGAACGACAGGATGTAGGTTTAAGGTGAGAGAGGCAAAATACCCCTCAGGTTCCTATTAGCAGCCAGAGGAACTAGCTGAGACAGGTACAATAGCAACATTGAAAAGACATTTGGACAGTTCCAGGTTACTCACTTTGACCAGAAAGTCACATTTCAGCCGTTCAGCAAATACCTTCCTTTGGTAAACGACAGTACACAAAAGGCTGGAGAAACTGCAGTCTGAAAAAGGGTTTGTGTACCCTCGATTCTCCAGCATCTGCAGTTCCTTCTTTAACACTTTGGTAAACAACATCTCTTTTTGGAAGGTTTAGATAGATCTGGGCCAGCTGCAGGTAAGTGGAACAAGTTTAGATGAGTATCTTGATTCGAATGGACAAGTTGGGCTCAAGTTCCTGCCTCTGTGCTATGTGACTCTATGATTATAATTCTATAAAATGGAATAAACAGGGTGGTCGGCATCCTTGCCGACACCTCCAGCTTTCCTAATGCATTGCGCTGTGAGGATAGACTGGATGGAAGGAAGCAACGAGTCATTATGTAAACCGTGTTCTGCAGGCTCAGGTGTTGAAGAGCAAAGCAGTTGCCCGACCAGATGGAAATGCATCCGTTATAATACCTCAGCAGTAGAAGTTCAAGAAAATCTTCGTGGACAAGCCAAATCTTCTCAGATACCTAAGAAAGTAAATATGCTGGTACGCTTTCTTGATCACTGCATCAGTGTGAAGGCATCAGGTTAGGTTGCTGGTTACGTAGATGCCTTAAGTCATTTTAAGTTTCTGACCATCTCTAAAGCAGATCTGTTGATAAGGACAGGATTATGTTCACATTACACCTTCCTCCCCTCACTCATTCTCGGATCAACAACCAACTCTTTAATCTTACAGACATGAAGTTGTTCTGACACCATGATACACTGTTCTGGATCTCTTTCCTGTACTCTGTCTCTTCAGTGTTGTTTAACCTGCTGAAAACATTGGTATCATCAGCGACCTTAAAGATCAAACTGTGCAACTCCTCCCCCTTCTGTCGTGGGGTAGACTGACTCCCCCCAACCTCTCCAAATCTTTGCACATCCCAATCCTTTCTATATCACTTTAATTTCATGTGTCATGCATTTTGTGTTTTTATGTCTGTTGGCAGATCAATTTCCCTCCTGGGATAAATAAAGTTCTATCGTCTTGTGTCGTATCGTATGATAGACTTTGCCACACAACCGTGGGTGCACAGGGAGTAGAACAGGGGACTGGGGACACAACCTTGAGAGACACCAATGTTATGACTGATTCTTTCCGACTTTCCGACTGAGGTGTGCCAGTTGGGAAATCCAGAAGCCAGTTGCCGCTGCAGTCCCCATGGCCAAAGTCCATGCGTTTAGTGATGAGTGCATTTGATATTGTAGTGTTGAAGGCTGAGCTGGAGCCAATGAATAGCATCCTGACATACAGTATGTGTTCTTATAGTCAAGGTGATCTGCTTCATTTCCTGCATGGACATGTGCCTGTGGCAGTGCATTCTCATCACCAATACTATAAAATAATATCTTCTTTAAGCCTTCCCCTTCTGACAAAGCTATGCTCTCTAGCCTTTAACACGTCCACCCTGGGAAAATATTTTGAGCATCCACCCTATCTATACCGCTCATAATTTTAGATACGTCCATCAGGTCTCCCCACCCTGACCTCTGACGTACCAGAGAAAACAAATCAAGTTTGTCCAACCTCTCCTTATAACTAATGTCCTCTAATCCAGGCAGCAATCTGGTAAACCCCTTCTGCATCCGCCCTAAATCCTCCATGTCCTTCCTGCAATGAGGCAACTGGAGTTACACATAATACTTCAAAGTGGCCCAATCCAAGGTTTATAGAGCTGCATCACAACTTCATGACTCTAGAGCTGGATGTCGTCCAAGAGAGAGAGGACATCCTCCCGATACCTATCGTTCTTTTACAACAAGTTGCAAGGGGTCTGATTGCTCGTAAGACTGGCACCATTATCTCAAAGCACATACTTATGGTCCACATTACATTACCAGGCGGTAGTAATTGAGAGAAGCCGTTACTTTTCTTGGGGACGGGAATCATCAAGGTTTCTTTGCAGCAGATGGGGTCAGTAGACTATTCAAGTGAGAGGTTGGAGACAACGTCTTTGAGGACTGTTGAGGACTGTGCCTATTTTATAGGCGGCTGGTTTCCAAACTCATCCACGGACATCATCTAGGCTGGCTGATTGCTGAGAGTTTAGCCTCATGAAAACACCTAACTTCTGCCACTGAGATGATTGAGACAGAACCAACGGCAAAGGTGGAATGCACTTTGATGGAACTTTTCTTTCATGTTCAAGACCGGCATAAAAGGCATTGAGTTCATCTGGTAGAGATGTATCATTGCAACAGATTGCCTCTAATATTAGCTTGTAGCCTATGGATTTCAACCACATTCTGGGTGAAAAAAAGTCTTCCTCATTTCCCTTGACCTTCTGCCTATGCCATCTAGCTTTAAACTCCTCTGCTATAGAAATGAGTCTCCTGTTTTTCTATGAACCTCAGAGTTTGTAAACTTTATTAATTTCCCCTTCAGTGTCCTCAGGTCCATTGGAAGCAAAACCATCCCATCCAGTCTGGCCACTTGTTATTGTGCCATTGTACTAATAGCTCTGGAGTCATGAAAGATTTTGAATGGCCCTATCGCCCTGGATATTGGTATTCTGAGAAATGGAGGAGAATAAACTGGATTATTCAATGACCACAACAACACTAGCTGCAAAATTGTAGCTTGATTTTAGTCTGAAGAAGCGTCTCGACCCGAAACGTCACCCATTCCTTCTCTCCGTCGATGCTCCCTCACCCGCTGAGTTACTCCAGCATTCTGTGTCTACGCCTGGTTTCAGTCACTCAGTTATCCACTGATTTTCAGTTACTTGTTTATTATAGTGGGTTTATAATTTTAAGTTATTACAATTATTAGTGTTACGCATCTAAATGGCGTCAAGTTGGGAAAAGGGGAAGTACAACGGGATCTGGGGGTCCTTGTACATCAGTCTATGAAAGTAAGCATGCAAGTACATCAGTGAAGAAAGCGAATGGCATGTTGGCCTTTATAACAAGAGGAATCGAATATATGAGCAAAGAGGTCCTTCTGCAGTTGTACAGAGCCTTAGTGAGACCACACCTGGAGTATTGTGTGCAGTTTTGGTCCCCTAATTTGAGGAAGGACATTCTTGCTATTGAGGGAGTGCAGCATAGGTTTATAAGGTTAATTCCCGGTATGGTGGGACAGTCATATGCTGAGAGAATGGAGCAGCTGGGCTTGTACACTCTGGAGTTTAGAAGGATGAGAGGATATCTCATTGAAACATATAAGATTGTTTAGGGCTTGGACACACTAAACATATTCCCAATGTTGGGGGAGTCCAGAACCAGGGGCCACAGTTTAAGTATAAGGAGTAAACCATTTAGAATGGAGACGAGGAAACACTTTTTCTCACAGAGAGTGGTGAGTCTGTGGAATTCTCTGCCTCAGAGGACGGTGGAGGCAGGTTCTCTGGATGCTTTCAAGAGAGAGCTAGATAGGGCTCTTAAAGATAGATGAGTCAGGGGGAATGGGAAAAGACAGGAACGGGGGTACTGATTGGGGATGATCAGCCATGATCACATTGAATGGCGGTGCTGGCCCGATAGGGCCAAATGGCCTCCTCCTGAACCTATTGTCTATGTTTCTAATAGCTCAGGAGACGAGTGTGGAAAGAGTCCCAAGTGTCTAGAGGCGTGGCAAGTGTGACAGCCTGACCCGCTGAGTTACCCAAGCACATTTAGTAATAATGTGTAAGTAACCATAGGCCAATTGCTAATGACATAATTGGCAAGACCAGCACTTATGCCAGATCCTCACTGTTGCAGAGAAGCAACGATAGACCTTTTAATTGTCCATATGGTGAACTTGCTCCTTTCATAGAGGGTTAAAGATTTTGTCCCGGTGATAATGAACAAATATCAATTACGTTCAAATGAGACCAGTGCGTGTTTAAGCAAATAGTGTTTCTAAGCAACAACTGCCCTTATCATTTATTAGTGACAGGATTTCAAGGCATTGTCTGCAAGCCTCGGCAAGCTGCCACTGAAGGAAAAAAGGCAGATAGTACATCAATGATTGGTGTGGAGGAAGTGAATATTTGGGTTATTTGTAAAATTAGATATTGATTTGAGTTGCAAGGTGTTAGACGTTATTGAATCAGTAGCCAAGTAAATCAAAAATATTTTTATTTCGCGCCATACATTAAACATGTTTTGTCAGCAAAGATTCCAAAGTTTATTCAGTCTTGGAGCAGCTTTAGTAACCATGGTGCATAGTTGTTCAAGTTGATGGTGATCGCGGACTTGACAATAGTCCTGGCATCAAATATCAAAAGAAAATTCCTAGGCTTTGTCATCTTGGATATCATTATTGTCTAGCACTTTTAGCAGGATGAATGTTACTTTTTAGCTTAAGTGGGATATTATCGAGATTTTTACCTGCCATCACGCGTTTTAATATTTGAAGAGTTACATATTATGCAATTATCATATATTGTGCAATTATCAACCAACTGGCTCACTTTTCTTATTGATAATTCAGTTTCGGAATCTGCCATGAGGAATTTGTAATGCTAAACTCTATGTCTATGATAATTGAATTCCAATACCATGGTAATTTTCTTTTGTGCCAGGTGTGAACAAAGCAAGATTAATTTTCCATTTGGTCACATCAAGTCCAAAATTCTTGAAAAGTGTGAGATGAGCACGGTGGCTGGGAGGGTTTGGTATTGCTTTATAATTGTCATGTGCTGAAGATCGATGAGGGTTTGTGTTTGTGGGTGTTCTCCAGTCAAATCAAATCATACGGAACGTGAGAACAATCAAACCACAAGTACTACAGGTAGAGCAAAACAAAAACTACCAGAGTCCAAAATATAGCATTACAGCATTATAGAAATACAATGCAGAGAAAGGGTCCAAGGTCTGCAATGAAGTACGCTGAAAGATCGAGAACACACCTTAGCTTATGGGAAGACTATTTAGTAGTCTGATAACTGCTCCTGAATCTGGTGGTATGTGCTTTCAGGTTTTTGTATCTTTTGTCACACAGAAGAGGGAAGAGAGGATGATTGGGTAAAAAAGGTTCTTGGTGAAGTTGGCTGCTTTCCCAAGGCAGCGTGAAGTGTAGATGGAGTCAATGGTGGGGTGGCTGGTTTGTGTGATCGATGGGCCACATCGAAAACTTTGCAATTTCTTGTAGTCTTGGGCAGAGCTGTTCCCAAACCAAGCTGTGATGCAACCCAATAGAATCATTATTGATACTGATTTGGGTATACAGTCCACCCCGCTTCCCAAAGTCAATATCTAGTGCCTTCATCTTGCTGACAGTGAGGGAGAGGTTGTTGTCTTGACACCATGTTACTAAACTCTCTATCTCTTTCCTGTACTCCATCTTGTCATTGTTTAAGATCATCCCCACTACAGTCGTGTCATCTGTAAACCAGAACATGGAGTTAGAGTATCATTTAATAGTAAGATTTAAATGAGAACTTACCAGTTCGAAGTTTGATCTGTATTTTATGAGGAGTTACGATGAGGGATTACGTGAAGACCCCGTCCAGCACGCATGCGCGACATTTCTTCAAAGCAGCGGTGTGGATTCACAGAAAAACACAACAATTGAAATAAATATAGTAAAGAAAAAATAAGAACTTAATTACCAGTTGATCTGTATAATAGAGGGTGGGAGCGGAGGGCACGTAATCCCTCATCGTAACTCCTCATAAAATACAGATCAAACTTCGAACTGGTAAGTTCTCATTTAATCTTACTATTTTACTTCGGAGTCACGTGAGTGACTACGTGAAGACTTCAAAGCTCTGTGAATCCGAACCGTTGTACCAGCTCATGCTTCACTCACTGCCTGAAGACCCTTAGAGGGGAGGAAGCATGTTATACAATCAACAATAACCTGTTTGTGAACAAAAAAGGTTTATTAATAACAACAAAAAACAGAGAGCTCCCCGGGCTTAAATTTTAATATTATCTGCAGACTCTAAAATTCTGTCTGCAAATGTAGCAGGCTCCGCCAGCGGCTTATTATAAAACCTTTGGAAAGTTCTTTCCGAGGACCATCCTGCTCTGGCCAGAATATGGTCCATAGGCACATCCATTTGCCTAGCCGCCGACGTAGATGCAGCCCTGGTGGAATGAGATTTGTACACATTAGTATCGATTCCCGCGGACCTAAGCACCTGCTTGAGCCACCTTGAAATGGTTTGGCTCGTCACCTGACCATGAGGCTTCTTGTGGCTTATCCATAAGGCTTTTTCTCTCCCTCTTAAGTTATATGTTGTGTCTATGTAGTTGGCGAGATGGGTCTTGGCACACAACCGTGGGTCAGTGAATATGCCCGAACTCCATAACTGGAGGCGTGGTAACCTGGTCTAGATTGTTTGACCAGCCCCTGAATGTGAAAATGTGATACAGTCCAATGGACTCTGTCATGCTGTCCAGCCTCAGAAGGTGGAGGGGGACTGTACCCTTTGAGCTGACACTAGAGCCATGAGCATGACTGATTTCAGTGTAAGTTGTTCCAGAGTAAGTGACCTGGGTGGTGGCCATCCCCTAAGGTACGTCAGTACTATGCTGACATCCCAGATCTGAGTGTACCTAGGCCTAGGGGGGATTGGTGTTAAAAATGCCCCTCATGATTTTGACCACTAGTGGATGGGACCCCAAAGTCAGTTGTCCTGCTGCTGGAACCAAATAAGCTGACAACGCACTCCTGGCTGTATTAATGGCGCTGTAGCTGAGTCCTTCCCGTCCCTTTCTTCTTATATGTAATCCAAGCAGAAACTCACAACACTGGTGGCTGTAGCTGGTGGTGTAGGTAGTTCCTGTTTTGGAGCAATACCGTTCCCATTTTCTTATATTGGTCAGGTATTGTCTCCTGGTGGACTCCCGGTGAGATGACGGTCACTTTTCATGTTGATGGCGTCCTCAGACAGTCCCAGGCCCAGTAGAGGTCTTTTTAGAATCTGCAAGCCAGGAGGATTGACTCTGTCATGGCACGGGTGACTAATGCCTGACACTGGGTGGATTAATAACTGTCGACTGCTGGGGGAATTCCAACGGTGTTTCAACAGCCATGTCGAAAGCCACTGGGAACCATGGGCTGTGTAGGCCAGTCAGGTATTATCAAGATTCCTGAAGCGGAATCCAATTGAATCTTGCGTAATACCCAACTGATGAGGCAGAAGGGAGGAAAAGCATAAAATAACATTTTCCCCCAATGCAGCGGAGAATGCATCAACTGCTGCTGCCTCAGGGTCTGGTTCCCAAGCGACATACGTTGGTACCTGGTGATTCAGCCTGGATGCAAATAGATCGATATCTGGTGTGCCATATTGCTTTGTAATTTTCAGCAAACACTTTGGGATTTAACATCCATTCGATGTTTATCATTAAATCTACGTGACCTGGTGTCTGCCACTGTATTTTGCTTACCTGGAAGGTAAGTTGCTGATAACCAAATATGCCTTTCAACACACCATTGCCAGATTAGGTTGGCCAAATTGTCACACGATATCGACTTTACACCACCCATGTGATTGATATAAGCCACCACCGTGGTATTATCTAGTTGCAAACCGGACATGTGCATGATGCGTATTACATGAATATGCTTTTAACCCATAAAACGCACCCAACATTTCTAAATAGTTGATACCCCGTTGTCTGTAGGCAGAGATGATTCAAATTTACTCCATCTGACCCTGTGCTGGATTGCATGTTAGTTGCTCCCAGCCCAAAGCACTGGCATCCGTTTGAATGGTTAATACTGGGTTGGTGATCATAATGGGACTGGAGCTGAGTCTTACATTCCTCGCCCACCATTGTAACTCTGGAATGGATTCAGCAGTTAAACTCATAGCTCGGTCAAAGTGACCTGAGTTTTGCTTTAGTGCATGTGCACTTTAGCTCTTTGCAAATTTTGATAGTGCAAAGGCCCAAATTGTACAGCTGGGAAAGCTGCTACCATTTTGCCAATAACTCTAGCTACTTCCCGTATGGTTGGCTTGATGTTTATTCATGAGTTTGTTGCATGTAGCGCCAATTCTGATGCTTTCCCCTTCGGCAGAGTTTACAATCATGCGAACAGTATCTAATCGTAAATCCAAGATAGTCCATGGCAGTGGACGGTGTAAGATTGGATTTTTCTGGATGTATGACAAACCCCAAAGTTTCAACAAACGTTTGGTGGGCTGCGACTGCCAAAATAGCTGTCTCCAAGGTTTTCCCTACTATTAAAAATGTCGTCTAAATACGCCATGACTATATGCTTTTGTTTCCTCAATAATGCCAAGGCAGGTTTTAAGATTTTAGTGAACAACCTTGGAGCAGAGGTTAGCCCATTTGGTAAGGCTTTATATTGCCATAGCTGTTTCATCCAGATAAAATTGTAAATATTTTTTCGATGGTCCTTGTGTATGGGTACTGAGTAGTAGGCATCTTTTAAATCAATGCTTGCTAGAAAGTACCCCCTAGAAACCAATAGTCTGGCTGTTTCAAAAGTATCCATCTTGAAATGTAATATACCTGACAGACTTGTTCAAAGTAGTTAAGTCAATGATGATGCGTCGTCCACCATCTTTTTTGATTTTAGTGAAAATATTAGACACAAATTCCAAAGGTTCATGTTTTGTTCTTTCAATGACACCTTTAGCTTGTAATCTCATCAGTTCAGCTTGACCCTCTTGTTTTTCCTTGACTGAGAGGGTGAATACCCTTTTGGGTATATGCTGAACTGGTGGAAAATCTTTATGGACAAAGTCAATTTTGTAGCCATGAACGCTGCTGAGTATATACTTGTCATTAGTGATGGATTCCATGCATCCAAAAACAAATGCATCTCCCCCCTGTTAGCACAGAGCCCCTACTGCACATATGCTGAGAGGAACCAGACCCACCTACCTCCATGGTTATTGGGTGCTTCTTCTGCCTCTTCGCTGGGTGATGAGGCGTCTGCTGGGCTGTAGAGGGTTGATGTTGATCTCGATGTTGTTGGGGGTGGCGCATTTTCCATGGGGTCCGCTCTGGGCCCTGGCCTAAAAAAGGCTTACGGGGAATGGTTGCGGACCCGAGCTTTCACCAGTCCCATAGTGTGGTCGACGACTGGTGGACGCCATGGGGTACTGCCGCCTGGGTTTGTTGGGTCTGCTCGGTCCCCAAACCTGCCCTCACGAGACCAAAGGTCTTGGAATTCTTCTTCCAGGTCTTTCACCTTTTTTTGGAAGGTCTTTCCCAAAGAGCAGAATAGGAGGTTCTAAACCCCGGTGTTTTGCAGAGTCCCGCAAATTTAGGGTTGAGGGCAGGCTTGATAATCGCGTTTCGCAAATATTTTATCTCATATTGAGTGGTGCACAGCAGAGCTAATGTGTCTTGCTGAATTTGTGGAGATGTCCCGCACCATCAATGGACCGAGCATAAGATGTTATTCCTGCAGTCAGGAAATTTAAGGATCTTCTGGAGCTTCAACTCCAGGTTTCTGATGTTCTGCCCAAATGTCCCCAAATTTGGCTATTGACAGCAGGTACATTCAAAGATGTAACAATTTCCTGGGGCTGTATATAGTGAAGAGCCTCATTGACCACTTGTTTCTTGTAGGGGTTTAAGGACAGGTGGTTAATGCTGGCTGCAAGTTTCGGCTCTAATGGCCGATCCCGTTTGTGGAATGGCCACGTAGCGGTTGACCACACCCAGCAGCTCTTCCTGTTCCTGTACACCTGCGTACTCCGAAATCTTCAGCCAGTGACCCCTCTTCTTGACCCAGCCCCAGACCTGGTTGCCAATGCCTTCAAAAGAAGGTGAAGCAATGGCCAGCGCCGTAAAAGGCACTGCGGGAGTGCCTGAACTCCCTTGGCGAGGCTGCTGCTGCTCTCTCAGCAGATCTCCCTGGAGCAATTGCTCCATAAGCCGTTCCATGCGGCTTAGGCGGCTGCCTGTGCTCTCGAGCGGTAAGCATCTTCATCCGAAACGTCGGACACTACCGCCCGGTTCCGGCTGTAAGGTACCTCCAGCCTCGCTGCTCAGGCAGCACTAGCGGTGCTGGGCTCGGCTCGTAGTTATAACCGCCGCCTCTTGCCCCCCTCCAAAGAGCATTCCTCAACGGAGGACGAACGGGGGCGAGCTGCAGACTTCTTTCCTCTGGTCTTGCTCATTCTTTCTGGAACACAAGCAGACCACAGAGAGAAAGACCACACGGCCACGGTAAAACTTACCTGTCGGCCCGACTTTTCAAAATTGTAGCGGGAGCGCTTGAACTCCCGTTCGTCGCGGTTTTTGTTGCACTGCATGAACGCTAATGTCGCGCATGCGTGCTGGACGGGGTCTTACGTATTCACTCACGTGACTCCGAAGTACAAATTGTACAGTTGTGTGTATAGGGAGTATAGTAAGGTGTGAAGAATGCATCCTAGTGAGGCACTGGTGTTGAGAATGATTGTGGAGAAAGTGTCGTCACTGTTTGTGGTCCAAGGGTCAGAAAGTCAAGGATCCATTGGTAGATCAGGGTGTTGAGTCCTATATCCAGGAGATGAAGCCACAAGGAGCTACAAGTGCTGGTATACAAAAGCAATGTTTGGAGAAGAGTTTGGTTGGCAATACGTTATTGAAAGTGGAACTATATTCAATTATTAGAAGTCTGACATAGATGCCTTTGTAATCTAGATACACCAGCGATGAATGTACAACCAGGGAGATGATGACGGCAGGGGACCTGTGGCAATGACAGATACATTGCAGTGGATCAAGGGTGTCTCGAAGATGGAATTTAACATTCATTACAACCAGCCTCTCGAAATACTTCATGTTGCTGGATGTCAAAGCCAAACTACAAAGCACTGGAGCAACACAGCGGGCCAGGCAGCATCTGTGGAGTGCATGTGTCCCCAGGAATGGGTGCTGGGGTCCCTGGAAGGAGGTGTGAGAAGAGGCATAAGGACAGGTGTTACATCTTCTGCAATTGCAGGGAAAAGTAGTTGGGGAGGGGGCAGTATGGATGGAAGCAATGAATGAACCATAGGGTTATGAAGGCAGTGGTATACAGGGAAAGCAGAAAAGGGAGGGGATGAGAAGGTGTGGCTGGTGATGGGATCATGTTGGAGGTAGCAGAAATGATGGATGCAGAAGCTGGTGCTGGGGTGAAAGGTGAGGACCAGGAGAGCACCCTCTTGTTCTGTGAGGGGGTGGGGGAAGTGAGAGCAGAACTGCAGAACACACAGGAGACAGGGGTGAAGAATCCATCCACAACAGCACGGGGGAAACCATGTTTACTGAATATACAGAACATCTCCAATGTCATAGAGTCATAGAGTGATACAGTGAGGAAACAGGCCCTTCGGCCCAACTCGCCAACAACAGCCAACAATGTTCCAGCTACACCAGTCCCACTTGCCTGCGATTGGTCCATATCCACCAAACCTGCCCTGTCCATGATGGGATAGTCCCAGCATCAACTACCTCCTCTGGCAGCTTGTTTCATATACCCGCCACCCTCTGTGTGACGCCTCGGATTCCTGTTAAATCTTTTCCCCTTCACCTTGAACCTATGTCCTCTGGTCCTTGATTCCCCTTCTCTTGGTAAAAGACTGTGCACCTACCCGATCTATTCCTCTCATGTTTGTGTATACCTCTGTAAGATCTCCCCTCATCCTCCTACGCTCCATGGAATAGAGACCCAGCCTACTCAACCTCTCCCTGTAGCTCACACCCTCTAGTCCTGGCAACATCCTCATAAATCTTTTCTGAACCCTTTGAAGCTTGACAATATCTGTCCTATAACATGGTGCCCAAAACTGAGCACAATATTCTAAATGTGGTCTCGACAACGTCTTATACAACTGCAACATGACCTCCCAACTTCTATACTCAATACACTGACTGATGAAGGCCAAAGTGCCAAAAGCCTTTTTGACCACCTTATCTACCTGCGACTCGACCTTCAAGGAACCATGCACCTGCACTCCTAGATCCCTCTGCTCTACTACACTACCCAGAGGCCTACCATTTACTGTGTAGGTCCTGCCCTCGTTCAACGTCCCAAAATGCTACTCCTCACGTTTCTCTGTATTAAATTCCATCAACCATTCCTCCACCCACCTGGCCAATCGATCCAGATCCTGCTACAATCTTTCACAACCATCTTCACTATCTGCAAAACCACTAACTTTTATATCATCAGCAAACTTGCTAATCTTGCCCTGTATGTTCTCATCCAAATCATTGATGTAGATGACAAACAGTAACGGGCCCAGCTCCACATAGTCTACGCCTTTATTCCTGCAACCAAAATGCACGTCTCCACACTTTGCTACATGATATTCCATCTACCACTTCTCTGCCCACTCTCCCAACGTCCTTTTGCAGAGTCCCTGCTTTCATTACACTAGCTGCCCTTCCACCTATTTTTGTATCATCTGCAAACTTGGCCACAAAGCCTTCAATCCCCTCGTCCCAATCATTAATATACAACGTGAAGAGTAACGGCCCCAGCAACGAATCCTGCGAAACTTCGTAGTCACTGGTAAACAACCAGAAAAAGCCCCCTTTATTGCCACTCTTGGCCTTCTGCCATCCATGCTAGCATCTGCCCTTTGATAGCGTGGGCTCTAGGCTTCCTAAGCAGCTTCAGGTGTGACACCTTGTCAAAGGCTTTCTGATACATGCAAGTCATAGCAGTAGGTTTATCTAGATTAAGGATAATTTCTATTTCAACACTCCAGCCTAGCCAGCTAACAAACTGGCATGCACAGAACAGATTTTCTCAGGAAAGGTAAACAACACTACTGAGTTTCCTTTGTCTGTCCTATTTACTTGTTTAAAGAATTCCAGCAAATTTGTCAAGCAAGACCTCCCCTTCACAAAGCCATGCTGACTTTGGCCTATTTTATCGAGAAACTTATCCTTAATAATGGACTCTAAAATCTTACCACTGAGGTCAGACTAACCGGCCTATAGTTCCCACTAATCTGCTTTGCTCCCTTTTTGTGCAGCTGGGTAATATTGGCCATTTTCCAATCAACTTGTGACCACTCCTGTCTCTAGTGATTCTTGAAATATCACTGTCAATGCCTCCACAATCTCTAAAGCCACCTCTTTCAGAACCCTAGGGTGCAGTCCATCTGTTCCAGGTGACTTATCCACCTTCAGGCCTTTCAGCTTCCCAAGCACATTCTCCCTAGTAATAGCCACTCCACTAACTTGACTCTCTGGAATTTCTGGCATGTTGCTGGTGTCATCCGCTGTTTGAACCGCTAAGTTACTCCAGCTTTTTGTGTCTGTCTTTGGTTTAAACCGGCATCTGCCGTTCCTTCCTACACATTGCCACAATCGATGGGAGTCCTGTGTTTATCCCAGATCTTCCCTCTTGGTATCCTTGATGGCTTTGCAAAGGGTATAGTTTTGTTTCGCTGCCTGGGGTCATTTGAATTGAATGCTGCAGACTGTAACTTCATTTGTATTTGGACCTCATGGTTTCTGTTTGGAGAACACTTATATTGTCTTCTGTGGCACACACTTACTGATAAAGTCTGTGACAGCAGTGGCATAATCATTTAGACTGGCCATGGTCCTTAATTATGGATCAATGCAGCAACTGAAAACAGTCACAAGGGTTCTCATCCTCTTCCTTAGACAGCACTGTATGACTTTTTGAGGCAGATCCCAAGCTTATGTTTCTGCTGAAGATAGACACAAAGTGCTGGAGTAACAGCGGGACAGGCAGCATCTCTGGAGAGAAGGAATGGGTGATGTTTTGGGTCGAGACCATTCTTCAGACTGAGCGCCAGGGGAGAGGGAGACACAGAGATAAGGAAGTGTGAGGTGTGAAAATGAGATCAAAGGGGATGAAGCTCAAGGAAAATGTAGAATAAACCATGTTTAGCTAGAAGAAGTAACAATGAAGAATACAGATACAATATAATCAGGGAGGACAGTCAGACTGGTCAGAGAACTAGGAAGGGGGAGGGATGGAGAGAGAGGGAAAACAAGGGTTACTTGAAAGTGGAGGTGAATATTTATATCGCTTGGGTGTAAGCTGCCCAAGCAAAATAGGAGGTGCTATTCCTCCAATTTGCACAGGGGCTCACTCTGACACTGGAGAAGCCCAGAACAGATAGATTAGTATGGGAATGGAGGGGGACTTAAAGTGTTTAGCAACTGGGAGATGAGGTACGTTTAGGCAGACTCAGCGGAGGTGTTCAGCGAAATGATCGTCGAGCCTGCACTTGGTCTCGCCGATATATAGGAGTCCACACCTGGAACAGCGGATACAGTAGATGAGCTTGGTGCAAGTGAACCCCTGCCTAACCTGAAAGGACTGTCGTGGTCCTTGGACGGTTGAGGGAGGAGGTATAGGGACAGGTGAAGCATCTCCTGCGGTTGCAGGGGAATGTATCTTGGGAGGGGGTGGTTTGAGTAGGAAGAGATGAGTTAACCAGGGGGTTGCGGAGGGAACGGCCTTTGCAGAAAGGGGTGAAGATGGCTAATGTGACTAGTGGTGGTGTGATCCCATTGGAAGTGGTGAAAATGTTGGAGGATTATTTGCTGTAGGTGATGGCTGATGTGGTGAAAGGTGAGGACTAGGGGGACTCTGCTTGCAAGCAGTGAGTAGAAGCCCAGTCAGATGGTCAGATTTTTCAATGTAAGGTTGCGGGATAGGGCGGTTATCACCTTCACTGGTTGTGTAGCAGTGGTCGAGGGTCTTTGCGGCTCTTGAGGGATAGGGGATGTGCTGATAGTACTTTGGTAGCATGGTTTAAGCCCCGGCTGTTTGAACAAGGCCTGGAATACTTTCAAATTGAACTGTGGGTGTTAATTTTTATCAAGGGTTGATTGAGAGCACTGTGGTAAGTCATCGATTATTTCTTGCATAGCCTGATGAATGCTGTTTGCCGGGTTGAATTTTATCTTGCTTTTATTTTAGAATATTTTTTCAATACGATGCTAGCAGTCTATTGGAGTAACTTATCCAGGAATGAAGAACTGCAATGCCACCTCAATAATTCAGTATAGACCCGGTCGGTGAATTTTTGTCCGATGCACTCAGCCCATTCTTGATGTCATATAGAATAAATTAAACTGGCTGAAAACTGGTTGTGGTCCTCAGCAGGAGGATGAGAAAGATCATTTATTTGTTGTTTCTGGCCAAGGATAGGAACAAATGCTTTGGTCTTGTGCTTTGTAAGTATCAATTACATTTTTAAAGCCACGATATTTTGTAACATTCATTCACATCATTAAAGTAATGAACTGGCTAATGAATCCATATAACATTATTTAATGAAATCCAACACATCTCCGACATTTCTGTCAGCTTCTACATGATCCCATCACTAATCACATCTTCCCATCTCCATCCCTTTCCACCTCCTGTATCCACCGCTCCCTCCTCAACTCCTTGGTTCCTTCATCCCTTCCCACCAAAACCACCCCATCCCCAGGTATTTTCCCCTGCAACTGAAGGAGATGCGAGACCTGTCTTCATACCTCCTTCCTCCAATCCCATCCAGTTCTATCGGGTGAAACAGAGCTTCACATGCACCTCCTCTAACCTTAATCTACTGCATCCGGTGTTTCCCGATGTGGGCTCCTGTACATTGGCGAGACAAAGAGTAAACTGGGCAACCATTTCGCTGAACACTTACTCTTGGTCCACCAAGGCCTACTGGATCTCCTGGTTGCTAATCCCTGGTTGCTTTAATTCCCTTCCCATGCTGACCTTTCTGTCCTGGGCCTCCTCCTTTGCCATGGTGAGGCCACACGCAAACAGGAAGAACAGCATCTGATATTTCGTTTGAGTAGCATTATGAACATTGGATTCTACAACGTTACCTAGGGCTGGTACTGGCTCAGCGGTAGAGTTTCTGCCAGTGCCAGAGACCAGGGATCGATCCTGACTACAGGGACTGTCTGTACGGAGTCTGCACATTCTCCATGTGACCCCGTGGGCTTTCCCTGGGTCCTCTGATTTCCTCCCAAATTCCAAAGATGTACAGGTTTGTAGGTTAATTGGCCCTAATGTGTAGGATGCAAAAGTGTGATAGCATAAAACTAGAGTGATTGGGTGATCCATATTTGGATTGGATTCGAATGACCAAAAGGTCTGTTTCTACGTTGTATCTTCAAAACTAAAAAGTCCCCCCTTCCCCCCCCTCCTCGACTAAAAGCCTGTTAACCAGTTCCACAGTTAACACTCATGTACCCCACTTGGGCTCACACAGTCTCTAGCAAACAATTGGCCTATCAGGGAACCTCCTTGCCTGAGCTCATCTGTTGCCGGCCCCAATTTGTCCTGTTTTTTATTCTAAACAGGCAAAGGTCACAGGCAGAGTGCAGGGAAAGGTTGGTGGTGAAGTCGGCATTGATGACCCTGGCCAGGGTGTGAGAGGCGGTGGATGTTGGTGCTGCTCCTCGGGGCGGTGATGGTGTCGCGGGTCACGACCCCATGATGGTCGGGCAGGCGGCACGGTCCAGCAGTGAAGCCCTGGGCCTGGGGGCGATCGAGTCAAGAAGTGTCGGTGGAGGGACTGGTCTGGAGGCGGCCAAGCTAGTGATCCTTTGAAGAGTTCAGGTAGGCGAGGAAGCGTTTGTTGAGGCCGTGGATCTGACATAGAATGAAGTAAAGCTGGGGTCCATTGCAGGTGTGGGTGAGTGAGGCCCGGAGCTGTGGGAGAGGCAGAGCAAGAGCCTGCTGGTGCTGGCCCATCACAGCCAGTGGGAGAGCCAGAGCGAGGGCCTGCTGGTGCCGGCCCATCACAGCCAGTGGGAGAGTCAGAACAAGGGCCTGCTGGTGCGGGCGCATCACAGCCAGTGTGGAACACAGGCCACAGAAGGAGAACTGGTGTGAAAAGCGGCAGATCGACTGCCGGTACCTGTAATCTGGGTTGGGTCCGAACCGGGAGGTCTGGAGCCCCAAGGTATAAGATGGAGGAGCAGTCAAGCGCTAAGAAAACACACGTGGTTGAGGTAAGGCACCATTGCGCCAGCGTGCCACAGCTTTAGTCGTATTTTTAAAAAGACACCCCCTCTCCCTGACATCACTTCTTCCAATCTTCTAAAAAAACTCTGCTTTTCAATTTTTGTACCGTGCATGGCTTTGGCAGAAAGTGGGAGACCAGCAGGTGAAGGCAGGTGGGTATTGGGAGTTGGTAGCACTCGTAGTCAGGATTAAACCCGGGTCTCTGGCGCCATAAGGCAGCAACTTTACCGCTGTGCCACACTAATTATTTTTGTCCCTATCTCGTTTCTTTGTGCAATTCCCTTGGACTCTACCAATCCTTGCCTCCCCACCGCCCACCAGCGGGCTGGAGCCATATCCTCACCTGAGTTCCAGGCTCAGCACCAGGCCCACAGCCTTCACGATGCAGTCAGCAACACCACGTGGCCTGACTCTGCTCCCCTCCCTCCCCACTGGGAGCCTCTACGATGATACCATTGGGTCCCGCTGCCCTTCCTCCTTTAAAACCACATTGCTTCTACTACCTGCCTACTGTACATGCTTCACACCCCCTCCTCTCTGAACCACCACTATCCCCCCCACAGTACCACACCTGACCCTCCCTCTGACCCCGGCCCTCACCTGTCATGTTTTCACCATCCTCTCTGACCTCCCTCTTTCTGATACAGAGCGGTCAGTCCTCAACAGAGGCCTTACTTTTGTACCCCTTTGCCCCCACCTCGATGAAGTCTGGGTCCATCACGATAGAGCCATCACCTTTGCCTCCGGGCTTTTTTCTATGGGAAGGAGATCTCACCGACCAGTGACAATCCCTTCTCCGGTCTGCAACAATCCTTCTCCACTTGGACTCTTCCTGCTAGCCTTCGACCTTGTCTGGACCTTTTCATTGCTCACTGCCGGCGAGACATCGTTCTCTTGACCTCTCCACTTCCCTTATCCACTCCTTTCTCACCCCGTCTGGCATCCCCTCACTTCACAACAATCTCGACATTATCATTAAACCCACGGACATGGGAGGTGCCGATGTAGTCTGGCGCACCGACCAGTCTAGGCACAAGCTCTCGGACACCTCCTCCTACCCACACCTTGACCATGACCCCACAGATGAACACCAGGCCATCATCTCCCAGATTGTCTCTTATTTCATCATCTCAGGCGACCTGGTCTCCAAAGCCTCCAGCGTTCTATATAACGTTTCTCCCTCCTCTCCAAAATCCACAGAGAACTGTCCTGGCAGACCCATTGTTTCTGCCTGCTTCTGCACCACTCATCTCCGAATGCCTTGATTCTATCCAATCCACCTTGTCCAATCCCTCCCCACCTATGACTGGAACCTCACATGCCCTTCAATAATTTTCAGTGTTTAGTCCCCCGTCATTCATCTTTACCATGGATGTCCAGTCCCTCTCCACCTCCACTAGGAATCTCAAGGCCCTCCGTTTCTTCATTCTCCAAGTTAAAGGTGTAGCCGTAGGAACACTCGCAAGGGCCTCAGCAATGCCTATCTTTTTGTCTGTTACATCGACCAGTCCCTGTACCATGCATACACCGGTCCAATCCGCCAACCTTTTCTCTGCTACTTCGATGAATGCACTTGGGCTGCCTCCTGCACCCATGCAGAATGTCACCCGTTCCTTCTCTCCAGAGATGCTGCCTATTTTGTGTCTACCCATGCAGAACATGGGGTATCCCACCACGAATCCACACCTTCCCATCTCCACCCCTTTCCATCCTCTGAAGCGACCGTACCCTCCGTAACTCTCTGGTTAACATCCCTTCCCACCCAAACCACCCCCTCCCCAGGTACTTTCCCCTGCAATCGCAGGAGATGCACCACCTGTCCCTATACATCCCCCCTCAACACCATCCAGTGATCCCAACAGTCCTTTCAGGTGAGGCAGAGGTTCACTTGCATCTCCTGTAGCCTCATCTACTGCATACGGTGTTCCTGGCGTGGACTCCTATACATCGGTAAGACCAAATGTAGACTCGACGACCGTTTTACTGAACATTTACAGCTCAGCGTAGGCCCATGGGATGTCCCGGTTGCAAAACACTTTAACTCCCCTCCCCACACTGACCTTTCTGTATGGCCCAACGCAAAATGGAGGAACAGCACCTCAAATTTTGCTTGGGTAGCATACACCCCAGCGGTTTGAACACTCACCCCATCCACTCCCTCCTTCCTAGTAATTTTACCAGTTCTTCACATTGTTTCTCTTGAGATCTCACCTTCCCTAGCCAACAATAGACCGAGCAGGCATTGCCCTGCCTGAGTCCATTTGTGGCTGGCACAGATCTTTTCTCACCTCCAGCTCTTCACCTCCTACCCACCCCCCTCCCCAACCTCTACCCACTACTTTCAGTGTGAAGAAGGGTCCCGATCTGAAACGTCACCCATCCTTTTTTACCAGAGATGCTGCCTGTCCCACTGAGTTACTCCAGCAGTGTGTCTACCTTTGGTATAAATCAGCATCTGCAGTTCTGTTTCTACTACTCATGGACTTCATCACTAACTTCATCACCCTGCCCTCAAATTCACCTGGACTATATCTGTCACCTCTCTCCCCTTTCTTCATCTCACTGTCTCCATCACAGGAGATAAGACTATTGACTGACATCTACTACAAACCTACCGACTCCCGGTTATTTACACTTCCATTCACCTTGCCTCTTGCGTCCATCCCCAAGATGAGGCTTTCCATACAAGGTCATCCGAGATTTCCTCATTCCTAAGTGAACGTGGTTTCCCTCCGGCTGCCATAGATGGATCCCTAACCCATGTCTCTTCTGTGTCCCAGAATTCTGCCCAACTCCCTCTCCCCAGATGCAACAAGGACAGAGTTACCTTGGTCAATTCACCCCACCAGCCCCCGCATCCAACACATCATACATTTCCGTCACCTCCAATGTGATCCCACAAGTCACATCTTCCCATCCTCACCCCTTTCTGTTTCCACAGAGGCTACTCCCTTCACAACACTTCACTCATCCCTTCCCACCCCCTTATTCACTCCATCCCCAGGTACGTTCCACTGCAACCGCAGGAGATATAACACCTGTCCTTATACCTGATCCCTCGCTTCCATCCAGGGATCCCAGCAGTCCTTCCAGGTGAGACAGAGTTTCACATGCACCTGCATCCGGTGTTCTTGATGAGGCCTCCGATACACTGGCACGATAAAGCCAAAACTCGGCAACCATTTCACTGAACATTTATGTTCAGTCCACCAAGGGCTACAAGAAAACGACGTTCAAAGTTGCCAACCACTTTGAACCTCCTCATTCTGACATTTCTGTCCTGGGCCTCCTCCATTGCCCAAGTGAGGCCACTCGCAAATTGGAGAAACAACACCTCATATTTTGCTTGGGTAGCTTATGAACATTGAATTCTCCAATTTTAGGTAATTTCTACAAAGTTATCTCGGGTGGCATGGTGGCGCAGCGCTAGAGCTGCTACCTCACTGCGCCAGAGACCCAGGTTAGATCCTGACCACCGGTGCGGAATTTACACTTTCTCCCCGTGACCGCGGGTGCTCCGGTTTCCTTTCAGATTCCAAGGCTGTGCAGGTTTGTAGGTTAAATGGCTTCTGTAAATTGTTCCTAGTGTGTTGGATGAGAAAGTGGGGATAACATAAATCTAGTGCGAATGGGCGATCGATGGTCAGCGTGGACTTGGTGGGCCAAGGGGCCTGTTTCCACGCTGTATCTCTATAGCTAAAAACTAAATCGTCCCTCCTCCTCTCTTCCCTCTTTAACCCCCCTTCCTCCACTGGTAACCAGTTCCACAGTGTGCAATCATGTATCCCTCCAGGGCTCATAATGTCTCTAGTCAACAATTGAGCTATCTGGGAACCTTCTGGCCGGGGTCATCAGTTGATGGCCCTGATTTATGCAGGGTTATTTCTCACTTCCAGTCCCCCCACGTAATTTGAAGATGGGTCTCGACCCAAAACGCCCCCTATCCATTTTCTCCAGAGATGGCGTCTGACCTGCTGAGTTACTCCAACATTTTGTGTCCATCTATGGTATAAACCAGCATTTGCAGTTTATTTTTATTACATTATATCACTAAGTGATACTTGGGCAGTCATGACGATGAAGTAATTATATGGAATCTAGGTTACTCCAGGCATGAGGTCGTTATAAAATAAATATAAGCACGATGCGATTCAATGACATTTTTTTTTTAAAATCAGAATGTGGCAAAACCTCAGCACTTCAAGCAACATCTGCAGTGAGAGAAGCAAGAGTTAACCATTCAGGAGAATAATTATTAAACAAATCCTTAATTACCATGGCGACAATCAATGTATGAATCCAAGAGGATGACACTCAGTCTGCCTAAACCTACCTGATCTCCCGGTTAATAAACACTTTAACCCCCCCCCCCCCCCCATTCCCACACTGACCTTTCTGTCCTGGGCCTCCTCCATGGTCAGAGTGAGGCCCAGCGCAAATTGGAGGAACAGCACCTCATATTTCGCTTGGACAGCTTTCACCCCAATGGTATGAATGCTGACTTCTCTAACTTCAAGTAACCCCTGCTTTACCTTTCTCCCCACCCCCCCCCCCTTCTTACTTTTCCGACCAGTCTGACTGTCCCCTGATTAAATGTAACCTGAGTGCTCCGATGTCACCTTCTGATTCGACATTTTTCTTGAGCATCTCTTTTGATGTCTCGTTTTCACACCTAACACATCCTTATGTCTCCTTCTCCCCTGCCTCTGTCTGAAGGGTCTCGACCACCACGTCACGCACTGTGCCGCTGTTCCTCCAGCACTTGGTTGTCACGTGTCACGGCAGCCTCTGCAGTGCCCGCCCACACGATGACGATGTACGCTGCTGTCGCGCACGTCACGGGCGGCCGTGACGTCAGGTCAACAAAACAGCGACGCCACGAGCTGCGCGGGTTGCTAGGGGTGACGTCACGCGGGCCCGCCGTTGCCATGCCGGTGGTGCGGCCTGTGGGGGGGATTTACAGCCCCGGACCCGGACACACACAGAGACAGGCCCGCAGCTACAGCCCCGGCCCCGGCCACACACAGAGCCCGGCCCGCAGCTACAGCCCCGGCCACACACAGAGACAGGCCCGCAGCTACAGCCCCGGCCCCGGACACAGAGCCCAGCTCGCAGCCCCGGACACAGAGCCCAGCTACAGGCCCGGACACACACACACACACACACACAGCCCAGCCGGGAGGGGGTAGTGGACAGAGATATAGAAGGGGAGGGGTGGGGAAGGGTAGTTTTCAGGGGCAGAGGTGAGCGGGGGAGGGACACGGCGCTGGCCATAAGCGCGGGGCAAAGATCCTGCTCCTCTAGTATCTTTTGGTGCGGCCGGGCCGGGTGGTGCTGGGCAGGGACAGGGGGGCAGGGACAGGGGCAGACAGGGGCAGGGACAGGGGGGCAGGACAGGGGGGCAGGGGACGGGGGCGCAGGGATGGGGGAAGGCAGGGACTGGGGGCAGGGACAGGGGGCAGGGTAGGGGGGGCAGGGACTGGGGGGCAGGGACACTGGAGGCAGGGGGGGGACAGGGACAGGGGGGCGGGACAGGGGGGGCAGGGACTGGGGGGCAGGGATGGGGGGGCAGGGACAGCCCGGGGGGGGGAGGGGACCTGGGGGGGGGACAGGGGGGGGGGCAGGGACTGGGGGGCAGGAGGGGGCAGGGTCAGGGGGGCAGGGCACAGGGGGGCAGGGACAGGGGGGCAGGGGCAGGGACAAAAGGGGCAAGGGGGGGGGGCAGGGGGGACAGGGGGGGGGGCAGTTGGGGAACAGGGGGGCAGGACAGGGGGGGGGGGGGGCAGGGGAGGGCGGGGGGCAGGGACAGGGGGGCCAGGGGCAGGGCACGGGAGCAGGGCAGGAGGGGCAGGGACAGGGGCAGGGACAGGGGGGCAGGGGCAGGGCCAGGGGGGCAGGGACAAGGGGGGGGGGCAGGGACTGGGGGCAGGGACAGGGGGGCAGGGACAGGGGGGCAGGGGCTCAGGGGCAGGGACAGGGGGGCAGGGCACAGGGGCGGGACAGGGGCTGGGGGGGGGCAGGGGAATCAGGGGGGGCCAGGGGAGCAGGGAGGGGGGGGCAGGGGGGGCAGGGCAGGGACAGGGGGGGACAGGGGGGGGACAGGGGGGCGGGGCTGGGAGGGGGCAGGGGGGCACTGGGGGGCAGGGGGCAGGGAGGGTGGCAGGGGGGGCAGGGAGGGGGGGGCAGGGACAGGGGGCAGGGCCATGGGGGGCTGGCAGGGGGAGGCAGGTTTGGGGGAGGGGGGGGCAGGAGAGGGGCTGGGAAACAGGGGGCAGGGCTTAGGGACAAGGGGGGCAGGGACTGGGCCGGGGGCAGGGGACTGGGGGGGGGGATGGGCAGGGTGGGGACAGGGGGGGGGCAGGGACTGGGGGGCAGGGACGGGGGGGGCAGGGGGGGGGGGGCAGGAGGGCAGGGGGGGCCAGGACAGGGGGGACAGGGGGGGCAGGGGAAGGGCGGGGGGGGGGGCGGCTGGATTGGGGCAGGACAGGGGGGCAGGGGGGGGGTTTGGGACAGGGCGGCAGGATTGGGGGGCAGGGGGGGGCAGGGAGCGGGGGGGCGGACAGGGGGGGGAGGGGGGCAGGGACAGGGGGGCAGGACACTTGGGGGGGGGGGGGGAAGGGCAGGGGCTGGGGGGCAGGGGCAGGGGGCAGGGACAGGGGGGCAGGGACAGGGGGCAGGGACTGGGGGGCAGGGCCGGGTTGTGCTGGCGGGGATGGGGGCAGGGCCGGGCTGGGGACGGGGGGCAGGGCCGGGTGGTGCTGGGCAGGGGACGGGGGGCAGGGCCGGGTGGTGCTGGGCAGGGACATGGGGCAGGGCGGGTGGTGCTGGGCGGGGATGGGACAGGGGCAGGGGCAGGGCCGGGTGGTGCTGGGCGGGGATGGGGGCCGGGCCGGGCCGGGCCGGGCTGGGCTGGGGACGGGGGGCAGCGAGCGGATTGAGAGCGGGCTCCCTAGTCTGGGTGCAATGAGCACGCCGTGGTGTGGAGCACCCGGGCGATGCGTAAACAAGCGCAGCACTAACTCCTCCGCCCTCGGAGTATTTCCGTGTTTTCACTACAGCTCATTACAGTGTATCAAGTGCTTACTGCCATTCACGCACAAGACAAACTTGGCCCCTTTCGCTTTTCCTTTTTTCCCCTCCCCCCTGCTCTGGCTTATTTATTTCTGTTGTTGAGGCATCATCCGACTGGGCTTCACTCCACAACATTTAAAAAAAAAATTATAGTCCTCTTATAATCAGTATGGCCTCTTGAGAGGGAAAATAATATATAAGGTAAGGAACGCATTCGCCAGAAGAAAAATCCTAACTCAGGAGTTGTATTTATTGGGAGGGTGTGTGCAAGGAAAGGGTTAGCTGTGTGCTTTACCGAGCCGAGGCGAGGCGAGCCGTGCCGTGCCGGCTCTTGTCAGCAGCACCGTAAAGTTTGTGTAGGATGCGATCATGTGTCAGGATCAAGTTGCCGAGGCAGACGCCGAGCGACCTTGCCGCTACTGCTGGTGCAGCAGCCTTCAAGTTAAGGTGCCCGCCAGCTCGGAAATAAAGAATGCGCCACAAAACTGTGTTGGAAACTTCCAGCGCTTGTTATTTATATCTGGAGAGCGACGGGGTGGGGGGAGAGGCGGGGGAAAGCAGGGCTTGCTAGAGACGCGCCTTCCCCAGCGCCGCCAGCACCTCTCAGTCTCTCCCTTCCTCCGCCGCTGGATCCGATCGGGTTGTTCAAGTGACTTCCACAATTTAATTGTGGCTCCGGGTCGGAACGGATCTGTGCCCGTCCCCCCCCCCCCCCCCTTCTCTCTCTTGCAGACTGACGCAAATAGTGACGCTTGTGGCTTCCTGATGAGGGACAGACACGACACAGCGCGCTTGGTACTGTTGTGGTCCAGTGTCAGCGGGCTCTCACCTTCCCCTTCCCTCTCGCCACCACCCACATCATGCTGCGTAGTTGCCTGCAATTTCCCAGCGAGGGATTGCTTCAAGCGATCGGCATCTCTCCTGTGCGAGGTGCAAGTGGCGATATGAGTTTGTGTTTCAGGAGAAACTGTACTCCGACTGCACCCCAAGCTTAGCATGAATTACGTAGCGTGTCAGCTGATATTAGACACGGGGATCATTGCCGGTACTGTGCAGTGAAATTGGAGCGGCTTCTGAGAAATACAGTGCGTGCAAGGTCCACGCATACACCTGCGCACACAACGCTACAGCCCACTCCGAGTGAAAGTGCCTGACAGGGCTCCACGTGTTCGCCTTGCACAAGTGTACCCATCAATTTGCTGTTCCGGCAAAGAAGGCAAGAGTCACTCTTTGAAATTAAGGATGCCCGATCAGACGCCAGCCATGCGATACGGCCTACTTCCCCACTAAGCTGCATTTTAAACTTATCGCTGTGAGGATGCACAAGTGGCATCTGGGGCAGTAACGGGTAATCGATATGGACTCCGCCAGCAATTTAAAGTTTCAAAACGCAGTCATTGCTAAAGTTATTATGTTTTAAAAACGATTCCATCAGAATTGTGCAAGTCCAGAGAAATAGTTGCACCATTCACTCCCAAAACTTCCCATTATTATTAAGCTATATGGCTATGTTTCAGTTAAACACCCGATCCTTCAGAGACAAGTCTGATTTAAAGAACAGTTACAAATTAATTTAGTGCTTGTAGATCCCCCAAGTAACTGTTTAACTCGCAGCACGATGTCCTTGCTCTTGAAAGAGTTTAGACTGGCTGGAAATTCCCCGATTAGATGACAAAACCCTTTTATATGTTTTTTTCTGTATTTTATTGCACTTTATTTAGCGAGCTATTTTTGGATGGAACTTTATCCCTCCAACAGTTTCTTCATCTTGAAAGTAATGTTTCCAAACTAAGTGTCATTTATTGTAATTGTTTGAATTGTTTATGAGCAATGTTTTACATAAAATTGGAGCATTCTTTTGAATTTAGGTGTCATTTCTGTTGGTGCCACCATTTAAACATAAAAAATAAAAAAAAGTTAACATTAGGATTTAGATTTGCTGAATACCAAAATATAAACTGGTATGTGATCACTCCAAAATGAAAAGTTAATTATTGATTTTCTATCAAAAGTTTGGAAATAATCATTATATATATAATGTATGGATATTAATGTTTATGTAAATGATGATAGTTACACCAAATAACATCTAAGGAAACATTTTGAATGAGTAAATGCTAATTTTAAAGCAATCGATAGTTTACAATTGCATTGTTTTAAAATATAATTTAACATACAGTTAACATCTTTATCTTGTAATGCTGTAGGTTTGGGACACTTTGTACAACTCAGAAGAGAAAATCATAACCTTGATCCTTGCGTAAAGGACAATGTGCTCCTGGAGAAGTTGATCTGCTTCAAATTGTTCCAACAAATTTCTCAGATGCCTGGAGAAGTGCAGCTCTGCCGTGCAGCACAGCAGGTCCTTTAAGCATCCTGCCACCTGCAACGCTGGCCTGATTGTCCTCTTCTTGTACTGTTATCCTGTCCAACAATGGCTGCACAAAGGAAACACCTAGTCAGAGAATTTAACGCCTTCATCACTTGTTACATCTGCAAGGGCTATCTTATTAAGCCAACTACAGTGACTGAGTGTCTACACACTTGTAAGTAAAGCTGCAAGAATCATCATACATGTTTCTGAATAGTAGCACACGAATATTAGATCAGATGTGTGTGTGTGTTCAACATCAATTTCTGCACTTAACAACATATGAAACAATCACATTGAAAGCAATGTTTACTAGAAAACTAAGAGCAAGCACTTGGAAGAGCACAATTGTGGTGGTAAATGGAGACAATTTCTTACAGTAATAGAAATTCTGAATATAATTAAAATTGTTGATGTTTTCTGATAATAGGAATGAACTTTGGAATGGAGTGGTTAAGCTCCCACTGTGGCTACCTGGTTGATTAGCTTCCACTATATTGTACTAATTAATCTTGCTTGCAGAATACTCAACTAGTTTATACTTGGCAGCTAGTAGTACTTAAGCAGCACATCTGTCATCAAGCTCCTATCCTAAGTGCACTTTTGCTTTCTCCAGTTTGTTCCAGTAATCTAAGATCTCCTTTCTACTATGCACATTGGTTGCAACTTTAGCTCCTTTACCAATAATGTTTCAACATCTCCTAGCCTACATCAGCCTATTGTGGCATCTCGTACTGTTGTTCTGTCCACTTTTTCAGCAACATTCCACACCTTAGTCCATGTCCACATTGCACTCCATCTGACATGTGTTTACAGGCCTGACACTGCTGCAAGTAAGAATTTCATTGTTCTGCTGCCAGTACATATGACAATGAAACACACTTGACATTCTTTTGTTGAAGCCCCGGGTTTAAGAACTTTCCCTTATCTGCTACTTCCATTTGTATTTGTTGTAGCAGTTTTATCTTTCCCTTCTTGAACAGAAAATTAAGCACCACAGATTAACATCAGTCTTTGGAAAATGCTGGATTCTGATATTAAGGAAATCAGAACAAAGCATAATGTGATTAGACACAGTTGTAACTTTATGAAAGAAAAATCATGTTTACCAGATGTGCAAATAACCATATAACCATATAACCATATAACAATTACAGCACGGAGACAGGCCCTCTCGGCCCTTCCAGTCCGTGCCGACCATTTTCCCCTAGTCCCATCTACCTGCACTCAGACCATACCCCTCCATTCCCTTCACGTCCATATACCTATCCATTTTACTTTTAAATGTTAAAATCGATCCTGCCTCCACCACCTCTGCTGGAAGCTCATTCCACACAGCCACCACCCTCTGAGTAAAGAAGTTCCCCCTCACGTTACCCCTAAACTTCTGTCCCTTAATTCTCATGTCATGCCCTCTTGTTTGAATCTTCCCTACCTTCAATGGGAAAAGCTTATCCACGTCAACTCTGTCTATCCCTTTCATCATTTTAAAGACCTCAATCAAGTCCCCCCTTAACCTTCTGCGCTCCAAAGAATAAAGACCTAACTTGTTCAACCTTTCTCTGTAACATAGTTGCTGGAACCCTGGCAACATTCTAGTAAATCTCCTCTGTACTCTCTCTATTTTGTTGACATCCTTCCTATAACTAGGCGACCAAAATTGTACACCAACCTCCAGAATTGGTCTTACCAATGCCTTGTACAATTTTAACACTACTTCCCTACTCCTATATTCAATGCTCTGATTTATAAAGGCCAGCACACCAAAGGCTTTCTTTACCACCCTATCTACATGCGATTCCACCTTCAGGGAACTATGCACAGTTATTCCTAGATCCCTCTGTTCCACAGCATTCCTCAATTCCCTACCATTTACCATGTACGTCCTATTTTGATTTGTCCTGCCAAGATGTAGCACAATGTTTGTAGTGACTATCAGGGTTCAGAAAGGGGAGCCGTGGACCCAGTGTCATTTATATTTCCTAATGGCTTTGCATGTGTGTCTACAAAACAATACTGCATAAGAAAAAAAGAGTTGAGGGTCACAGAATGGACAGATAACGACAGAAAACAGAGGGATAAACTGGTCATTTTGACGTTAGTGGTTTGTAACTCTGTGAATTACTGTTGGGGTTCAATTGCTTGCAATCTATGTGAAAAATATACATCTTGTAGATGTGCTGGGACGCATCCTCAGTGATGTGACCTGGTGTCATCGGGTGTTTCGGGTCTCACAACATCAGACACCCTTGCCCAGGCGACCCAGCCGGGGATGATCAGGCCCCGACTTGCGTCCCAGCAGCAACCGCCCACGGATCAGCCATCTTAATAACTACTCTGTAGGGATTGGGAGACTCTAGTGCGTGGAGGGACTGGACTATAATAATAATGACATGAAGAGATTGAGTGTATTTAGACATTTGGCAGCTGAGACAAAGATAGAGTGGGAAAATGAGTTGCGAGAACTATATCTCAAAACCCATACAAACTGATTATTAGATCTAATGACTTGTAGCCGACAGCTATGCAAGATAAAAACTTTATCTGTATGTTAGATCTATTTAAACAAAAAAGTGTTGGCAAAAAGGTGGCATGTTAAAAGTGAAGGTTTGAGGTAGGAGACTTTATAAGGAAGATTAGAACATTCTTAACAGTAAGTTAGGGGAGATGAATGTGTGGCTGAGGAATTGGTGCATGGGCAGGGATTCAGATTTCTAGATCATTGGGATCTCTACTGGGGCAGAGGTGACCTATACAAGAAGGATTGGTTTCACCTTAACTGGAGGGGTATCAATATCCTGGCAGGCAGGTTTGCTAGTGCTACATGGATGGGGTTAAACTAGATTGGCAGAGGGGTGGGATCTTATATCAGACCAAGGCAGGTGAGAGGTTGGTATGGAGGGTGATGAGAGAAATTTTAGTCCACAGAATAGACAGGAGAAAGGCAGGGAGTGTGGAAGAATTGTTGGTTTAAATTGCACTATTTTAATGTAAGAGGCCTGACAGATAAGGCAGATAAGACATAAGGCACTTAGGGTATGGATAGGTACATGAGCTTAGGACATGGATAGGATGTTGCAGCCATTACTGAAACCTGGTTAAGAGAGGGGCAGGACTGACTATGTTCTGGGATACAGGTGCTTCGGGAAAGATAGGGGTGAGGATAAAAGAGGAGGGGGTGTTGCGTTATTAGTTAAGGAGGATGTCACGGTAGTGGTGACATTATGGACCGTTCGTCTAGTGAGGTTGTATGGGTGGAGCTGAGGAACAATAAATGGATGATCATCTTGTTGGGGGTGTACTACAGACCCCCAAATAGTCAACAGTCTGAGTTTCCTCTGGCAATATGTAGAGGGCCCCACACAGCAACGCTTGATCTAGTTTGGGGATTTGGGAAGGGCAAGTGGATGAAGTGTTTGGGGAGGAGCCTTGAGCGACCAGTGACCACTACTATTAGGTTTAAGATAGATATGGATAGGGGCAGAGTGGGCCTATGAGTTAAAATGCTAAATTGGGGCATGGCAAACTTTAAGGGTATGAGACAGGAACTTGCTGAAGTTGATTGGAGTAGGTTGTTTGAAGGGAAAGGAACATCAGGAAAGTGGGATGCGTTTAAACGTGTGCTTCAGGACATGCTTGTTCCTGTTAGAGTGAAGGACAAGGCAGGCAAACGTAAGGAAGAATGGATGATGAGGGAAATTGACGCTGTTTAAGAAATTGAGAATGGGACCCCTCAGGAATCAAAGTGGTCAACTATGCATGGAGCCACACGTGATGGGCAAGGTCCTCAATAAGTATTTGTATTTGAGAAAGACAGGAGAACTGAGAAACTTGGGGCAGTCAATGGAAGTGTCTTGAGAGCAGTCAGTGTTACGGTCGAGGAGGTTCTGAAAGTCCTGACGTGTATGAAGGTAGACAAATCTCCAGGCCTTGATCAGATATACCTGCGTATTCTGTGGGAAATTGCCCTCGCTTAGATTTACGAGTCATCATTAAATACAGGCGAGGTGCCGGAGGACCGGAGGGTGGCAAATGTTGTCGCTCTATTCAAGAAGGGTGGCAGGAAAAAGCCAGGAAAGTACAGGCCAGTGAGCTTTATATCTGTGGTCAGAAAGATACGAGAGTATTCTGAAGATATATATGCATTTCGATGGACAAAGGCTGATTAGGGATAATCAGCATGGTTTTGTACGTGGGAGGTCGTGTCTCATGAATCTGACTGAGTGTTTTGATAATGCAACCAAAAGGGTGATGAAGGCAGAGCTGTAGACATTGTATATATGGATTTCAGCAAAGCATTCAACAAGGTTCCTCATGGTAAGCTGCTCCGGAAGGTTAGGTCGCATGGGATCCAAGGAGAGATTGCTGAATGGATAGAAAATTGGCTTCATGGAAGGAAGCAGAGGGTAATGATGAAAGGTTGCTTCTCGACTGGAGGCCTGTGACTAGTGGGGTTCGGTGCTGGGTCTGTTACTGTTTGACATCTATATCAATGATTTGGATGAGATTGTACTTGGCAAGATCAGCAGCTTTGCAGAGGGATCTAAGAGTGCATGTGCATAGTTCATTGAAACTGGCACCACAGGTAGATGGGATGGTCAAAAAGGCTTTTGGCACATGAGCCTGCATCAGTCAGAGTATTGAGTATATAAGCTGGGAGGTCATGTTGCAGTTATATAAAACTTTGGTTAGGTTGTATTTAGAGTATTGTGTTCAGTTTTGGGCACCATGTTACAGGAAAAATGTTGTCAAGCTTGAAAGAGTGCAGATAAGATTTACGAGGATGTTGCCAGGACTCAAGGGCCTAAGGTATCAGGAGATGTTTAGTAGGCTAGGACTCTATTCCTTGCAGGAGGATAAGGGGTGATCTTATAGAGGTGTACAAAATCATGGGAGGAATAGATTGGGTAGACACATAGAGTTTCTTGCCCTGAGTAGGGAAATTAAGAACTAGAGGATATACGTTTATGGTGAGGGGGAAAGATTTAATAGGAACCCGAGGGATAACCTTTTCTCAAAGGGTATGGAACGAGCTGCCGGAGAAGATAGTTGAGGTAGGTACTATCACAACGTTTTAGAAACATTTAGACAGGTACATGGAAAGGACATGCTTAGAGGGAAATAGACCAAACACACTCAGGTGTGACTCGTGTTGGTCAGTGTGGGCAACTTTGGCTGAAAAACTTGTTCCACACTGTATGACGCTCAGAATATTGTATGTGTATATAAATGTGCGTGTATATGTGTGAGTAAGGTTCTGACACACATATACGTTGGGCTGAATGAACGCTGAGGCTTCGGCAAGGAGGCTGATGATGGAATAAGATGAGGTTTTTTTCTTTCACTAGTTCCTCTTGTGACAGTGCAGTGAAAATGATAATTAGGACATTAGTATACTCCTGCTGGATGTGGGAGGTCAGGAAGACTTCCACTGTTAATGAGGTCTACACTTGTGGGAAATATGTCTGGCTGCAGCTTTTCACAGTCCAAGTGAGGGAACTGGAGTTGTGAATGGTCGACCTCAGGATCATACAGGAGTGTATGAGTGCCCTGGACAGGAGTTATAGTGGATTGGACACCTTTAAGGTACAGTGAGGTGGATGGCCATCAGGGGACAGAATAGGCAGAGAGTGCATGGCCATTCCCTCAAAGGAACTGTAGCAGCAGCTGGATGATCTCAGGACTATCCGGGAGAACGAGAGCTTCCTGGACAGGATCTGCAATGAGGTTGTTACACCCTCTTGGAAGCTGTCGGGATGGAAGACACGTCCAGTCCGAGCGGCAGACAGGTCTTTCAATCAAATCCTGGCGCTGAGGCTCAACCGGAGAGACCTGGTACAGGAAGCAGGTCACCTCTACCCTCATCTGGGGTAGGGGTGACCTGTACAAAAGGGACTGGTTACACCTTAACTGGAGGGGGACCAACATTCTGGAGGCAGGACCAGGGAGGAATATTCAGGGGTATATGTTTGCTAATGCTACACCATGGGTAGGTTTGAACTATATTTGGGGGTTGGGGGGAGAGGGGTCGACAAATTGGGAGTATAAAGATGGAGTTCAAGGGACAGAGAGTACAGGAAAAGTTACGAAAGACACACAAATTAATGGGACAGAAAGTTCAAGAAACGATAAGAGAGTAAGGTCAGGTGAAAGAGGAACCGGTGTGAGAGGGGGAGGTGAATACCAAATTAAAAGTTATATATGAATGCGCGAAGTATAACAAATAAATTGGATGATTGTTTGTCTGGGCTTGGGAATGAGGCTCATGGTTAGAAATTGGCAATTTGTATGAAGTCAGTCACAGTGGTGTACTCAATCAGGATAGGGGAATATTCCCTGAATATGGACCAAACTACTGACTCAAAGCAGTCCTGTAGATGTCACCTGTTTCTGCAGACCAGCACTGAATAACTTCCTGCTTCAGATTTTGTTTATAGATTTCCCAAAATGTGGCCAGGGAATGGAGAGTTAGATGTTTTCTATGGATGTGTAGCAGCGGTCAAATGTAGATCGGTTGTTAAGTTTGCAGACTACACCAAAATTGGCAGAGTTATGGACAGGGAGGAAGGTTGTCAAAGTATACAAATGGTTGCAGATCGGCTATCGTATTGTATCATACAAAAATGGACGGAGAAATGGCGGATGGAGTTTAATCTGAGCAAGTGTGGGGTGTTAAGCTTTGAAAGGTTGAATGTAAGTGGAAAATCTAGTTAATGGCAAGACTCTAAACAACATTGATGTCCAGAGGATTCTTAGTTTAGTTTATTGTGGTGTGTACCAAGGTAAAGTGAAAAGCTTTTTTTGTTGTGTTGCATGCTATCCAGCCAGAAGAAAGACTATACATGATTACAATCAAGCCGATAGCAGTGTACAGATACAGTATAAGGGAATAATGTTTGGTGCAAGATTAAGTCCAGTCGTGGCTCTCCCTCGAGGTGGAGGATGATGGTCTACGTTCTGTTGTTTTTATGGACTCTCAGGTGGCTTATGAGTCCAATCCTGACTTTGAAAGTTCTTTAGCATTCAGGACAGGTAATTCCAGATGGCAGATCGGGCTTTGGTTGTTGCTGCCTCGCTTTCCATTTTCTTCTCTTTTCTTCTAATTCTGCACATCTCTTGGCTTCAAAGGTCGCTGTTCCTTCTTAGATGATGGTCTGCCAGAGTTTACGGTCCTTGGCATTGGTTTCCCAATTGTCGATGTTGATTTTGCATTTCTTCATGCTGGCTTTTAAGGGGTCTTTGAATCTCTTCCTTTGTCCGCCTCTTTTACGTTTGCCTTCTTTAAGCTGGGAGTAGAAGGTTTGCTTTGATAGACGCAAGTCTTCCATCCGAACAACATGACCGACCCATCTTACTTGGTTCTTGCTGACGAAGGCTTCGATGCTAGATGTTTTTGCTTCATTCCGCACGCTGACGTTGGTTCTTCTGTCTTCCCAGCTGATATTTAAGCTGCTTCGAAGACATAGTTGGAACTTTTCAAGTGTTTTCAGATGGCGTTGGTATGTTGTCCAGGTTTCTGATGCATACAGGAGCGTTGGAATCACCACTGCCTTGTACACTAACATTTTGCTGCCTGTTCGGATGTCACAATTTTGAAAGACTCTTGTTCAAAGATGTCCAAAAGCTGTTCCAGCACACTTAAGACGATGTTGGATCTCGGCATCAAGGTCGACTCTGGAGGAGAGGTGACTTCCAAAGTATGGAAAGTGATCCATATTTTCCAGGGTGGTTTCACCAAGTTGAATTGACGGTTCCTTCCGATTTGTCTCAGTTGGTGATGATTGGTAGATAATCTGAGTCTTCTTGGAGTTGATGGTAAGTCTAAGTTTTGTGTATGCACTGTTGAAGGCAGTCAGGATCTGTTGCAGATGATTTTCTGAGAGCTGCAACACAGTTGTCGTCTGCATATTGGAACTCGATGAGGGAGCTCATAGATGTCTTAGTTTTGGACTTGAGACGGGCAAGATTGAAAAGTCGGCCATCTGTTCTGTAGACAATTTCGATTCCTAGGGTTAGGTCATCCTGGATGATGTGGATGGTTGTCGCAATGAAGATGGTGAACAGTGTTGGGGCAATCACGCGTCCCTGTTTCACTCCTGATCTGACTTGAAACGGCTCACGGTTGCTGTTGCTGGACATGACTGTGGCAAGCATGTCATCGTGGAGGAGTCTCGGGATTCAAATGTACTTTTTAGGACATCCAAAGGTGGATAGGACGTCCCATAAGCGTTCCCTTGACACTGAGTTGAATGCTGTAGTGAGGTTGATGAATGCCATGTACAAAGGTTGAAGTTGTTAACAACATTTTTCTTGTAGTTGACGCATTGTGAAGATCATGTCGGCTGTTCCATGTGATGGTCTAAAAAAGTCTAATTAAAGATAGTCCGAAGATGTCTGAAGAGGTAGATGGTTGGTCAGAACTGCTTTCTAGTTGGTGATAGAATGGTGTACTACTTGCCTGATGGGAGAGGGGAGTGTCTGCGGTGAGACTCGACTTTGATTATGCTTGTGACCTTGTCCAGGCAGCGTGAAGTGTAGATGGGGTCACTGGAAGGGAGACTAGTTTGTGTGATGGTCTGGTCACATGATGGCTGTGTCCTCAGTTCTCTGCAATTTCTCGCAGTCTTGGTTGGAGCTGTTCCCAAACTATTCTGTGATGCATCCCGACAAAATGCTTTCCACAGCACATCTATAGTTGGTGAGAATTGTTGGAGACAAGATGAGCTTCCTAAGCTTTCTACAGTAGGGGATTTGGTGTGCTTTCTTGACCATTGCTTTGACATGGCTAGTCCAGGACAAGCTACTGGTGATATTTACTCCGAGGAACTCGAAGCTTTCAACCATCTCTACTTTTGTGCTGTCAAATGATTTGTACTACTTCGCTTCCTGAAGTTGATCATAACTCAGGTTACTTGGTGCTCATCCTCCTTCCTGCTAACCAGGCTGCACAGTCATGGGTATACAAGGAGTAAGGAAGGGGCTGAGACCATCTGAACAGCATATTTGTCTGTCACCTAATCTCTGATTGTGGTCGATTCGTCAAAAAGTCGGAATCCAGTTTAGGTGATGACTTCAGGTTCCACATGTTTGGAGAATGATCTTGGACCTTAGGATCCTCGGATCTCAAATCCATCCTGAAAGTTTGTCATGCTTGTCTATTGCAATAGTTAGGAATAGTTGCAGCTTTATAGGACAGGCCGCCTTTCGCTCCACGACAGACTGATATGCGGGGGGACCCAGGGTAGGAAATGTAGAGGGCGATACCCTGGAATTGCTGAGTGCTGGTCGTTCTCTGTCAGGCATTGGTGACATTGGCGACATCTATGCTGGGCTCTCGATTTACAGGGTCTCCCACACTGGGCTGGGCTGCAGTCCCTCTGGAAAATTGTCCAGTTGGAAACATCAGATGCGATTGTGCAGGGAAGGGGCGGACCGTTCACCGGCGGCGCAGGCCATTCGCTATCTTTTATGACATTACCGTTCGAACGAACTTGGTTTGCAGCATAGGAGAACTAATAGGCTATAACCGTTTTTGCGCAAATAGAAAAGCTAAAATAAAACAAGATTAGAGTTTTAGTTAAGTATAGATGTGCGGGCTGTTTGAGCCTGGAGCAGGCATGATAGTGGCATTTAAAGGGCTTGTCCCACTTACACAATTTTTTTGCGACTTGCCGCACCCGTCATAGTCGCAGGAGGTTGCCTAAAATTTTCAACAATTAACATGTTTGTTGAGTTAAAGAGTCAACCTTTTTCTGGTTTGCCGCTGGATTTTCACACTCAGCAACCTGCTGCGACTAATGACAGGGTGCCGGCGAGTCCCGAAAAAATTGCGTAAGTGGGACAGTCCCTTTGGCCACATGTACATTCAATTTGGAACCAAGTTTAGGGTGGGGGTGGGCTGTGGGTTTGATATAGAGTGATTATATGTATCTTAGCTTTTACTATGCAGATTGAGAAATCTGCGGAGAAATGGTTTAGCTTTGGCTATCATCTTGTCGTCTTACAACAGTACAATGCAGGGACATGCCCTTTGATCCACAGTGTCTATAGGGCATGATGCTAACCATCTTCTCCTGCATTGTTGTAGTCTTGTGGCATTCACCGCAGCTCAAACATGATAACCAAAGCAGTCAAAACAGATACTGGAAAATCGAAGGTAGACAAAAAAGAAACTCAGGTGAGGCAGTATCCACGTTTCGGGTCGAGACCCTTCTTCAGACTGTTATGTTTGTTATGTTTAAACATTCTCACCCATTGGTTGTTGTCTCTTTTTGTCGTGTACCCGGGCAGCTATTATCTTCTGTTCTTGATGACTGTTACATCATGGGCAACAAACCTTCTGTAAGTTTCCTCATCATTACAATGTCTTCACTTGCGCCCTGATCCTGTGCATGAATATTTGTCCACTGCTCTCCATGGCTTTGTTCACTTGGTGTCCAGAGCATGCATTGCTTCAAGGAGCTGTCATCCTCCAGCAACTTGAGGATAAATCTTTGATCCTCATGGGTGGCGACATTTACCTCACACAGGTACATTCAATTACCTGTCTCGGCTCTTGGCTGTCATCCATGCATCACCTTGTCCTCTAATATATTTTCATCATATTCCTGCTGTCGCTCAGTTAAAGTTAAATGATTTAAGTTAAATGATCTCATCTTGATCTCAGTGCAAACCCTGCTTGCTCCTGTGCCCAGTAGTATTTTTATTTTTCCGTAATTCTACCTTTGTCCAATCTCATTAAAATCAATGCCAACCCATTTACCTTCCAGTTAATTACTTGTGTAATTGTCTTTTAAGCATTTCCTTCCCTCCATTATCATCTATGACATCTAATCATTCAATTACTGCCAGTCTATGCCACTGCTCCTCAAACTCAGCACCCTCACCAACCTGTTTTCAAGTTGGTTTACTCATGCTCCCCTCTAACAATATTCTCATACCTAACCGTCTTTCATCTTCACCAGGTTTCCCTGAGCATTTGCAAATGTTCAATTGCTCTACCCTTTCATCAGTTTCACTTTGTAAAACCGAGTTCTTCCATCAATTTCCATGCCAACCTTTGATGTTGCAGTTACCTAGGCCTTCATACATTCCAGCATTAGCAACAACAAAATGTTCTTGGATACCATACCTGTTTCTTTCAAGACTATATTAATAATATCCTCTCAAGGTTGAGTGTCTCATTGTTTTGAAGTTAAGGGCTTGTCCCACTTGGCTGTCATTTGCGCGCCATTTACGCGACCTCCAAAAATGTGGTGATGCACGGGTAGCGTGTGGGTAGCGCGGGACGGGCGCATGGAGAGGCGTGGAGGAGTGTGGAGCTGCGCGTGGTATCGCGCGGCGCTCCAGGATTTTGTGCTGCACGAAATCTTTGTGCGACACTTGTGTGACGTATCGCGCACGCACGCTGACGCATTGGCGTCGCACACTGGCGTCCCAACGTCTCACGTGTAACGCGTGGTGATGCATGGTTATGTCACCGTGCGTAACCATGCGTCGCTGCGCGCCGCAGGGTATTCTAATGACATCACGCGCAGCAGACGGCATGATGACGCGTGATTTACTCACGACGTTGCTCGTAACGACCCCGTCGACTTATTTTACATATGACGCGTAAATGAGGCACAAAGGACGGCCAAGTGGGACAGGCCCTTTAGTTTTCCGTTTTGGAATGATCATTGAAGGTATTGACTCTTCCTTTCCACACCTCCCTCCCCCACGTAATGACTATCAAAACTTGTAGCATTCACAACTATTATTGTTTAAAAAAATGCTCCTTCTAGACTCTTAGATCTCCTGTCACAAGAGGTCTAGAATTTTCAGCAGCTGAATTTTGAGAGAATCGGTCTTTTTTTCCCTCTCCTAATGATCAAACACTATTCATTAGTACTCTGTGGCAATATTCTTCTTGGCTGAACTAGATTGTGCTCACACAAAACATCCTTTAGAAGCCAAAATTGGGTTTAAAAATCCAAATGTTAAATTCTACTTTCATAAGACTTTCCACATTTGCACTTACTTCAAACATATCAAAATCCGGGTCTATCTCTAAAGTGGGTGCCCGTTACAATCTTTCCTTTATCACCCTTCATATACTCCAGCATGTTTGGGTTTGCATCACTTGCATTGTGCCCCACCCTAAATCCCGGTCAGCTATCATTCTGTTCTTTCTCTGCTTTACCCATAATCCTCCAACATTTTCACCACCTCCAACGGGATCCCACCACTGGTCACATATTCCCATCTCCACCCCTTTCTGCCTTCCGCATAGACTGTTCCCTCCGCAACTCCCTGGTTAACTCATCCCTTCCCATCCAAACTCCCCCTCCCTAGGTACCTTCCCCTGCAACCGCAGAAGATGCACCATCTGTACCTATACCTCCTCCCTCGACTTTGCCAGGTACGCCGACAGTCCTTTCAGGTTAGGCAGACGTTCATTTGCACCTCCTCCAACCTACTGTGTCGTTGCTCAAGGTGTGGACTCTTGTACATCTGCGTGACCAAACGTAGACTGGGCAATTGTTTCGCTGAACACCTTCGCTCTGTCCACCTGGACCTACCTGATCTCCCGGTTGACAAACACTTTAATTCCCCTCCCCATTCCCACACTGACCTTCTTGTCCTGGGCCCCCTCCATTGTCAGAGTGATCTAAACGCAAATTGGAGGAACAACATCTCATATTTCACTTGGGCAGCTTACATGATATGAATATGTGGTATGAATATTGATTTCTCTAACTTCAAGTAACCCTTGAAGTTCTCTCTCCATCCCTCCCCCACCCAAGTCGTACCAGCTTCAAAGTCGTCTTGTTGAGTCCCATTGCCTGGACTCGCTCCAACCTAGCACACAGCTAACGATGGCCTGTGTCGTTTATCATTGTTACTTTTTTGCATATCTTTCAATCATTTGTTCTGTATGTCTCTACATTATCGTCTATTTTGCTCGTTTCCCTTCCCCCTGACTCTCAGTCTAAAAAAGGGTCTCCAGAGATGCTGTCTGACCTGCTGAGTTACTCCAGTTTTTTGTGTCTATCTTACCCAACAACTTGTTCTTAAAATCCTTATCCCTGGCTTCCTGTTTCCTATTCTGTCATTGGGTATATGTGGATCTCCATTTTGCTTCCTTTCCATTAATGGCAGTTCCTACATGTTTTGGCTCTAATTTGTGGATTTGTTTTGCTAAACTTTTCCCCTTTCTACCTTTCAGGACTTTCATAAATTTTGGGTCCATTTCTTTCACTCTTGCTTTACACACCTCATTGGATCCAGGAACTTGTAACAAATGACCACATATTTTTCCTTTTTCAGAACAAAACTCTTCCCTTACCTATTGCAGGGACTCATGAGTTCTGTCCACCTCTATTTTAAAAACAATGTATGCATTCGCTGATCACAAGCAGTTTAAAGAGTGGGGCAGTGTCCTGTTGTTTTCTGAGCCTGTCCCTTAAGTATGAATGCCAAACACTTTCATTCCCACCAGTCCCCCAACCAGATGCATACCCATTTATCCCACGATCCCACCCTCCCTTGATTCCCCATTCCATTTCACCTATATCCCTTCCTCTAACTTTACATTTCACTCCTCCACTCTCCTTATCTGACACTCTTGTCACCTTTTTGTCTCATTTAGCCCCCTTTCGTCACTCCTCCTGTTTTAATTTCTAGTCTTTGTTCACACATAGACATAGAAACATAGAAATTAGGTGCAGGAGTAGGCCATTCAGCCCTTCGAGCCTGCACTGCCATTCAATATGATCATGGCTGATCATCCAACTCAGTATCCCGTACCTGCCTTCTCTCCATACCCTCTGATCCCCTTAGCCACAAGGGCCACATCCAACTCACTCTTAAATATAGCCAATGAACTGGCCTCAACTACCCTCTGTGGCAGAGAGTTCCAGAGACTCACCACTCTCTGTGTGAAAAAAGTCTTTCTCATCTCGGTCTTAAAGGATTTCCCCCTTATCCTTAAGCTGTGACCCCTTGTCCTGGACTTCCCCAACATCGGGAACAATCTTCCTGCATCTAGCCTGTCCAACCCCTTAAGAATTTTGTAAGTTTCTATAAGATCCCCTCTCAATCTCCTAAATTCCAGAGAGTATAAACCGAGTCTATCCAGTCTTTCTTCATAAGACAGTCCTGACATCCCAGGAATCAGTCTGGTGAACCTTCTCTGCACTCCCTCTATGGCAATAATGTCCTTCCTCAGATTTGGAGACCAAAACTGTACGCAATACTCCAGGTGTGGTCTCACCAAGACCCTGTACAACTGAAGTAGAACCTCCCTGCTCCTGTACTCAAATCCTTTTGCTATGAAAGCTAACATACCATTCGCTTTTTTCACTGCCTGCTGCACCTGCATGCCTACTTTCAATGACTGGTGTACCATGACACCCAGGTCTCACTGCATCTCCCCTTTTCCTAATCGGCCACCATTTAAATAATAGTCTGCTTTCCTGTTTTTGCCACCAAAGTGGATAACCTCACATTTATCCACATTATACTGCATCTGCCAAACATTTGCCCACTCACCCAGCCTATCCAAGTCACCTTGCAGTCTCCTAGCATCCTCCTCACAGCGAACACTGCCCCCAGCTTAGTGTCATCCGCAAACTTGGAGATATTGCCTTCAATTCCCTCATCCAGATCATTAATATATATTGTAAATAGCTGGGGTCCCAGCACTGAGCCCTGCGGTACCCCACTAGTCACTGCCTGCCATTGTGAAAAGGACCCGTTTACTCCTACTCTTTGCTTCCTGTTTGCCAGCCAGTTCTCTATCCACATCAATACTGAACCCCTAATACCGTATGCTTTAAGTTTGTATACTAATCTCTTATGTGGGACCTTGTCGAAAGCCTTCTGGAAGTCCAGATATACCACATCCACTGGTTCTCCCTTATCCACGCTACTAGTTACATCCTCGAAAAATTCCACAAGATTCGTCAGACATGATTTACCTTTCGTAAATCCATGCTGACTTTGTCCAATGATTTCACCACTTTCCAAATGTGCTGCTATCCCATGTTTAATAACTGACTCTAGCAGTTTCCCCACTACCGATGTTAGACTAACTGGTCTGTAATTCCCCGTTTTCTCTCTCCCTCCCTTCTTAAAAAGAGGGGTTACATTTGCTACCCACCAATCCTCAGGAACTACTCCAGAATCTAAAGAGTTTTGAAAGATTATCACTAATGCATCTACTATTTCCTGAGCTACTTCCTTAAGTACTCTGGGATGCAGCCTATCTGGCCCTGGGGATTTATCGGCCTTTAATCTATTCAATTTACCCAACACCACTTCCCGACTGACCTGGATTTCACTCAATTCCTCCTTTGACCCACAGTCCCCTGCTATTTCCGGCAGATTATTTATGTCTTCCTTAGTGAAGACGGAACCAAAGTAGTTATTCAATTGGTCCGCCATATCCTTGTTCCCCATGATCAACTCACCTGTTTCTGACTGCAAGGGACCTACATTTGTTTTAACTAACCTCTTTCTCTTCACATATCTATAAAAACTTTTGCAGTCAGTTTTTATGTTCCCTGCCAGTTTTCTTTCATAATCTATTTTTCCTTTCCTAATTAAGCCCTTTGTCCTCCTCTGCTGGTCTCTGAATTTCTCCCAGTCCTCTGGTATGCTGCTTTTTCTGGCTACTTTGTACGCATCATCCTTTGCTTTGATACTATCCCTGATTTCCCTTGTTATCCACGGATGCACTACCTTCCCCGATTTATTCTTTTGCCAAACTGGGATGAACAATTTTTGTAGTTCATCCATGCAGTCTTTAAATGTCTTCCATTGTATATCCACCGTCAACCCTTTTAGAATTAATTGCCAGTCAATCTTGGCCAATCAATCTGCTAATACGTTTTCGCCTATCACTTGCCACATTCTATCCTGTCCCCACCTCTTTGCCAGCTTTCTCTCTCTTACTACAATCAGTTTGAAGAAGACTTCATCTAAAAGTTGCCCGCTGAGTTATTCCAGCACTTTGTGTTCTGGCAAGATTCCAGCATTTGCTGTTCCTTGTATCTATGAGCACTGGAGTTCCATCCTCCCTGAGGAAAAAGACAACCACCCTTCCTCTTTCACTTACTTCTCTCTGACACCTGTATCATGTACCATGGAATATTATCCTGCTAACCATGGCCTCCTCTCAACCACATCCCTGTTATGGCTATAATTTCCCAGTCCCCCGAGCCAATCCATACACTGAGTTAATCCGCCTTGCCTGTTAAACCTCTAGCATTGAAGTAAGTACAGTTTAAACCACTGAGCCTTTCTCTCTCTTTGCCGTGAACCTACCTATCCTGTCTGCTAATCTTGCTTTCTATGACTACAATATCTTCCTCCTTTCTCCTCTGGGACCCTCCCTCTTGCCAATCCAGTTTAAACCCTTCAGTGTAGCATTAGAGTCCCACTTGTACAGGTCACTTCTGCCACAGAAGAGATCCCAATGATCCCAAAACCTGATCCCTTGCCCCCTGCATCAGTTCCTTAACTACACATTAACTTGGCCTATCCTTCTATTCCTGCCCTCACAAGTGTGTAGCACGGGGAGTGGTCCAGAGATTACCACTCTCGGTGATACAGTGTGGAAACAGGTCCCTCGGCTCAACTTGCCCACACTGGCCAACATGTCCCAGCTACACTAGTCCCGCCTGCCTGCTTTTGGTCCATATCCATCCAAACCTGTCCTATCCATGTACCTGCCTTTTTTCTTAAATGTTGGGATAGTCCCTGCCTCAACTATATCCTCTGGCAGCTAGTTCCATACACCCACCACCCTTTGTGTGGAAAAAGTTACCCATCAGATTCCTTTTAAATCTTTTCCCCTTCACCTTAAACTTGTGTCTACTCATCTTCGATTCACCTACTTTGTGCAAGCGACTCAATGCATCTACCTGATCTATTCCTCTCATGATCTTATATACCTCTATAAGATCACCCCTTCTCCTCCCCCTACGCTTCAAGGAATAGAGACCCAGCCTACTCAACCTCTCCCTACAGCTCAGACCCTCTAGTCCTGGCAACATCCTTGTAATTTTTTTCTGGACCTTTTCCAGCTTGACAACATCTGTCCTGTAACATGGTGCCCAGAACTGAACACAATACTCTAAATGCAGCCTCATCAACATCTTATACATCTGCAAGATGACCTCCCAATTTCTATAATCAATACTGACTGATGAAGGCCAATGTGGCAAAAGCCTTTTTAACCACCCTATCTACCTGTGACTCCACCTGTGACTCCACCTGCAAGAGGAACATACCAACATACCACATTTTGCAAGAGGAACATTCCCCGAAGAAGGGTCTCGACCCGAAACATCGCAAATTCTTTCTCTCCACAGATGCTGCCTCACCCGCTGAGTTTCTGCAGCATTTTTTGTCTACCTTCGATTTTGCAGCATCAGCAGTTCTTTCTTAAACATACCAATGACCTAACTGCCATCCGCATTGCACTTAATCTCAAGAAAAAAGTCTAAAAGGCAAAACATTAGACTCTCCTTATCTTGCAGTCCCCCCCCCCCCCCTTCCCCCCCCCCGCTCAGGCCTTTTATCAAAGCCTCTTGAGTCAAGGCCTGGACACTTACCCAAAAACATTGCTGCTGCTCTGCTCCCTCTCCTGGCTGGTTACTCAGTAGCTTAGTTGTTCACACGGTGCTCTTTTAAACCTTCCCATTGCTGCTCTGCCCCGCTCTGTTTCACGGCTGGAAACAAGATTGGGGAATAGTTGTGGCCCTATTGATTTCTGCTGTACTGTTGTAGACACAACCTAAGAAGAACTTTCCATTTCCTACAGTTTGTTTCCGTTCGTTAACCAACTCTCAATCCACGCTAATTTATTGGGGAGTTGGAATGGGTGATGTTTCTGTCCTGGGCCTCCTCCATTGTCAGAGTAAGGCCCAGCGCAAATTTGAGGAACAACACCTCATATTTCACTTGGGTAGCTTACACCCCAGCGGTATGAACATTGACTTCTCTAACTTCAAGTAGCCCTTGCTTTCCGTCGCTCTCCATCCCCTCCCTCTTCCCAGTTCTCCCAGCAGTCTTACTGTCTCTGACTACATTTTATCTCTGTACTGCCCACTCTCCTGACATCAGTCTGAAGAAGAGTCTCGACCCAAAACGTCACACATTCTTTCTCTCCAGAAATGCTGCCTGTACTGCTGCTGCTCCTGCATTTTGTGTCTACCTTCGATTTAAACCAACATATGCAGTTCTTTCCTACACATGCTAATTTATTACCATCAATTCCATTTTTCTAATCTTGTCACCGACATATATGAGCTTTTCAAAAGCAGTCTGAAAATCCATATATACCATATAGAGTTGTGCCTAATCTTCTCTGATATACAACTCAATTATATTTTTATTTTCTATTGCTCCGGTTTCCTCCCACGTACCAAAGATGTGTGGGTTTGTAGGTTAATTGGCCCTCTGTAAAATTACCCCTCGTGTGTAGGAGTGTATTTGAAAGTGGGATGACATAGAACGTGTGTGAACGGGTGATCAATGGTCGGCGTGGACTCACTGGGCCGAAGGGCCCGTTTCCATGCCGTATTTTTCTATCTATCAATCAATCATTAGATTCCAGCATGTTCCCACTGCCGATGACAGATTAGTATTTCCTTTCATTATGATTGTGCAAAGATGTTTAGGCAGAAATTTCAATCATAAATCTATTTTAGAAATCGAGCACTGTCTCAAGTTCAATTTGTGTCCAGATTATTGACTGCACCTGAAGTGCAAACATTTACTGATAAAGTCTTGTACATTTATACTAATTATTCACTCTATCGACTGAGAATTAATACTTAATTGACTGCACATTGTCCAACTTTCACTTGTATTTATTTTAATTTTGAATTTGTTTTAAATTGGTTATAAGTCAATTAATTGCTTATGAATGTATTTATTTGTCACCCTAGTTTTTAGTGACTTACATCATGCCTCAATATAAACTATTTAATGTTGGACTTGGAAAACTTTATTGTCATTCAGACCTTGCGGTCTGAACGAAATTTCGTTGCCTGCAGTCATACATATAGTAAATAACAAAAACACACAATAAACACATATTTAACATCCACCACAGTGAGTTCACCAGACACCTCCTCACTGTGGTGGAAGGCAAAAATCTTGTCTTTGTCTCTTCCCTTCTTCCTCTTCCTCTTCCTCTGCGCTGAGGCGACCCAGGCCTCCGATGCTCATGTTGTTGAATGCTTTTGTAATCTGAATTCCTTATGTTCCTCCAGTTCTGGTTTGTTGTGCATCTGATGTTTCTTTCTTCTTCCATGGGGGATGTTCCTTCATACCAATGGCTTCTTTCTTCTTTCTTCTTTCGTGTGGCGTGCACAGCCTAAATTTGTTGGACAGCTTGTTCTATTTGAGCTTCCGTTTGTGCACGTCGAGTTGATTGCATTAGTCGAAACAGGGCGGGCCACGTGAAGGTTGCAATCATCCACCTCATGCAATGGCTAAAGCTTTTGAATTCCCATCCAAAGGCTATGTTGAGATTCCCCTTAACCCCTCCCTCCCTCTCTGCCTAAGTTTGTTTGTATCCAGCCGTGTGCTGCTTGGTGTTAGAATGGGTGTCATAATTTCCTTTGGGAAATTTTAACCATGGTGAAAGTGCAACATTGATGCAAAATGTTGTTTTGTGATGATCTGTGTTTTGGATTGGATTGTTTCCTGTCTTATAATTTACCTAAAAATGTTGTTAGATTTGAGCTGACGGTGATGCATTAAATATTGTTATGAAAACCCCAAGAAGCATATGGTCAGGAGATTTTTGTATCCCATTTCTAATGCTTACTTGAAAAATACATTGAATGTTTCCCTTGCTGAAGTTTGGTCCGCATGGGAATTTTTTCCAGAGATAATTTACAAGAGCCAATTCACTTACTGACCAGATTGTGGCATGTTGGAGGGAACTAAGATTTTCACAGCAGGAACGAACAGACACCAACCACACAGACAACACTGTATGCCAAGATTGAAGCCAGTTTGCTGGATCTGAGGTTTGCAGCACACCCTGCTGTATTACTATGTCGGTTTTTGTGGCTTCATGGTATTTGCCTTCTGTGAAGGATAGAGCATTGAGGACGAGTGTCCTGGTCAATGTTGGAACTTGTCATTTTGATAAACTCAAGACAACTCTTGCTTCGGGAAATTGCATTGGATGTTAGTTTAGTTTAGTGATACAGCATGGAAATGGGTCCTTTCACCTACTGAACTCATGCCGGACCATTGTTCACCTGGTTCACATTAACTTTATGTTATCCCACTTTCTCATCCATTCCCTACACACTAGGGACAATTTACAGAGGCTAATTAATGTACAAAGCTGCACACATTTGGGATGTGGGTGGAAACCGGAGCACCTGCAAGAAACCCACAAGGTCACAGCGAGGAATGTGCAACTCCATGCCGATAGCTCCCGAGGTCAGGATCAAACCCTGGTCTCCGGCGGCTCCACCAGTTGCGTCACTGTGATTTGGGGGGTAAAAAGGATTGATGATGTTTAGAGCTGCTTTTGTCTTTGTAATGCCAAGGTTGATGAGGGGAGTTGTGCAATAAGGCAAGTTTCACATATTTGGTATATTTGAGTGAGCCCTGAGTGGAAACTGAATCAAGATGCTGATCCTCACCAAAACCAAAATGCTATATGCATTCTTGTAGTGAGGAGAGTTAAAAAGAATGGTGACAGAAGATTGAAGTGATATGACTAGGAAAGGAAAGTTTAGATTTATAGCCGAAGGAGGAAAGATAGATTAATAAAGTTATCGGACCAGAAGGAAATCAGTAGCTAGAGTATTAAAATGTCGAAGAGGTCCAAAGATAGCAGCATTGGTGGCAGCAAGGTATATATATTTCAGTGCTGGGGATAAGACTAACATGTAGATACAGTGAGTATTACAAAATATAATAGAGTGTAAATGTTTATTGCTCGAGAAATGCTGGGATGCTTTGTTTCGGTTATAAAGGCATTGGTGAGACTTTATCTGCAGTTTTGCCTTTCTTATTTAGGCAAGAATGAGGGCAGTATCAGGAAGATAGGACGGATGAATGTGTAGCTGAGGAGTTGGGGCAGGGATTCATATTTTTGAACCATTAGGATCTCTTCTGGGGCAGGGGTGACTTGCACAAGGATGGGGTGTACCTGAACTGTGGGGAATCAATATCCTGGCAGGCAGGCAGGCGGGTTTGCTGGGGCTACATGGGTGGGTTTAAACTATACGGGCAAGAGGTGGGTTACAATGCAGGATTGAGGCAGGTGAGAGGCAGGAAGTTGGTATGGATGGTGAAAAAAGAAAGTTAATTTGACAGAATAGGCAGGAGCATGGTAGGGATGTGAGGAAGTTGGATTGAATTGCACATATTTAATGCGAGAGGCCTGATGGGTGAGGTAGGTAAAGTTGGGGATTGGATAGGTATGAGCGATCAGACATGGTAGCCATTACAGAAACCTAGCAAAGAGCGCACAGCAACAGGACTGGCAGGATAATGTTCCAGGGTACAGGTGCTACAGGAGAGGTAGAGGAGGGGGTTTGCTTTATTGATTATGGAGAATGTTATGGCAGTCGTCAATGATATGTAACTGCACAACAGATATGTAAACATAGTACTCTGTAAACACCATAATAAACAACAAAAAGGTCAGCATACATATTGAAAAAAACCCATAATAGTGCAAAGGCAAAAACATTGCCCCCTAATCTATGTAGTTCAATGCTTATATGTAGTTAATCATAGTCTGATGGTTGTTGGGAAGAAGCTATTCCTGAAACTGGACATTACAGTTTTCAGGCTCCTATACCATCTTCCTGATGACATTCTGGCCAGGGTGGTGTGGGTTGCTGATTATGCTGGCGGTCTTTATGAGGTAGTAAGTCTTGTCGATCCCTTCGATGGCGGGGAGGCCAGTACCCATAACGGACTGGGCAGTGCTCACCACTTTTTGCAATCTTTTTTGTTCTTGTGCGTTCAAGTTGACGAACCAGGCCATGATGCAACTAGTCAATATGCTCTCTACTGTACACCTGTAGAAGATCAAGTGGGTATTGGTTGACGCAATGAATCTCCTCAATGAAGTGCGTGGTGTTGCACTTTTTGAAGTCAAATGTATGCAGAAAAGATACAATTGAATGCATAACTGTCAACAGTTGGGCGAGTCCAGAACCAGGGGCCACAGTCTTAGAATAAAGGGGAGGCCATTCAAGACTGAAGTGAGAAGAAACTTTTTCACCCAGAGAGTTGTGAATTTGTGGAATTCCCTGCCACAGAGGGCAGTGGAGGCCAAATCACTGGATGGATTTAAGAGAGAGTTAGAGCTCTAGGGGCTAGTGGAGTCGAGGGAAATGGGGAGAAGGCAGGCAGGGATAATTGATTGGGGACGATCAGCCATGATCACAATGAATGGCGGTGCTGGCTCGAAGGGTGCCAATGGCCTCCTGCACCTATTTCTAACCTGCAATAATCTAACACCATTGATGTACAGAGGGATCTTGGGATCCAAATCAATAGCTCCCTGAAAGTGACAATGTAAGTAGATAGAGTGGTAAAGGAGGCACAGGGTATGGAAGTATAGAAACGAAGAACTGCAGATGTTGGTTTACAAAAATAAGACATAAAGTGCTGGATTGGTGGCAGCACCCTGGAGAAGATGGATATGTGATGTTTCGGGTCGGGACCCTACTTTAGACTGATTGAGGGACAGGGCAAAGCCTGGCCATTAATAGGTAAACACAGGCGAGGGGCCTTTGATAGGAAGATGGTTGAACAAAGGCCAGAGATGAAAAAACAAGGTGTGGGACAAAATGATTAAAGAGTTGTGAAGTCAGAGGATGGAATCCAGGTGAGTTGAAGGGCCTGTTTCCACGCTGTATCACTAAACTAAACTAAAATGTTACAGTGCCCTCCATAATTCTTGGGACAAAGACCCATAATTTATTTATTTGCCTCTGTACTCCACAATTTGAGAATTGTAATTAAAAAAATCATGTGGTTAAAGTGCACATTGTCAGATTTTATTAAAGGCCATTTTTATACATTTTGGTTTCACCATGTAGAAATTACAGCTGTGTTTATACACAGTCCCCCCAATTCAGGGCACCATAATGTTTGGGACACATGGGTTCACAGGTGTTTGTAATTGCTCAGGTGTGTTTAATTGCCTCCTTAATGCAGGTATAAGAGAGCTCTCAGCACCTAGTCTTTCTTCCAGTCTTTCTATCACGTTTGGAAACTTTTATTGCTGTTTATCAACATGAGGACCAAAGTTGTGCCAATGAAAGTCAAAGAAGCCATTATGAGACTGAGAAACAAGAATAAAACTGTTAGAGACACCAGCCAAACCTTAGGCTTACCAAAATCAACTGTTTGGAACATCATTAAGAAGAAAGAGAGAACTGGTGAGCCTACTAATCGCAGAGGGACTGGCAGGTCAAGGAAGACCTCCACAGCTGATGACAGAAGAATTCTTTCTATAATAAAGAAAAATCCCCAAACACCTGTCCGACAGATCAGAAACACTCTTCAGGAGTCAGGTGTGGATTTGTCAATGACCACTGTCCACAGAAGACTTCATGAACAGAAATACACTGCAAGATGCAAACCACTAGTCAGCTGCAAAATATAGGATGGCCAGGTTACAGTTTGCCAAGAACTACTTAAAGGAGCAACCACAGTTCTGGAAAAAAGTCTTGTGGACAAATGAGACGAAGATTAACTTATATCAGAGTGATGCCACGAGCAAAGTATGGAGGAGAGAAGGAACTGCCCAACATCCAAAGCATACCACCTCATCTGTGAAACACGGTGGTGGGGGTGTTATGGCCAGGGCATGTATGGCTGCTGAAGGTACTGGCTCACTTATCTTTATTGATGATACAACTGCTGATGGTCGTAGCATAATGAATTCTGAAGTGGATAGACACATCCTATCTGCTCAAGTTCAAACAAATACCTCAAAACTCATTGGCCGACGGTTCATTCTACAGCGAGACAATGATCCCAAACATACTGCTAAAGCAACAAAGGAGTTTTTCAAAGCTAGAATGGTAAATTCTTGAGTGGCCAAGTCAAATACCCGATCTGAACCCAACTGAGCATGCCTTAATATGCTGAAGAGAAAACTGAAGGGGACTAGTCCCCAAAACAAACATAAGCTAAAGATGGCTGCAATACAGGCCTGGCAGAGCATCACCAGAGAAGACACCCAGCAACTGGTGATGTCCATGAATCACAGACTTCAAGCAGTCATTGCATGCAAAGGATATGCAACAAAATACTAAACATGACTACTTTCATTTACATGACATTGCTACGTCCCAAACATTATGGTGCCCTGAAATGTATGTATAAACACTGCTGTAATTTCTACATGTTGAAACCAAAATGTATAAAAATGGTCTTTATTAAAATCTGACAATGTGCACTTTAACCACATGTATTTTTTTTCTATTACAAATCTCAAATTGTGGAGTACAGAGTCAAATAAATAAATGATGGGTCTTTGTCCCAAACATTATGGAGGGCACTGTAGGTAGGGCTTTGGAAAGGGGGAGAGGGAAGAAAGAGGAATGTGTTGGGGAATGTGGGTAGGTATATGGAGAGGTTGGACAGACTTGGATACAAAGTGCTGGTGTATCTCAGCAGGTCAGGCAGCATCTCTGGAGAACATGGATAGGCAATGTTTCGGGTTGAGACTCTTTTTGAAACTGATTGTAGAGCAGGGGAAAAGAAAGCTTGAAATGGGGAAAGGAGGGACAAAGCATGGCAGGTAATAGGTCGATATATGCCATGGGGGGTTTTGATAGGCAGCTAGTTGGAACAAAGGCCAGAGATAAGAGCAGAAGCTGTGTGACAGGTTTGAAGAGCTGAAGATTGTGAAGCGAGACGGAGGAAAGTAGCGGGGGGAGGCAAGATGGTGGATGGGAGAAATAGGTGGGAGTATATGTGGGGCACAGGGGACGGAAGGGGGGGGGGGGTGGGGTGCGGTAGAGAGATGGAGGTGGGGGAGAATGTGTGTGGGGGGGGGGGGGGTGTTGGGTAGGGATTAGTTAGAGGTTACTAAAAAATGGTGAATTAAATGTTCATACTGTTGTGTGTAAGTTGCCCAAGCTCGCAATGTCTATTCTAATCATGATGCCACGGCTAACTCTTAGCAACGTGCATAATACATATCTCCCCTCCATTCCCTGCATAGCCATATGCAGGTTCAGAACATGAGGTGCTGTTCCTCCAGTTTCCATTTCGTCTCCCTCTGGCAATGGAGGAGGCCCAGGATAGGAAGGTCGGTATCGGAATGGGGAGTTAAATGGATAGCAACCAGGATATCCTACAGGCCTTGGCAGACCGAGCACACACGTTTGGTGAAACAGTCACCGTGTGTACGACTTGGTCTCGCCAATGTACAGGAAGTCACATTGGTAATACTAGATGCAGTTGATTAGGTTAGAGGTGGTGCACGTGAACCTGTGTCTCACTTGGAAGGACTGCTGGAGTCTCTGGATAGAGACGAGGGAGGAGGTATAGGGACAGGTTTAGTTTAGAGATACAATTGGGAAATTACAACGCACGTGTTACATCTATTGCGGTTGCAGGGGAAAGCATCTCGGGAGGGTTAGTTTGATTGGGAAGAGATGAGTGAACCAAGGAGTTGTGAAAGTAGCGGTCTCTGCTTAAGGCGGAAAGGGATGGAGATGGGAAGATGTGACTTTGGTCCAGTCACAATGGAGGTGCCGGACATGTCAGAGTATTATGTAGTGCAGGGGTCGGCAACCTACGGCCCCTGGGCCAAATGCGGCCCATAACCTGATGAAGGCCAAAATGCCAAAAGCCTTTTTGACCACCTTATCTACCACGATCAGATTTGTGAGACACGACCTCCCATGTACAAAACCATGCTGACTATCCCTAATCAGCCCTTGCCCATCCAAATGCCTGTATATCCTATCCCTCAGAATATTCTCCAGTAACTTACCAACTACAGATGTTAAGCTCACCGGCCTATAGTTCCCAGCATTCCCTGCAGCCCATCTCGAAAGGAGGCACGACATTTGCCACCTCCAGTCTTCCGGCACCTCTCCTGTAGTGTGACTTGGGTTGGAGAGGGATAGAGAGAGAGGGAATGCTGGGGCTGCCTGAAGTTAGATAAATCAATATTCATACCACTGGGCTGTAAGCTGCCCAAGCGTAATATGAGATGTTGTTCTTCCAATTTGCGTTTAGCCTCACTCTGACAATGGAGGAGACTGAGGTCAGAAAGGTCTGGAATAGAAAGGAGAATTAAAATGTCCAGCAACCGGGAGATCAGGATGGTTCACGCGGGCTGAGCGTAAGTGATAATTAAGTACCTTTCAGTTTGCAGCCCCATCCAAATTCAGCTACACAAAATGAGATTAAACATTTTATTATAGTGTACCACTTTCCAAAGCTAGTATTTTGGAAGAAAAGATTGCATGCTTTCTCAGTTGTTAAAAACAATCCCAATGGTGTGCAGTGTTTTGTAACTCTTTATTTGGGAATAAATACATGCCTATGGTTACAATGAGATATTTTTGTTTGAAGAGTGGGGCCATAATATTGGTTGTAATGCAAATTGATCTGCGGGTAGCCTAAGTGGGAATGCTGCAGATTGCAATCATGTGAATTGAATAGACAGAAACAAATATTTCCAGTAAATGGATGCTGCTGGGATTGGTTTGAAAATAAAGTAGGGAAGACTTTATTTGTTTACAACCTTTGCTCTGTTAGTAATCCAAACCAATGAAGATTTTTTTTCAAATGGAGTCAATATTGTGATATAGAAAAATCTTTCAGTCGGATATGTGAACTGCTGTTTCCATGAACAGCAATGCTCTGGTTGACACTAGTTAATCGATAGCTTGTGTCGGAAGGAACTGTGGATGCTGGTTTACACCAAAGATAGACCCAAAATGCTGGAGTAACTCAGCAGGATAGGCAACATCTCTGGATTAAAGGAATGGGTTACGTTTCAAGTTGAGACCCTTCTTCAGACCGAGAGTTAGGGGAGAGGGAGACACAGAAGTATGGAAGGGAAGGTGTGAATAAAATAAAACATCAAAAAGGATGAGGATCAAGGAAAATGAGGTATTGATCATTGTTAGCTCGGCGAAGGTGACAGCGAAGCATACAATGTAAAATGTTTAATCAGGAAGATAATCAGACAGGTCGGAGAACTAGGATGGGGGGGTGGGTGGAGGGATAGGAATGGAGAGATTGGGAAAGCAAAGAGAAAGCAAGGGTTACAAAGTTAGAGAAATCAATATTAATAGTGCTGGGTTGTAAGCTGCCCAAGCGAGGTGCTGTTGCTCCAATTTAGGCCTCATTATGTTGAGCCTCACTGACAGTGGAGGAAGCCCAGGACAGAAAGATCGGTGTTGGAATGGAAGTTAAAGTGTTTAGCAACTGGGAGATCAGGTAGGTTTAGGCAGCGGGCGGAGAATAGATAAATCTATAGCTACTTCCACAAAGGAATAAAGGACCAGATGATGGTCCATATTTTAATGATGTTCATTGATAAATAAGCATTGGCCAGGACACCTGCTTTATTTTGAAATAATGCCTTGAGATCCTTCAGGTGAGTCTTTTAGGGCCGGCACAGTAATGCTGCGATTTATACCTCAGCAACCTTGATTAAATCCTGCCGTCCAGTGTGATGTGGAGTTTGCACATGCTAACCAACTTGTGGGCGTTTCTCATGGATGCTTTTGTCTTCCACAACCCAAAGATGTGTGTTAGGAGGTTAATTAGCCTCTGTAAATTGTCCATATTGTGCAAGAATCTGAGGAGGAATTGATTTGATTTGGGGAGAACAGATTATAGGGAAAAGTGGGGAAGGGGATTTCTCTGTACTGGAATATATTTAATAGGTCAAAATGGTCTCCTGAGCTACCAGGAAATATTGAGTGGAGAGAGCAGATGCATCTTTAGCTTGTGTACAAAGGAACTGCAGATGCTGGTTTAAACCGAAGAAAGACACAAAAAGCTGGAGTAACTCAGCGGGACAGGCAGCATCTATGTAAAGAAGGACTGGGTGACGTTTTGAGTCAAGACCCTTAGGCATAAGGGAAATAAGAGATATAGACAATGATGTAGAGAAATAAAGAGCTATGAATGAAAGATATGCAAGAAAGTAACGATGATAAAGGAAACGGGCCACTGTGGCCTGTTGGGTGAAAATGAGAAACTAGTGTGACTTGGGTGGGGGAGGGATAGAGAGAGAGGGAATGCTGGGCTACCTGAAGTGAGAGAAATCAATATTCATACCACTGGGCTGTGAGCTGCCCAAGTGTAATATGAGATGCTGTTCCTCCATTTTACATTTAGCCTCACTCTGATAATGGAGGCGATCGAGGACAGAAAGGTCAGTGTAGGAGTGGGAAGGAAAATTAAAGTATTTATCAACCGGGAGATCAGGCAGGTACAGGTGGACCGAATTAAGGTGTTCAGCGAAACGATCGCCCAGTCCACATTTGGTCTCGCCGATGCATAAGATTCTACATCTTGTATGACGTATACAGTAGATGAGGTTGGAAGAGGTGCAAGTGAACAAAGGACTGTCGGGGTCCCTGGACAGAGTCGAGGGAGGAGGCATTGGGACCGGTGTTGCATCTTGTGCAGTTGCTGGGGAAGGTACCTGGGGAGGGGATGGTTTGGGTGGGAAGGGATGAGTTAACCAGGAAGTTGCGGAGGGAATGGTCTCTGCAGAAGGCGGAAAGATGCAAAGATGGGTAGATATGATTAGTGTTGGGATCCCTTTGGAGGTGGCGAAAATTTCAGAGTGTTGTATGTGACGGCTGATGGGGTGAAAGGTAAGGACTTGGGGGACTCTGTCTCTGTTGCGACTAGGGGGAGGGGGAGCAAGGGAGGAGCTGTGGGGTACCGAGGAGACACGAGTGAGGGCCTCATCTATGATGGGAGAGGGGAACCCCCTTTTCCTAAAGAATGAGGACATCTCGGATGTCCTGGTATGGAACACCTCATCTTGGGCGCAGATGCGACGTAGATGGAAGAATTGGGAGTAGGCGATAGAATCTTTGCAGGAAGCAGGGTGGGAAGGAATGTAGTCGAGATAGTTGTGGGAGTCAGTGGGTTTGTATTAGATGTCAGTCGATTGTCTATTTCCTGTGATGGAGACTGAGATCAAGAAAGGGCAGGGAGATGTCGGATGTAGTCCAAGCAAATGCATGTGTAAGCACCATAGCAGCCAACTTGTGTGAGAGAGCGAACAGGCTGGAATGAATCATCGCCGTGTTGGGATGTGCCCTTAAGTCTGTGGAAAATGGAGGGATATTGTTGTTATTGAGAAAAACATATAGTGTTGGAGGAATTCAACAAGTCAGGCAGCAATGAGAAGAGGACGTTTTAGATCGGGACCTTCTTCAGACATTTTGATCTGCAGTTCCTTGCGTCTCCATTGTTGTTATTTAATGGGCCTAGATAGTTTGACTGAGTCAGCAATTATGCCTAGAAATTATGTCTAATTTGTAGCAATGTAAGTGCATAACAATGCACAGTGGGAACTGTCTGTATTGACATGAGTGTTGGTGGAATTCATGCATGGTTTTTAATTTTTAGTTTTCAAATGAAACAAACTACTGCTTTGACACCACTTTGCAAAGAGAAATATCAGGTGAGATCTAAACGTGTCAACGATGATGCCTTCAGAATCATCAGATTGGTTTATTATTGTTGTCATGTATATCGGGATACAGTGAATTTTTTTGGGGGCAAATCATATGTACAACAGACAGTGCAGAAGAGAAAGGAAACTAAAATGTAATGGTCCAGATACGGAGAAAGTGCAGCTAAAAAATGTGCAGGAGTCACAATGAGGTAGATGGGAAGATTGGGAATTCATCCTTAACATATGACAGGTCAGTTCAAGTGTCTGATGACAGCAGGCAGAAGCTGTTCTTAAATCTGGTGGTACATTACTTCAATCTTTTGGATCTTCTGCCAAAGGCAGAGGGGACAAGAACGAATGACTGAGGTCTGAATGGTCATGGATTATGTGGTTGCTTTCCCAAGGCGCTGTGAAATGTAGGTGGAGGAGAGAGTCGATGAGAGGGGGAGGCAGGTTTGTGTGATAGACTCGGCTGCTCCCACTATTCTGCAATTTCCTGCTGCCTTGGGCAGAGCAGTTGCCATAACAAGCTGTAATGCTTCCCTATAGGATGCTCTCTATGGAGCACCGGTGGCAAGAGTCATTGGAGGCATGCCAAATTTTCTTAGACTTCTGAGGAATTAGAGGCATCAATATTATTTTTTGGCCATAGCTTCGATGCGGTTGGACCAAGACAAATATTTGGTGATGTGTACACCTAGCAGCTTGAAGCTCTGGATCATCTCCACTTTAGCACCATGACTGCAGATTGGTGCTTGTTCTTTCACCCTGCTTCCTCAGGCTGATGACCAACTTTTTCATTTTGCTAACATTGAAGGAAAGATTGTTGTCCTGACACTAATCTCTCTACCTTGTTCCTGTACCGTGTCTCATCTTTGTCTGACATCTGGCCTACTGTACTGATGTCATTTACAAACTTGTAATGGATTCAGACTAGAATTTGGCTGCACTGTCGTGAGTGTATAGGGAGCATAATGAGGGGCCTAGAATGCAAGCTTGTGGAGAATTAGTGTTCAGAATTATTGTGGAGGATGACTTTTATCCTATCCTTACTGATAGCGACCCATGGGTAAGGAAGTCAATAGGCAATAGGTGCAGGAGCAGGCCATTTGGCCCTTTGAGCCAGCACTGCCATTCAATGTGATCATGGCTGATCATCCCCAATCAGTACCCCATTCCTGCCTTCTCCCCATATCCCCTGACTCCGCTATTTTTAAGAGCCCTATCTAGCTCTCTCTTGAAAGCATCCAAAGAACCGGCCTCCACCACCCTCTGAGGCAGGGAATTCCACAGACTCACCACTCTCTGTGAGAAAAAGTGATTCCTCGTCTCTGTTCTAAATGGCTTACTCCTTATTCTTATAATGGTTCTGGACTCCCCCAACATCGGGAACATGTTTCCTGCCTCCAGCGTGGAGATGAGTTTGATTGGTATTAAAGTGTTGAAGATGGAACTATTTCCGATAAGTAGGAATCTGACATAGGTGACCAATCTGAAGAAGGGTCTCGACCTAAAACGTCATCCATTCCTACCCTCCAGGGATGCTGCCTGTCCCACTAAGTTACTCCCACATTTGGGGTTATCTTTGATGTAAATCATCATCTGCAGTTCCTGATGATGACAGATGATGCAATGTACACATAGGTGTCCATGTTATCCAGATATTCCAAGGATATGTAAGGCCAGGGAGATGCTATCTGCTGTGGATCTGTCATGCTGATAGATGATTGCAGTGGATCTAGGCTGTCTGTGAGGCTTGAATTGATGTTTGCCTGTGACCAGCCTGTTGAAGCACTTCACAATAGTGACCATCAGTCGCTAGATGATAGTTTTTATGGCTCACTATCTCTTCTAGCTCCTGGATATTAGTGTTCTCCATAAAGCAGGTGATAACCACAGATTGGCAGGGGGGAGGTTAGAGCTGCCCTTCTAGCTGGTCCGTGCAGGTTCTAGGACACTGTCAGACCAGTTAATTTCTGTGGGTTTACTCTCAGGAAGGGCAATACCATGTTTGTGATGGTGACCATGGATAGCAGGTGCACCCAAGACTCTTGGAGAGGTGGCATCATACCTCATACCCTCTATTTAAAGTGAATAGAGAATAGGGCGGTACGGTGGAGCAGCGATAGAGTTGCTCCCTTAAAGGCCTGTCTCACTTGGCCGTCATTTGCGCCTCATTTATGTGTCATATGTAAAATAGGTCGATGCGTGGGGTGCGCATGGGTGACGCATGCATTGCGCATGGTGAGGCATGGAAACGCATGCTGTATTTCGTAGTGTAACAAAATACTCGCGTGCCACCTACGTGACGCATCGCGTACGCATGCTGACACATTGGCCTTGCACGCTGGCATCCCGACGTCTCACGTATATCGCGTTACCGTGCGTTGACGTTTGTAACAATGTGTCGCCGCGTGCCGCAGGGTGTTCTAATGACGTCACGCACACCAGACGGCTGTGCTGACGTGCGATTGGCGCGCGACGTCGAGCATCCCGACAAATCGACCTATTTTACATATGACGCGTAAATGAGGCGCAAATGACGGCCAAGTGGACCAGGCCCTTTACAAAGCATACAGAGCCAGAGGCCTGGGTTCGACCCCAACAACGGGTGCCGTTTGTACCGGGTTTATACGTTTTCCCCGTGACCTGCATTGGTTTTCTCCGAGATCTTCCGTTTCCTCCCACGCTCCAAAGACGTACAGGTTTGTAGGTTAATTGGCTTGGAATAATGGACTAGTGTGTGTAGGATAGTGTTAATGTGCGGGGATCGCTGGTCGGTGCGGACTCGGTGCGCCAAAGGGCCTGTTTCCGCACTGTATCTCAACTAAACTAAATACAGCTTGCTGTGGAGAGGTGCATTATTGCCAGAGATACTCTCTGACTTAAGTTGTTGATGAAGTTGAAAACTACTACGCAGTTTTCAAAAATGTAGATTAAGATTTGACGTGGCTACATTCAAATATGATGGTGGACGTTCAATGATGACAGATGATACAGGTCCACCACCAATCTTCTGGCGCGCTTGGTTCAATAGCCTTTCTGGATTATCCGTTTTGTCAGCAGAAGTTACGGCCTTGGGGGGCGGTGATACCGGCCCTCAAAGTTGGCCGCGGAAGTTGGCTATGGGAACCGATTTCCTGGCTCCGGTTGGAGTTCCAGAGCACTGGTCGCAGGCGGCAAATTTGATCTACCGTTTGGCCGCTGAAGTCGGCTATGGAAACGGATCTGCCGGTTCCAGCTAGGCCGGAGATCTAGAGTCCCTGCCGCAGGCGGCAAATTCGACCCGCCGATCGGCGGGGAAGCCCCAATGAGGTAAAGATCATCCGCCTTACCCATCCTATATGCCAGTTTCCCAGGGGGGTTTGGGGTTGGGGTTGGGTTTGGCTGGGGCGGGGAGGACGGACCACCAGTTGCTGGAAAATTGGTTATTATGTCCTGTTGAACCATTTTCATCCTTTGCTTTATGGTATGCAGTGCTGGGTGGATGGGGTGGATAGGTTAGTTGCTGTTAAGTTGTGCAAATGTGGATGTTTATAACTATTTGTTGAAAAGGAATAATACAAGCATGTTTGAACAATTTCCTAAATTAATTCCTGAGAAGGTTTATCAGAAAAGTTTCCGTTACATATGATATTTACATTAGAAACACATTTTTGCATTAATATGGGGGAACAATGCTTTTGGCATTTAATCTGTTTCGAGTTTGGTATATTGTGACATAAAACTGCAAACACAAAAGTAAATGTATACATTTTAATCTTTGTACAGGTGTTGTTTATTTTTTTATTTAAAGCTTACCTTCAAACTTGAATCCTATGTTCCTGCTTCACTAAACAAAATCCTGGATTGCTGAAAGAGTTCCAAGCCACACACTTTTTGTATCTTTTGGTGGCATGTTTACATTCAAAACTATTTCAAAATAGTTGAATTTGTTTAATTTGAAGAACGTGATTTATTTATTCTGGCATTTCATTATTGCTGTGTAAATAAATATACAAATTCCACCCTGCCTCATTGGAACTGTAAATAAACATGGCTACGGTTGTTTTATTTTTATTTTTAAGGACCAAAATGAATTAATTCAGTAAACTTTGTATGTCTTACAAAGTAAGAGAGGTCCTAGAACTTATAAAAAATTATACCTATGCAGTCAAATTATACTACCAATCACAACTGCCACAGAGGGCTGTGGCGGCCTAGTCAGTGGATATTTTCAAGGCAGAGATAGATAGATTCTTGATTAGTGTGGGTGTCGGTAGTTATGTGGAGAATGCAGGATAATGGAGTTGAGAGGGAGAGATAGATCAGCCATGATTGAATGGCGGAGTAGACCTGATGGGCCGAATGGCCTAATTCTACTCCTAACACTTATGAACGTATGAACTTATACTATAAATTAGCCCTATCTCCAAGAGGCACTGTTTTTCTGAGACATAATGATTTTTTTCATCATCAGTGTTTCATCCTTCAGATTTTTCCCCCATTTGGTAGTAAATATGTAGAAATGTGGTTACTCATAACAGTTGTATCGTCAATGTAGGTTTGGGTATAATTTCTATTTTTCAGCTTTGCATGCTTCCTGAAACCTTTTTTAAAAAGTAACATGTTTTTAGAAATATTTAATTTCAAATCATTGCCCGAAAAACATACTGTTATACACAGACAAAATTATTGAAACTGATAAAAAATATAAATGTTTCAAATTTAAATAGATTGGTTATCCTGTGTTGGCTGTTTCTCCAAACCTATGGGCATGCACTATGGGCAAGTAATGAGACTAGAATATCAGTGGAGTTTTTAAGTGATTTGTTAGCAAGACATGATTGAGGAAGTTTTCAGAGTGTAAAACAGTAGCTTTCACCTACTTATCAATATATGAGATGCATCTATACACTGAACACAGAGTATGTGTAGGTGAAGATAGACACAAAAAGTTGGGGTAACTCAGCAGGTCAGACAGCATCTCTGGAGAAAAGGAATAGGTGACGTTTCGGGTCGAGACCCTTCTTCAGACTGAGAGATAGGGGAAAGGAAGCAAGAGAAATAGACGATACAGAGAGATATAGAAAAAATGAGTGAAAGATATGCAAAAAAGTAATGATGATAAAGGAAACAGGCCATTGTTAGCTGTGGCTTCGGTGAAAACGAGTTACAGAAAATGCGACTCAACAAGACAACTTTGAAGCTGGTACAACGACGGGTGACTTGGGTACAGGTGACATTGATTCATGGGCAATGCCCAACTGCTGTCTTTCCTGTGAAAGTGAATCATGGAAGTGTGAACCACGCACACAAAATCAAGTCCTAACAGTAGAGACTTGCCTTGTACCTGCACTATTTAAACTGATTACTAAGCAATTGTAGATTTGGGAAGTCATTTGAAGCAATACTCATCATGACACTCCTGACAGAACATTGCAGATGCAAGTGATGTGTAGAGTCCAGGTGAGTCTCCGCGTGACCACATGGATTTTCTCCGAGATCTTCGGTTTCCTCCCGCACTCCAAAGATGTACAGGTTTGTAGGACATATACCAAGCCATACACCATTGGCTTGGTATATGTGTAAATTGTCCCTAATGTGTGTAGGATATTGTTAATGTTCGGGGATCGCTGGTCGGCGCGGAGTTGATTAGAAACTCGCTGTATCTCTAATCTGAACTCTAAAAAAAGAGAGGCCTGAGGGCAAGGAAATCTTCCAGAAGGACTCTGGTGCGGAGAGACAACCCCATGTTAAGCCTACGGGGAATGGGATTCTTTCTCCAAGTCTGTTTACAAGACAGAGGCTGCTTACAAGACCGTGATGGGTCTATCATTGTTTATAGGCTGTGCATGCATCCATGGCTAATCGCTGCTTCTTGTAGAGGTGATCATGGTTCACCTGAACATGTTTCTAAGTTTCTACCTCATTGGATGCTCTAGAGTCATACCACATTGAAGCAGGTTCTTTGGCATAATTTGTCCATGCAGACCAAATTGCCCCATCTAAGCTAGTCCCATTTGCCCGTATTTGGTCCATATCCCTGTAAACCTTTCCTTCCATATACCTGTCTTGTTATTGTACCTGCCTCAAAAACGGGGTACTGATTTTAGATGATCAGCCATGATCATATTGAATGACTAGCTAGCTCGAAGGGCCGAATGGCCTACTCCACCTAATTTTCTAGCGTTTTTTCAGCATTTTTTTGCCATTTCATCATTTGCTACATAGTCTTTGACTTTATCTTTATGCATCTGTTTTGTACAATTTTTTTTTTTTTGTACAATTACAGCACGGAAACAGGCCCTCTCGGCCCTTCCAGTCCGTGCCGACCATTTGTTTTCCCCTAGTCCCATCTACCTGCACTCAGACCATACCCCTCCATTCCCTTCACGTCCATATACCTATCCACTCTTAAATGTTAAAATCGATCCTGCCTCCACCACTTCTGCTGGAAGCTGATTCCACACAGCCACCACCCTCTGAGTAAAGAAGTTCCCCCTCACGTTACCCCGAAACCTCTGTCCCTTAATTCTCATGTCATGCCCTCTTGTTTGAATCTTCCCTACCCTGAATGGGAAAAACGTATCCACGTCAACTCTGTCTATCCCTTTCATCATTTTAAAGACCTCAATCAAGTCCCCCCTTAACCTTCTGCGCTCCAAAGAATAAAGACCTAACTTGTTCAACCTTTCTCTGTAACATAGTTGCTGGAACCCTGGCAACATTCTAGTAAATCTCCTCTGTACTCTCTCTATTTTGTTGACATCCTTCCTATAACTAGGCGACCAAAATTGTACACCATACCCCAGAATTGGTCTTACCAATGCCTTGTACAATTTTAACATTACTTCCCTACTCCTATATTCAATGCTCTGATTTATAAAGGCCAGCACACCAAAGGCTTTCTTTACCACCCTATCTACATGCGATTCCACCTTCAGGGAACTATGCACAGTTATTCCTAGATCCCTCTGTTCCACAGCATTCCTCAATTCCCTACCATTTACCATGTACGTACTATTTTGATTTGTCCTGCCAAGATGTAGCACTTCACACTTATCAGCATTAAACTCCATCTGCCATCTTTCAGCCCACTTTTCCAAATGGCCCAAATCTCTCTGTAGACTTTTAAAATCTACTTCATTATCCACAACACCCACCTATCTTAGTATCATCTGTACTTACTTATCCAATTTTCCACCCCATCATCCAGATCATTGATGTACATGACAAACAACAGTGGACCCAACACAGATCCCTGAGGCATCCCACTGGTCACGGCTTCCACCTGACAAACAGCCATCCACCATTACTCTCTGACATCTCCCATTCAGCCACTGTTGAATCCATCTTGCTACTCCGCCATTAACACCCAAAGATTGAACCTTCTTGAACCAACCTTCCATGGGGGAACCTTGTCAAAGGCCTTACTGAAATCCATATAGACAACATCCACTGCTTTACCCTCAATCAATTTCCCTAGTTACCGCTTCAAAAAATTCAAGAAGGTTTGTCAAACATGACCTTCCAGGCACAAATCCATGTTGACTGTTCCTGATCAGACCCTGTTTATCCAGATGCTTATATATGTTATCTCTAAGTATCCTTTCCATTAATTTGCCCACCACTGACATCAAACTAATAGGTCTATAATTGCTAGGTTTATTCTTTGAACCCTTTTTAAACAATGGAACAACATGCGCAGTACGCCAATCCTCCGGCACTATTCCCGTTTCTAATGACATTTGAAATATTTCTGTCATAGCTCCTGCTATTTCTACACTAACTTCCCTCAATGTCCTAGGGAATATCCTGTCAGGACCTGGAGACTTATCCACTTTTATATTTTTCAAAAGTGTCAGTACTTCCTCCTCTTTGAATCTCATAGTTTCCATAGCTACTCTACTTTTTCCCCTTAACTCACCGAGTTCAATATCCTTCTCCTTGGTGAATACCGAAGAAAAGAAATTGTTCAATATCTCCCCCATCTCTTTTGGCTCTGCAGATAGCTGTCCATTCTGGTTCTCTAATGGTCCAATTTTATCCCTCGTTATCCTTTTGCTATTAATATAGCTGTAGAAACCCTTTGGGTTTACTTTCACCTTTCTTGCCAAAGCAATCTCATATCTTCTTTTAGCCTTCCTAGCCAATCTGTTATAGACCACTGGAGGAACTCTCTACAATATCTCAGGGTATAGAGTGAGACAGTACATGTGTGAATAAAGCAAGATCCTGTGTATCTATGGATTTGGAATGTCAAGCACCAAAATATTGCTTGGAAACGGCACCATTTCCCCAATAATGTTGCCTTCCCCATTTCTTCCAGATCTTTTGGAAGGACATTCGTGATCCTGTTAGAGTGTAGACCGAGGCAGGTTGGAGTAAGGAAGATTTCATAACAACAGAAATTGAGGCATGTGGCTGGTATCGGAAGCTGCGAGCATCTGAGGAGATTTGGGAACTAAGGAGCATACTTAAGAAGGAAATCGGGTGGGCAAAAAGTGGACAAGAGAAGGCTTTGGCATATAATATTAAGGACAGTCCAGACGTTTTTTAAACTACATTAATGGAAAGAGGGTAACTAGAGAGAATAGGGCCCTGTAGAAACCAAAGTGGTCATCCCTGTGTGGAGCTGCAGGAAACTGGAAAGGTCCTCCATGAGTATTGCTTCTCTCTTTGCCGGTGGAGAAAGGCAGAGACTGGGTAACGTGGGATAGTTAATAGAAATGTCTTGGGGACAGTCAGTATTACGATCGAGGAAGTGCTAAGGCGTATGAAGGTAGATAAATCACCCAGGCCTGATCAGATATATCCAAAGACACAGTGAGAAACTAGATAACAAATTGGAGGCAAGTAATTCCTTGCTGAGATATATGAATCATCATTAGACACAGGTGAGGGGCCAGAAGACTCGCGGGTGGCTAATGTGCCTCCATGAAGGGCTGCAAGGAAAAGCCTGGGATCTATAGACCAGTGAGTGTAAGTTGGCAAGATGCTGGAAATTCTGCATATCCGTATAAATATATCTGCATTTGTATAGACGGGCTGATTAGGGATCGTCAGCATGGTTTGTATGTGGGAGTTCGTGTCTTATCATCTGATATGTTTTTTTGAAGAAGTAACCAAAAAGGTTGATGGGGGCAAAACCGCAGACGTTCTCTGACTGGCCTTCAGAAAGATGTTTGATAATATCCCGCATGGTTGGTTGCTCTAGAAGGTTAGTTCGCATGGGATCCAGGTAGAGCTGGCCAACTGGATAGAGAATTTTATGAATGGAAAGAAGCAGAGGGTGATGGTGGAGGATTGTTTTTCAGACTGGAGGCCTTTGACTTGAGGTGTGCCTCGGGGATCAGTGTTGCGTCCATTGCTGTTTGTGATTTATATCAACGATTGTACATGGCAGGATGAGTAGGTAAATTAAAGTACAGATAGCAAACATTTTATCAAAAATTGCAACAGGATGTTGGGCGAATGGACTGAGGAATGTTGATAGAGTTTGAAGATAAATATGAGGTGTGTAAGAAGGAACTGCAGATGCTGGTTTACACCGAAGATAGACACAAAAAGCTGGAGTAACTCAGCGGGACAGGCAGCATCTCTGGAGAGAAGGAATGAATTATGTTTTGGGTCGAGACCCTTCTTCAGGGGTTGTGAGGGGTGTGGGGGTGTGTGGGCGGGGGATTGTGGGTGGAATGGGTGTGTGGGCGGTGGGATTGTGGGTGTGTGGGCGGGATGGTCAGGGGAGTTGTGGGGGAGGAGGGTTGTGGGTGGAGGGGTTGTGTGGGCGGGGGGTTGTGGGGGGAGAGGGATATGTGGGTGGGGGGGAGGGAGGGAGAGAGCTCGGAGAAAAGACGGGGGAAGGGCCATGGGATAGAGGAGGGTATCACGTGGGAGGGGGGCGGGAGCCAGCGAGGGGGACCAGAGGGGAAGGGGCTGGAGCTGGCGGTGCAATGGGGGCTCACAGCGGTCGCTGGCTGTTCACCTTCGCAGGGATCAGAGTCTCCGCTCTCCATTCGGCAACACCTCCGACTCCACGCTACCGGTCCCTCCGAAAATTGTGTCCGGTTGGAGTCCTCCGCCAGCCATCCACAGCGTCCCTCGGCTCCAGTAAAAACGCGATGGAGCAGGAAGTGGCGGACTGTCTCGGGGAGTGATAGGAGAAAAGACCAATCCACACTGTGTGACTGCCAGGAGAGGAGATCGATCTGCGCACGCGCGGTTTTTAAGATTTTTAAACCTTGCTAACTTTTATAATATACCACCAATCGGAACGAAACTTGTTGCACTCGCAGCACACGACAACGGTGAGTGAGTTAGTGAACAATTGTAGCGCTATCGTGTACCGTTTTGCACAAATTAAAAAAAACGCGCAAACCGGAAGAGCACAAGATCAGAGTTTTAGCTATGTATGGAAAGATAGCGTAAAAAAATTAATTGTTTGCCATTGCCAAGAGTCTGGTTGAGATTCTGGTTCACCTGAGCCGCCTTATGTTCTATCATCTCTATCTCTATATACTCTGTATTCCCTTTTCCCTTATACTGTGAGCTATCGCTACTGTCCTGTGCTGACATGGTCATGGTCTTTGTTCTCCAACTGGAAGGAAACAATCTCGAGGCTTACTGCCAAATACATTGAAGAGCAAGGAAAGCTGTCACCTGGGGTACTTCAGCATCTACCTGGGTGCTTCTACACCAGGTAGATTTTCAAACACAACATCCTCACTTGAAAATTTATCTTAGGTAGACAAAAGTGCTGGAGAAACTCAGCAGGTGCAGCAGCATCTATGGAGCGAAGGAAATAGGCAATGTTTTGGGCCAAAACCCTTCTTCAGACAGATGAAGGATGGAGGGGGGGGGGGGGGGTGCAGGGAGGAGAAAGGAAGAGGAGGATCCCGAGGGCTGAGGGAGAGCCAATGTTTATGCCGCTAGGGTGCAAACTGCCCAAGCAGAATATGAGGTTTCTGTGGAAAATAGCCGAGGAGTTAGTCCTTTGTGAAATGTGGGGCGGCACGGTGGTGCAGAGGTAGAGTTGGTACCTTACATCGCCAGAGACCAGGGTTCAATCCTGACTACGGGTTTTTGTCTGTACGGAGTTTGTTCGTTCATCCCACGACTAAGGTGCTCTGGTTTACTCCCACACTCCAAAGAAGTACAGGTTTTTAGGTTAATAAAATGCTTGGTAAAATTGTAAATTGTCCCTAGTGTGTGTGTAGGATAGTGTTAATGTGCAGGGATCGCTAGTCAGCGCTGACTCGGTGGGCTGAAAGACCTGTTTCCATGTTGTATCTCTAAACTAAACTGGATTAGATATAACTTAACAGAATCTTTAGTGGTCTCCAATTTACTACAGGCCCTGTGGCAGCCTAACCTAGAGTATCAACTGTAACTCCTCCAACCAATAGTCTATTAGGACAGAACTATTCTCCTACAGTCTGTTGCTTTGGTCAGCAATCTGCAATTTCAAGACATCTTTCCACTTGAGAGGGGAGTACAAATATTGCGAAACCTAATGAAAGCCTTTGATAAGATGCCTCCTGTGAGGCTGCTAAAGAAGATGAGACCTGTGGTATCAGAGGGGAAGGTACTAGCAGGTTGGCTGAATGACAGAATGCAAAGTCTGGCAATAAAGGGGGGTTTTAACTGGTTGGCTGCCAGTGACCAGCAGAGTAGCAGGTCAATGCTGGGGCTGCTACTGCTCACATTGTCTACCAATGATTTGAATGAGGGAATTGAAGGCTTTGTGGCCAAGTTTGCAGATTATGCAAAGATAGGTGGACGGGAAGGTGGTGTAGAGAAAGCAGGGACTCTGTAGAAGGACTTGGATTAGTTGGGAGAGTGGGCAAAGAAGTGTCAGATGGATTACAGCAAAGTGTGTTCATGCATTTTGGTAGTCACAGGGCTGCCAACATTGGGTGAGAGTTGTGAGTGAGAAATTGCAAAAGAGCAAGCCTGATGGAGCATAGCGACTGGGGGTAGATAGGGGGTGGGGGGGGGGGGGTGGTGTGGAGGAGGGTGTGGGAGGAGAGTGTCCCCCCTCCAATTGGTACGGAGCTTTTGCATTTTTCAGCTTTAAATTGTGCAATATGGTGCATACTCTAGCGTGTCTTTTAACTTACACTTGAATGCAATATATATGCATTAAATTGAATTAGCTATGAATAAGGTTAGACTAAATTACATTCCTAATTACATTCCACAGTAGAGTCCAGGCTCTGATCAACACATGCAGTACATGAATGATCTTAGTATATTCATGTATGGAAATCAGGTTATAATCAAACACTTGGACCAGGTTGACTAACCTGGGTCTCACTGCACACCTGGTAATACTCCTGACCCTGACTCCAGTTGCATACCTTCTCTCATTCTTGACCCTGAGTTCAGCCTTACACCTGGCCCCCTCTTCTACGCTGATCATAGCTGCTTACCTGCTTAGGTTCCCAGTGATGAACACTCCCCTGGTCCTAGCTTTGACTACACACATAGTTCTACTCCAGACATTGACTCTGGATGCACACTTGGCCTTCCTCCTTGCACTGACAATATATCTGGCCCACACATAAAGCCCCATATCTGACCCTTTGACTTAACCTATTACGTTCAAGTCCACAGGTGCTTATCTAATGCGGTAATCTTTTATGGGGCACTTCACGGACCAAATTATGTATAACAAAATTTGCTACACCCATTGGCTTCCTTGTTATCTAACATGCTAGTTACTTTGTCAAATAAGTCATCAATTGGTTGAACACAATTTCTCATCCATAACATTATACTCACTCAGCTGTATAAGTATTCTGTTACAATTTTTTTCATTTTCCTAACAAACTGTCCTGAAGTCATTTTCACCCCCAATATTTTCAGTATTTAACTGTCTTCCACTCAGCTGGGACTTTTCCGAAATGCAAAGTCAAATAACTATATATTTAAGCAATATTATTCTATTAAATGTGATCTTGAGAGTACATAATATTTTCTGTGGTATTCATAACACAACAATGATAAAAAATATCTTTGTTTTGATTGCACCTACCAAGCATGCATAGATTATTATATTACAGTTAATATGTACCAAGGGCAAATTTTTGTTCCAATGCTCCCCATTCCCAATTACTTTTACATTGAAGTGATTGAAATCCAAGTGAAGTTTAAATGGCATCATAAAAATAAAACCTCCGGAATGGATGATATTCATTACGTGGTTGGTTGGGGTCAGTATCAGCACAATTACTATATTGAACTTTGAATCTTCAGAATTCCTGGTTCAAGCTAAAACTAAAGATAAATAATAATCTCTTCATACATTCCCCTGCAAGTATCTCTGTCACTCCTTTAAAATATGCCCCTTCTTTGAACAAGCTCTTAAATATCGCTTCTGAATCAGTTTCCATCTGATTACACTCCTTGAGGATGTTCATCTACGTGTTCAATTAATAAAACAACGAGATTGGGGACATTTCTATTCAACCTGTCAAAGGAATTGGGGGGGGGGGGGGGGGTTAGAAATAGTCAGTGAGGTAAACAAACATAATAATTGAGTGGCAAATGACAATAGTGCTACCTTCCCAATATTTAACTGAAGGAAATAATGGGTTATCGGGGCTGTATGTTGTGACAGACAGCCTGACACCTTGCATGTAATTTTAATATTACACTTATCCCATCCCCCTGGATATTCAGGGTTCATAAATTAAGGTTTTGTCAACTAATTACAAATCCTGCTAATTACAAATCAATAACATTAGCCAACTCTGAAACATGAAGCGCTGAGCATTGGGATCCAAACATCACGGACAACTGGCCTCAGTTCCCCGCTCACATCTGGCAGTGTTCTCCGTCTGAACCAGGGGCCACTGAGCATTTTTGAAAGAGGGGGGCATGCGCGATCACTGATGACTGGCCTTGAAGGTACCCAATGAGGGAGTGGAGCAACTGAGTGGGGAGAGTGTGTGGAAGGGGGGGGTGTCCCCCCTCCCAGGGTAGGGACTTTTTGAAATGTGATGTATTAAAATCATGTTTTAGTGCATTGTAGAAGTATTATTTCAATGTTTTTTGTATGAAGTATTTTTAAGAGGTAACTTTTTAAGGGGTAACTTTTTCCACACAAAGGGTTGTGGGTGTATGGAACAAGCTGCCAGAGGAGGTATTTGAGGCAGGGACCTCCCAACATTTCAGAAACAGTTAGACTGATACATGGATAGGACAGATGTGTATCCATTTACCACCCCTCTCTCTTCCCTCTCGCTCTCGCACCTCCCTCTCCCCTCTCCCCTCTCCTACCCTCTCTCCTCCCTCTCCACCCCCTCTCTCTCCCCTCTCTCTCTTCCATCTCTCTTCCCTCTCCTCTCTCTCTCTTCCTCTCTCCCCCTCTCTTCCCCGTCTCTCTCTCCCCTCTTCCCCACCCCTCTCCCCCCCTCCCTCTCACCCCCCCTCTCTCTCTCTCACCCCCTCTCTCCCATCTCACTCTCCCCTCCTCTCCTCTCTCTCTCTCCCCCTCTCTCCTCTCTCTCCTCTGTCTCTCCCCCCTCTCTCTCGCCGGCCCCACAAACACTCGCCAGCCCCAGCTCCCCGCATCTGTCCCCGCCGCTGCTTCAGCCCCGGCTCTCCAACACCCGCGGCCCATGCAGTTTATACGAGTTTTGACATTTTCGTTGATCACAGAATTTCTCACAACAGAGCGTGAGAAATTTGTGATTAGTGTGAGAGCGTGGGAATTTGTCCAAATGTGTGATTCTCACGCTCAAAGCGTGAGAGTTGGCAGCCCTGTAGTAGGAATAAAGGCCTAGACTATTTTCTAAATTAGGAGAGGTGCTAAGGAACTTAGGAGTGCTGGTGCAGGATTCCCAAAAAGTTAATTTGGAAGTTGAATTGGTAGAAAGGAAGGCAAATTCAATGCTAGCAAGGTCTGACACCAATGTCAAGATGACAAACAGGCACTCACTTTGTTTGTTTTCAGAAACCTCAATGGTTGCTAAAGTTTTGAAAAAGTCCTTTAACTTTTCAAATCATTTTTGCTTTTCAGTTGACTGAATGTTTCTGAATGTATTTAAAAATTGTGTACACGGACCGTGTATGGACTGCATACCTTTCTCAAACTGTCACATATGCAGATAAGATCTTAAAGGGTAAAACGTTGGCAATGGTAAAACATGATTGCGTGATGGATCTGCAATCCGTTGTACACATATACCAATTAGCCTCTCTGAAGTAAATGCAAGGAACAAATTGGAGTATACCCTGAGTCTGTATTGCAAATATTTGCAATCCCATCAAAGTTGTTTTTTACTGCCATGTTCAATAGTCAGACTATATTAAATATAGGCTAAATACATCAGTAACATTATCAATGAGCACAGGCAACAGCAGCATTTATGTTAAATTTAGCTTTGTTATTATGTTTTATTTGTTGCAACCTTATTTTGATGTCAAGAAATTTCAGTCTCCACGGTGTTCTGAAATTTTGTTTTTATTGGTTCACCCTTTTTATTCTTCATGATGTATTCAGCAGATTGGTTATTCAGGATTGGTTGTATTCATCAGTCATCAGTATTTTCTTTGAATTTGTTACTTTCTCATCATTATCCACATATTTATAAAATGTTCAACCATTTAGTTTTGATTTATGCGTGCCTTATTTTCAGTCAGCCAGCGGAATAGTGACAGCAGAAATGTTTAATGAACAAGTGCCACATAACATGCAATGTATTACGGGTGTGTTTTTCTGAATACAGTTATCTAATTAGCTTGGATTGCTGCTGAAGTGCTGGCTTCATCCATACATTTCTGAACAGTGGAGAGCTACCAACTGTGCTAAGTTGATGTCTCCATTAAAGGAAATGTTGATTTTCTGTAAACAATTCAAATTGGCTCTTACTAAAGGCCATGCTGGGATTTTTTATGTGAATGAGCAGATCTATTTAAAAATATATATAATTTTCTATTAAATATAAATATCTCCTTGATGATTCTGGAAAGTGTACACAGTTGCATCTAGGTTGAGGAATACTTTGAAATGAGCTTTAAATTATTGACTCTGCAGAGAAGGTTTGTCCATGTGGAAGTTCTCTGAAGCCTGCAATAATATATTTATAATATATATACCGAAGATCTCGACCCGAAATGTCACCCATTCCTTCTCTCCAGTGACGCTGCCTGTCCCGCTGAGTTACTCCAGCATTTTGTGTCTGTCTTCGATTTAAACCAGCATCTGCAGTTCTTTCCTACACATAATATATTTACTAATAGGAAAACAATGATCTTTGACATCTCTCCTCTGAGGATAAGAAATAGTACTTATTTGATTGTGTAGTAACAAAGAAGTGGTTATGAGCATTACACATCCTACAGGATGCATAAACCCATATTGTTTTATTCTGACTGCTGAGTTTTGGCCTTGAAAACATGATTTCTAGACTAGTTTAAGCTCAAAGGCCATGCTCTAAACTGCAGGAAAAGTGGGAACAATGTAAAATGTTTTTTTGTGATGGACTTATTCCAAGAAGACACATCTGTTATACAAATTAATATGTTGTGTGTACTTGGTAATTGAACTTGGCTAAATATATGTGACTCGGATGGGCACCACTGGACAATGTTGACATTTTTTGTTAGAAACCTGATTTCAAGTCTCTGTATGGTCTTGCAGCATCACCCATATCCGCTCAGCTCTGCAATCTTCCTCTTTCCACTGCAATCAAGGTGTATCTCTACAATCCTTATAACCTCTGCACTCATCCAATTCTCTGTTCTGCAATGGATTTTGGTTTAATTTGTTCTGCCCTTTTGTTGTGCAACTCTAGTTAATCTATGTTGGGAGATCTTGAATAACGTTGGAAAGGATAGGAACCAAATTCAACCATTACAAAGCTGGTGACGCCATGAAAATGGCACAAGCATTTCCTATGATGGGAATTGCTTGACCTCAATGAGTTATGAGCTTGGTACATCATATATAATATTATACTGGACTTCAGATGGTGAAAGTAGTCTACACCAGTGATATCTAGATCATGGGAATAGCCTAAATTCACAAAGAACAAAGATTTAAAAAAAAATACTATTATCCTTCAGTATGCACCAGTATCTCCAACTGTGTTAAAGTGACAGCAACTGCCAGCTGTATGATCTTCTTCTTCTTCTTCTTCTTCTGTCGTGTGGCGTGCACAGCCTAAAGTTGTTGGACAACTTGCTCTATTTGATCTTCCGTTTGTGCATGTCGAGTTGATTGCATTAATCGAAACAGGTCGGACCCAGTGAAGGTTGCAATCTTCCACCCCAGCTGAATGATCCTATTGATTCAACCAACCAGGCTGCATTTGGAGTATTGTGTTCAATTTGGCCACGCTGCTATATTTGGTCACCCTGCTATCTATACATCACTAAAGCTTTGATCTTGTTATCTTTCGGTTTATGCAGTCATTCTATTGCATTCTAACCAAAAACGGTACGCGATAGCGTTACGATTTTTCGACAGCTTACTCGCCTTTCTCCTGTTTCGTTCCGATCGGTGGTCTAATGTAAAAGTTAGCGAAGTTTAAAAAATCTTTTGAAACGCACGTGCGCAGATTGATCTCATCTCCTGCCGTTCAGTGCCACGTGGATTGGTCTTTTCTCCTGTCACTCCGTGGAACGTTCCGCCCCTTCCTGCGCCAACACATCCTTACTGGAACTGAGGGTAGCCGGCGTAGGTTTCCTACTGGATACAATTTTCAGAGGGACCCGAAACTGCCCAGCCCAATCCGGCGCGGAGTTGGAGATGTCACCAAAGTCGGCAAATGGAAAGCGAAGACTCTGATCCTGGCGGTGGAGAGCGACCAGCGACCGCTATGAGTTCCCATCGCACCGTGGGGAACAGCTCCAGCCTGTTCCCCTCTGGTCCCCCTCGCTGGCTCCTGCCCCAACAACCCCCGTCTTTTCTCCGAGCTCTCTCCCCTCCCCCGCCCACACAACACACACACCCCCCTCACCCCACCCACACAAACCCTCCCCCCTACACACATCCTCCCCCCACAAACCCCCTCGGCCACGCACCCCCCTCCCTTCTGCCCACACACCACCTCCCCCTGCCAACACCCGCCTCTCCCCACAACCACCCCATCCACAAACCCCCCTGCCCACACACCCGCTCCCCCCCACCCACACACCCCCTCCCCCCTGCCCAAACACCTCCCTCTCGCCCAACACCCCCCCAGCCCACACACCCTCACAAACCCCCCCTTAATCCCCCTCCATAATCCGCCCCATAACCTTCCTCGCCCACCCCCCCACCCACACACCCACACACCCCTCCCTTCCACACCCCCCCGCCAACGCACACCTCTGTCCCCCACACAACCTCCCAACACCCTCCATTCCCCACACCAACCCCTCCCCTCCCATCCCCCCCACTCCGCCACACCCCCTCTCCCCCACACCACACCCACCCCGCCACACAACAGTAGGCCACGTCAGTGGTAGGTCTTGGCAGCACTCCCCCCGCCACTGGCCCTCCCGTCCCCAGCTGCAGGACGCTCCCCTACCCCTCACCAGCCCCTGCCTGAAGCCGTTCCCATCCCAAGCTGCAGGTTGCTCCCCTCGCACGGCAGCGGTAGGCCACAACAGCTATAGGCTACATTAGCCCCCACCTGAGGACATCCCCCGGCTGCAGTGCGTTCTCCCCCCTACAGGCCTGAGCAGGGGGGATCAGGGGCATCACAACGGGAACCCGTCAGCCGTACCTGCGCAGTTAGGTGCTATGGGTGAGTGGCGGAATATTGCATTGGGGGAACGGGTAGCGTTGGGGGAACAGTCAAGTGGTGGAATATTGTGTTGGGGAATGGGTTGCATTGGGGGACCAGGCCCCCTGTATGACTGGGACCCAACGGATCCCACTTAGTCTAGTAGTTGTTAAGGATGTTATTAAAGAGTGCAGATTCATGAGAATGTTCCTAGGGACTAGAGGGACTGAGGTATAAGGAGAGGTTGGGCAGGCTGGGACTTTATTCTTTGCAGTGCAGGAGGCTGAGGGCTGATCTTCCAGAGTTGTATAAAATGGGGAATAGATAGGGTGAATGCACAGAATGCACAGAGTAGGGAAAACAAGAACCAGAGGACATTGGTTAAATCAGGGGTTCCCAACCTTTTTCATCCCGTTTACCCCTGGCAACTTTGATAGCACATAACAATGTTATTTCATTTATTGATGAACAACTAATGATGAACCCGAACCAAACAGTCAGTCAATGAGAAGAAAATATGTACAAATCCAGAATCAACAAATTTACCCCCTGGGTAGGCAAAATTTACCCCAGGTTGGGAACACTTGGTTTAAGGTGAGCGGGGCTAGAAAGGAACCCGAGGCAGCATTTTTTTTTCCATACAGGGTAGTGGGCATATGGAATGAGCTGTCTGATGAGGTAGTTGAGGCAAGTACTATAAAACATTTAAAATACATTTGAACAGGTACATGATTAGGAAAGGTTTAGAGGGATATAGACAGAACAGTATTTTTGTTTGTAAAAGCAGTTTCAGTACAGGCACTTCACGCTTTACAAGGCTTGCAAAAGCAGTGTGTAGTTCAACACATAAATTAATGATACGCGACCATGCCACCAGCAGTAAATTGGAGAGCGTTATCCCAAAAATACCAATTCATTTTTGTATTAAAGGAACAAACATCTCATTTCAAAAACGCATCTCAAACGTACGTAAAACTTGAGGCGCCGCAGCTTGAAACTTCGTAGACCAGAGAGGCATTCAACTGCCTTGCTTCCATTGAAGCCATCTGCCACCGAAACATGGCATCCAGAGATTTTGTAAATTTACATATTGCTTTTATAAATTTGTTGTGAGTGCAATATCAGTGAGAGAGCGGATATAATAGAACAGTTATTGAACTGATCACAAATGTTAAAGGGATACAGACGTTTCCATGAGTCAGATGGAATAGATGTACCTCAAAATTTGCTTTAAAGTGAATTAGCGTTCCGGTGGCGCTATGGAGGGCTAGAGGACAACGCCAGCCAGCTCCGCGAAAAAAACGGGAAAAAACGGGGGATTAACGGACCTACCCGCTGCCTGCTGCTTGCTGCCTGCCGTTTCTGCACCGATTGTTGTGAGTGACGTCATCAGGCGCGCCACTAATTATGGCTTTCAACACGCAGCCCTACCGATAAACAGAAAACTCGCCCCACCCGGCAGAAAACAGCAGAAGGCCCAACTGAAGCCTCGGACTCAAGTAGGGCCTCATCCCAGGAAGATGTATCGAAGAGAACAGGGAAAAAACGGAAAGTGAAGATTTGAAAAGTTTCATTTCTCGTGAAATTGCTGGCTTAAAGGAAGAAATAAACCAGATGAACACGCAAATAAACCAGATGTATACTCAAATGAAAGAATTCCAACAGGAAACGAATTCAAATATTAATAATAAGACCAAGAAAATATCGGCAGATTTGAAGAAAGAAATTACAGAAATGATGAACGAAATGAGAAAGGAGATGGATAATAAAATTGAAAAGGTCAAAAATGACTTTGAAAAAAGGCTGAAGCCTATGGTAGGGGTACTGGAACAACAGACGGTCGGTATAAAAGGCCTTGAAGAACTAGCTGCTACCAGTGCTACGACTACAGCTAAGTTGATTATAGAAAACGAACGTCTAACGAACTTACTGACGAAAATATCAGAGAAATGTACTGAGCTAGAAGGTCGCCAGAGAAGACAAAACCTAAGAATTGCAGGTATTCCTGAAGGACGAGAGAAAGATGAAGATCCTCGAGAATTTACTGCGAACTTATTACAACAAGTCTTATCACAGAGTCAGAAGATGTCAGACAAGAGCAAATGCCCCTCCAAGACAAATGATTATAAAGCTACAATACGACTATGTCTTGGATGAGATAATGCGGAGATCCTCGAGAAATAGAAACCTGGAATTTGATGGTCACAGGATCAGTATCTACCGAGACTATCCTGCAGAAGTTTCCAGGAAACGGAAAGCATTCAATGAGGCTAAGAGTCTTATGAGAAGAGTGCCACATTTGAAATATGGTTTGAATTATCCAGCTATTATAAGAGTTACCTTCAATAACGAGGAGCATTTCTTTTCCAACCCAGAAGCAGCAATGGTCTTTGCGCGTCAGATCCAGACCTGAGAAGCAGCTACTTTCAAATATATTGACTCTTAAGAATGCCACAAGAATCTCCAAGACTTCGCAAGACTCTACAAAACAATGCAGGACTGGACTGAACTGGGCAACGTTGGATGGAAGTCGGAGAAAGAAGTGGATCGGAAAATTTTACTTGGATACTAATAATTAATATCATTATACTATTAATATAAATAACTAATGTACATTATAGACACAAGGCGGTATTTCTACTAACACCATTTTTACTAATTAATATTAATTACTCTTACTAATAATTAATGATTTTCTATGTTGGAATGAATAGAGTTAAAATTAGGGATTGATTTCCTTTGGAGATTTGTCCTTTTTGTCAGCAATTTTATATTTTCATTCTTAATATCTGTTTTATTTTTCTCTTCTTTTTTTCTAGGATGGATTGGGTTTTTTTTTTCTTTTCTTTTTATCCTTTTTCTTGTGTTCTTTCTGTTTAAAATTGATAGATTTTTAATTAAGTTCTAAATATGTACTTTGATATTCTTTCTTTTTTTGTTTCTCATGTTTATAATAATGAGATGTTTAAACAAGTCTTAAATAATTGTATTTCTATTCCTTTATAATTGTTTATAAAAATTAGATGTTTAAATAAGTTTTAAATAATTGTATTTCTATACCTTTAATTGCTATAAGTTAAATATGCCTTTACTAAATAAGTTTCTATTTTTATCCCTCTTTTTTCCCTTTCCCTTTTTTTTTCTCTAATACTACACCCCCGGTAAAATATTTTTATGGAATAACAATTCCAAAAACCTGGGAGCATCAACGGAAGTCGGTAGATGGTTAGCCATGCTAGTATGGCTAGCGCTAACTGCAACATTCTAGATGTAGTTTTTCCTTTCTTTTTGCACATTACTAACCTCTTAATCTATCCTTTGTTTTTTTCTTATATAATCTATTATGGTTTCCTTCAATTTGAATGGAGTTATATACTGGATCAATGGAGATATATACGTGAGAGACATGTACGAGACTTAAAATTCATCTATTCGATGTTCGGGTGTAAGGTCGGGTCTGACGTGCTGAACCATAGACTCTATTGCAGACCTCCATAGTCATAAGATGCAAGACCTAAAAATAAATATAGGGAATGAGGGAATAACTTTTTGTAGTTGGAACGTTAAAGGTATTAATGAACCGATTAAGAGAGGAAAGGTTTTTGCACATTTAAAGGCAAACAAAGCTGATGTGATTTTTATTCAAGAAACACATCTAAAAAAAGATGCTGAACATAGATTGAAAGCTAAATGGATAGATAAAATGTATCACTCTTCTTTTACACATAAATCAAGGGGCGTAGGAATATTATTTCGTAAAGGTATTTTATTTAAACATACATCAACTATAACTGATAAAGATGGAAGATATATTATCGTCATAGGAGAATTAAATACACAAAAAATGATTTTTGTTAATGTATATGGACCAAATTTTGATAGCCCATTGTTTTTTAAGAAGGTATTTAATAATATTCCGGAATTAGCACAACATAATCTAATTATTGGAGGTGACTTTAATTGTACACTAGATCCATACTTAGATAGATCTACAAGGCAAAGGAAAACTACATCACACTCTAGTGATTTATTAAATGCATATATGGAAACTACTAATATCAAAGATGTTTGGAGAATTGAAAACCCTACTGGACGAGAATACTCTTTTTACTCGTCAGTACATAAAACTTACTCAAGAATAGATTTATTTTTTGGTGGACGCTAAACTTATTTCGCTTACTTATAAATCCAATTATCATAATATCATAATTTCAGATCATGCACCATTAACATTCAAGATCAAAATAAATGGTAAACTACAAAAATTAGAACAGTGGAGATTTAACCCACAAATATTAGAAAATAAAATTACCCAGGAATATATCACAGAACAAATTAAGATTTTTTTCGAAATAAATGATAAACCGGAAATATCCTATTCCTTATTATGGGAAACATTTAAAGCATACCTCCGGGGAATCATGATTTCCTCTCAAGCAGTTTATAATAAAAAGAATCGTAAGGAGCAGCAAGATTTGGAAAAGGAGATTAAACAATTAGATATACAGAATGCAATGAATCCAACTACTATATTACATAATAAAATTGCAGCATTGAAATATAAATTAAATAAAATATTTACAGACCAAGTCGTTAAACTTTATCAACATACTAAACAATTACAGTTTGAATTCGGTGATAAACCTCAAAAATTACTGGCTCGTCAACTAAGGAAAATGGAAGCAAAAAATAATCCATAGGATTAAATCACATAAAGGCGAACTGTTAACACAGCCTAAAGATATTAATGAAAGATTTATGCAATATTATAAAAACCTATACACTGCGAAAACAACAGATAATAAAATAGGAATTGAAGCATTTAAAAAAAAAAAGAAACTTGAAAGGATTGGACTCACAAAATATAGAGTTACTGAATGCTTATATTACGATAAAAGAAATCCAAGAATCTATTAGATCACTAAAAAAGGGTAAAACACCGGGACCAGACGGCATTGGCTTGGAATTTTATAAAGTATTTTATGATCAGATTGTACCACGTTTGAAATTACTATATGAACATATATATATACAGCAAAAACTACCAGAAACATTAAATGAATCTACTATAATACTTTTACCCAAAATAAACAAAGACTTGGATGAACCAGGATCATTTAGAGCAATAGCTCTCCTAAATACCGATCAAAAGATATTAACTAAAATATTAGCACAAAGGTTAAGTTTAGTTGTTACTAAATTAGTTCACCCTGATCAAACAGGATTTATACCAAAATGATACTCTTCGTATAATTTGAGACGGTTATTCAATATTATATACTCGAAAAGAGATATTAATAAAGACCTAGTAGTTATTTCGTTAGACGCAGAGAAAGCCTTTGATCAAGTGGAATGGCCTTACTTGTTCTCGGTTATGGAAGCTTTTAAACTGGGAGAAAAGTTTATTAACTGGATCAAATTGCTATATACAAATCCGACAGCTAGAATAATGACAAATCAAATGTTATCACCTAAATTCAATTTATCTCGAGGTTGTAGACAAGGTTGTCCTTTATCCCCTTTATTGTTTGCATTGGCAATAGAACCGTTAGCTCTGAGGGTGAGATCACATCCGGAAATATATGGATACGATACTAGAGACACTAAAAATGAAATCTCTCTATATGCGGATGATGTGCTACTTTACCAGAAACTAGTATCGGTAATTTGTTAAAATTAATAACTGAATTTGGATCCTATTCAGGATATAGTATTAACTGGAATAAAAGTGAACTTATGCCAATAACGGTAAACAATTTACATATATTACAACAATTCCCTTTTAAGATAACAAATGAAAAATTTAAATATCTTGGAATCTTTGTAACAAATAGATTTGACTCCTTATTTAAAGCTAATTTCCCACTATTATTGAACAAATTAAATAAGAATATTATATATTGGAAAACTTTACCTATATCGATGATAGGCAAAATTAATATAATAAAAATGGTGTTTCTTCCACAATTATTATACCTTTTCCAATCAATCCCGATATATCTTCCTAAAAGTTTCTTTAAAAATGTGGACTCCTTAGTCACTAACTTCATTTGGAATTTTTGGTTAGAAGAAATAGATAACCAACCAACTTGGTTAAATATGGAAAAATAAGATTGTTCTCCCTTTGAAATTAGTTCTATACTTTTTTTAATTAGTTGGATCCTAATGTAAATTTTAACAGTCTCATTCACCTGCATGTAGTTGCTGGTATATACCGAAGATAGACACAAAATGCTGTCGTGACTCATGCAACTAACCCCACTGTTGTATACTTGTATCCCTTCACCTCCTATCACCTCCTCCCCAGCCAACAATGGGCCATTAAGGCTACAACCTTCCATGATTATCTGTTGCTAGTCCTGCTTTTTCTTAGCTCCCCTCTACTTTCAGCCTGAGGAAGGTGCCCAACCTGAAATGCCACCCATCCTTTTGCTACAGAGATGCTGCCTGATCCGCTGAGTTTTACTTTGGCGTCTTTGTGTCTATCTTCAGTCTCATTGACCTGTTGAGCATAGCTAATCTCATTTAAATGATGAGCAGCTGATAGTGTTTCCAAAAGTGTTCACATTAACAGAGAGATTAAATGAGAACTTACCAGTTTGAAGTTTGATCTTTATTTTATGAGAAGTTGCGATGAGGGATTACGTGAAGAAGCCCGCCAGACTGCATGCGCGTCAATCTTCAAAGTAGCTGTATGAACCCACTGAGTAGTTGCTGACCTAACTATAGAGAGATTGAAGGCTAGAACTACCGAATGATCTTTATGAGAATAGGGTTGGGAGTGCAGGGCACGTAATCCCTCATTGCAACTTCTCATAAAATAAAGATCAAACTTCAAACTGGTAAGTTCTCGTTTAATCTCTCTATTTTATTTCAAAGTCACGTGAGTGACTACGTGAAGATTTCAAAGCTCTGTGGTTTCATACTGTGACACAATCTGTGTGTGAAAACACAAAAACAGATAAACCATTAATGGCAGGAAAAACATGAGGTATTAATATCACGATGCTAACTTGCATACATGGCCATTGCTCTAAACTGGCCTGTAGTCCCAATAGACTGTTGAGTTAGACAATAACGTATGCAACAATATGCATAATTCTATCTGCAACTTCCAGACATATTTCACCAAATTTATAATTTGTTAAGCTGCATTATGGAAACCTGATGCTGCATGATGAAAGTGAAACATGGAAACATGCATCTCGTTGAAAGCTGATGCCAGAGACCTGGGCTTGCAGCACCAGACCTGGCTTCGGTCCTGACCACAGATATATCTGTGTGGTGTTTGCAGCTCATAGGCTGCATCGGCTATGATAGTCACAAACGTGACCCTGTGGCAACTGTTATCAATGCCAACTTTATTATAGCAGTCCATTAAAATAATACACTATATGTGCTATAACATAGCTGTAGCAGCAACTCAGTTATATTTGTCTGGTGCTACAGCAAGCTGAACTTACCTAAGTGGTATTTTAAAAAATCAACTGCTGCTGGAAATCTCCTGCAGTGACACCCGCAATTTATGAATGTAAGTTCCTGAATTTATAACTCTGGCTGCCTGCTCCCGAGTGGAGCTGTGATGTCGGTCGCTTCTATAATTAGAGTAGTCTGCTGAAGACTATAACGGTTACAGTCGTAAACCCAATTTTTAACGAGCCTGTCGCTCTCTGAACTGGGTCGTCCCCTGCCGTGTAGACTAACGGCAACAGCCGCATGAAGCCCTATAACTTGAGCCGCTTGCTCACATTGGAGACTGCGGCGAAAATATACCCTACGCTAGCTCCAGTAGAGCAGCTACTTTTTTGGGGGCCCGCTATAGAATGGCCCAAAGAAAACTGACTTACCTTGCAGAGCAGCTCGGGAACTGCTCCGACTAGCGCCATGCACTAGATGTAATGACCGCATGCGGTCTGGCGGGCTTCTTCATGTAGTCACTCACGTGACTTCGAAATAAAATGTGTATTAGTGCCACCAAGTATGGTATTCCAAAATTAAGCAGAAATCCCAAATATCCCATCTGCTCTTTGCAAAGATTTTGCGATCTGACCTTGTCATTGGATTCCATAAGGCAACCAGGTGTGAACTTGGTTTTTTTTATTTAAATTTTTTATCTAAAGCCCCTGTTCCACTTTTACGACCTTTCACGACCTCTGCCGAGTTTGCCCTTGACTCATACTCGCAGCATGGTCGCCACGAGGTCGTAGGTAGGTCGTAGCAGGTCGTGGTGCTAGTCGTAGGTACTTGGGGCATCAAGCAGATCGCAGCGTTTTTTTCTAGCCTGATAAAAAATGACCATGAGTAAAAAAAAGGTCGGCATGGGAAAAATCGATACTTTTTACTCATAGGTAGGTCATAGGTAGGTCATAGCTAGGTCGTGATGCAAGTCATAGGTGGTCGGAGGTAATAGCTCCGGGGTGAAAAAAAGGTCAGTAGAAAAAAAAGTTTATTTAAACGCCAGAACGTCACCTCTGTCACTCCAAGGCATGTTCAATCATAGCTGGAGACTTGTGTTTTAGAGATGGCACCAAAAAAGGCAGCAGCGCTGGGAGAAGGCACAACCCTAAAAAAAAAATGGACATGCCACAGGAGGTGATAGTGCAGGAGGAGGTAGCCCTGCATGAGAGACGCCTGAAGGAGGAGACCAGGGTGGTAGTACATGTCCCCACCACCACCCCATCCTTCACTGCCTCATTTGATGCCAACAAAGCAGCCCTTTCTCCTGTCTCTGACACAGCATCAGAGGCAGATGCCCCATTGGTGGTGAGGGAGGGCTGGAGGAAGGTTATGCCCTACACCTTCACCAGGCAGCAAGAGGGGGACCTTGAGGAATGGTTTCAGCAGAATGCCATCCTGTATGAAAAGGAAAATGAGGGGTACAGGGACAAGAATGGCATGCTTGCCATCCACTGCCTCACATATGTGCTTAAAGTTCCATCTTTTGTCAAAGCCAAGCGCCACTCTCTTCCAATCATCTGGTGTACTGGGACAGTCCATCACATCATCTCCATTCACCCATTGAGACCTCTTCTTGTGCTTCCTCTTCACCCTTGCTCTTCCCCTTCTGCCTTTCTTAAGGCTGCTGAAGCAAAAGGGCTATGGCAAATAGCAGTAAAACGTACATGGTCGAAGTCAGTCTTCAACATAGTCGAAGGGGGTCTTCTTCATAGTCGTGGGAGGTCTTCAACATAGTTGTGGAAGGTCTTCAACGTAGTCATAGGAGGTCGTAGACATAGTCATGGAAGGTCGTAGGAGGTCGTACACATAGTCGTGGAAGGTCGTAGGAGGTCGTAGGTTACCACGACCTTGATTTTATTTAGGTCGTTTAAGGTCATCAGAGGTCGCGAATTAGATCGTGAAAGTGGGACAGGGGCATAAGTGTTTTTGTTCTAAAGTTAAAAATAATTTCACTTTTTAAAATGTTTATTTATCTGAATGTCCAACATATGATTGGGTTGACAACTAAGTCAACGTCTCTTCCGTTGTTTCTGGGTGGTGACGACTGCATTATCAGGCACAACAACTAATCTATGCCATAATTACTAGTTTGTTGTGCACCTCTGCACTGATAACATCACAGAGGCATTCTACTCAAGAAGACTCGCATGGAGAAGATCAGACTGAACAAGCATATGGATTTGTGAGGTTTGCAGATAGAGGGCACGTGTAGGGTTTCGAGGCTTTCCTTCAAAAGGGCATTGATTGCAAGAATTGTTAATTATTTTATGCATATTGCCATTGATGAGCACCTGGCAAGCCACATGATTCCCATATTCTCAGGCTGTTGCCTTTCATCTTTAGATGACTACTTTACACCAAGGGCTGAATCTTGGACAACAAGCCCCATACCTCCTTCTCTTGCCTTCAGTCTGTGCTTCCACAAAGATAACTGAGCACTATTAAGACTCATAACGTTTATGATGTCAAGACCCTTGGTAAATAATGATTTAGTACGGTCAACATTGTTTTATGGAAGGGAAATCTTGCTTGACTAATCCATTTGAGTTTTTTAAGGTTGTGTCTTGTAGAGTAAATCAAAGAAAACTGGTGAATAGCATATATTTGGATTCACGGGTGCTGCAATAACAATAGCTTGTTCAACATCAACAACATCAGAGAACTAACTGTTGAGTTCAGAAAGGGTAAGTCAGTTGCACAGGGAAAATACAGAGTAGGTTGGCAGGATACTAAGTAGTAGGCTAACACATGGAGTTAACGAAGAAACTGCAGATGCTGGCGAATCGAGGGTTACACATGTGTAACCCCCAGGCTAACATATGGATCTGTTCCGCGGTCTAATTGTTCAAAATCTGCTGGAAAGGGCCAAATATAATATTTCAAAGGTGGCAGATTGCCTAAAACTAGAATATGATAGTGATAAGCACACAGAAAGGCTTCAAGGAATACATGTGAGGAAAGCGAGTGAGAAATGCATGAGAAGTACAAGGTGAAAAAATGTGCCATTTTGCTTTTGTTGGGAAAAAAAAGGGACATGTGTTTTTCAATTGTGGAAGATGAGAGAAATGCAAGGTTGGCTTTTATACCAGAGGATTTGAGTGGAATAGTAAGATGCCTTATAGCATCAAAGTGAGACCATATATGGAATGTAGTGTGCAATTTGTTCTCCATTCTTAATGACAGATATACTTGTTAAAGAGGGAGTGCCATGAAGATTCATCACCAGTTTCTGGATGGTGAGCCTGTCCTATGAAGAATGGTTGTGGGATAGGCCTCTATTCACTAGAGTTTGGTATCATACTCCATAGACATGGATTTTATATAATTACTAGACCCAGGGGGACCCGTCCCCTCAAAGCGCAGTTGCTGGGGGGGGGGTCCTTCGGCGTCACACATACACTAACCGCCCCCCCTCCCACACACACACACTAACCCCCCCTTGATATAATATTAATGTTATTTCATTTGCTCCGTTTACCCCATTTCCCCCGCCCTATCCACTCACGCATAACCCCCAACTGCATGGGCGCGGTTAGAGAGGGAGGGGGAGGGGGGTAGAGAGGAAGGAGGGTAGAGATTGAGGGATGGGGGGGGGGCGCAACGTCACAGGGGAGGGCTGGATCCCGAACGCAGTATTCCATCACTCACTCCATCCGGCCCATCCACCCCCCTGCTTCCCCCCCCCAGTCTCTCCCCCCTCCCTCTCTTTCTCTCTTTCTCTGCCCCTGGGAGTGGGTAGAGAGGGAGGGGGAGGGCATACAGGCAGCACCTACCCAGGTCGTAGAGAAGAAACCTCCCGAGCTAGGCTGCGGCCGGCGTGGACCAGAGCGAGGCTCGGAGCGATCTGAGGATGGTAAAAAGCAGTGGAGGGCCAGCCAATCGTGGCTTCCGCAAGGGTAAGCCCACCCACTAGCGTGACAGACAATCGGGCAGGGTCATCTCCTGTGACGGGTGCTATAGGCACTTTTCCACTGCGCTTGTCCGCGCCCGCCATGTTGTAGAATTTGAAGGAGCTCAGCGGAGCACGATCACGACTTGAGCACATGTTCAACGGCTTCTATCCAGAGCCCTGGGGGGGATGGCTGGGCCACGTAACTCGGAGCTCGTGGAAAACAGTGGGGTTGCGCGTTGAAAATTCAGCGCAGCTTGCCGCGAGGAGCAGAGGCATTGTGACGTCATCCAGCTCGCTTCAGCACGTTAGATTTTAAAAAGATGTCAGATTAGTGAACAATTTAGTAAAAAAATCCAGGAAATAATATATCAAATTTTCAGATGAGGGGATTTTGGAGATCATGAGGTAAATGTCTACCGGAATATGTAACATTTTCACTGTTATCACGTCGGGTTTTCGAGGAGATGTGAATCAAAGAAAAAGTTCAAGCAAGCAAGCAAACCCCACAACTAAACATCCAAGATCAGAGTTTTATAATATAACTAGACGTCCCCTCAATGCGCGGTTGTAGAGAGAGAGAGAGAGAGAGACACACACACACACACACACACACACACACACACACACACACACACACACACACACACACACACACACACACACACACACACACACACACACACACACACACCCGATATTATATTAGTATTATTAATTTGCTCCTTTTACCCCATCCTCCATCCTATCCACTCACACATAATCCCCAACTGCACAGGCGCGGCTAGGGGGGTAAAGATTGAGGGGGGGGGGGGGGGGGGCGCGGCGTCACAGGGTTTCCGAATGCAATACTCCACCACTCCACCTCCGCTGCTTTTGACCGTCCTCAGATCGTCAGAGGACGGTCAAAAGCACATCAGCGTAGGGGAGGCAGAGAGGGAGGGGGGGCATAAGAAGCGAGGGGTGAGAGGGAGGGGGGCAGAGAGGGAGGGGCAGAGAGGGAGGGCCCCCCGCCTCTTCCCCCTCTCCTCTTCCCCTCTCCCCCTCTCCCCCTCCTCTTCCCCCTCTCCCCTCCCCCCTCTACCCCCTCCTCTCCTCTTCCCCCCCTCCCCTCTTCCTTACCCCTCCCCTCCTTCCCCCCTCTCCCCCCCCTCTCCCCTCCCCCCCTCCCCCTCTCCTCTTCCCCCCCCTCTCCCCTTCCCCCTCTCCCCCCCCCTCTTCCCCCCACTCCCCCACTTCCTCCCCCCCACCCCCCTCTTCCCCCCCCCTCTTCTCTTCCCCCCCTCTTCCCCCCCTCTTCCCCCCCCCCTCTTCACCCCCCCTCTTCACCCCCCCTCTTCACCCCCCATCTTCCCCCCCCCCCCTTTCCCCCCCCCTCTTCCCCCCCCCCCCATCTAACCCCTCTTCCCCCCCATCTCTACCCCCCTCTTCCCCCCCTCTCTCTTTCCCTGCCCCAGGGAGGGGGTAGAGGGGGAGGGGGTAGAGGCTGCACCTACCCAGGTCATAGAGCAGAATCCTCCCCACCAGGCGCCGGGCCCGAGCTAGGTTGAGGCCGGCGTGGACCAGAGCAGGTCCGGAGCGATCTGAGGACGGTCAAAAGCAGCGGAGGGCCAGCCAATCGTGGCTTCCACGACGGGATACCTACCCACCAGTGTGACAGACGATCAGGCGGGGAAGACGGAGAGGCCACTTTTCCACCGTGCTTGTCCATGCCCGCGCTGCGATAACGACCGCTACCGCCATGTTGGAGAACTTCAAGGAGCCCAGCGGCTCATGGCTGCGCGTTGAAAATTCTGCGCGGCTTGCCGCGAGGAGCAGAGGTATTGTGATGTCATCCAGCTCGCTTCACCTCGTTAACTTCAAAAAAGATCTCAGATTGGTGAACAATTTTAGTAAAAAGCTCAGGAAATAATGAATCAAATTTACAGATGAGGGAATTTTTGAAATCATGACATAAATCTCTACCGGAATTTGTAAAAATGTCACCGTTATTATCCGCGTCGGTATTTCGAGATGTGAATCAAAGAAAAAGTTCAAGCAAGCAAGCAAACCCAGATCAGAGTTTTATATTATAATAGATTACAAGTAGTTTTGTTCAATTTGGATTTTAAATTTAAAAAATAAACCTACAAAGAAATGAAGTGAGAAATGGCTGTGGTGGGTTAAGACACTGTGATTAAAGATATGACAGTAAACAAGTGATGGATAACCTTCAAAGAATAAATGCATCTTTTACTACAAAGGGCACCAAAACCCAACAGGAAATGTGGTCCACCTTTGGTTAACAAGACGTTAAAGATAGTATTAGATCAAAGGAAGAATATTACAATATTGCCAAAAAATGTATATGTCTGAGGCAAAGAGAAATTGCTGGAAACCTTCAGAAGGTCAGGCAGTATCTTTGGAAAAGGTAGTTGAGCTAACATGTCAGGTCAGATTGGATCTGAGGAAGGATCTTTGACCCAAGATGTTAACTCACTTTCTCTTTCACAGACATATTTCTAGCATTTTTCTAATTTTTGTTCTAGAATTCTACTAGCTGTAGTTTCTTTATTTTCTTTGGACATGAATATTGGGGGAAAAAGTCAAAAATGTGCAGAAGAGCACTGGAAAATGATTCATATTTTCTACTTCCTTCATGATTCTAATGAGAACCATAAATGCTGACTCCCAGAAGCATCCATGGATTTGTAAAAGGGAAAAGGTTAGCTGGAGCTAATGTGGGTCTCTTAAGAATTACAGTGTACATGGGAGAATAAGGAAACGGTAAAGATAGCAAACAAATATTTTGTGTGTGTCACCGACATAGATTGGTTAATGACTGGAAAACAAAGAAGAATATACCGGTCATCTTGGGCTGGAAGGATGAAACTAGTTTGGCCTGGGAGTGGAGAAGAGGGGAAGCAGAGATAGATTTCATAAATGGACATGGACATTAATCATGACATAACATCAAATTGAGGTCACCCACTATGACAGAAAAATAGAAAAATGAAATGTATTTAAATGAGTATTTAAATGGTGAGATTATGGCGTTCATTTACAACTTTCAGGTCTTTTGTGTCATTGTAAATGAATCACTGAAAGTTAATAAGCAGGCGAAGCAAGCAAGAGAAACCATATTTGGCATTATTGCAAGAAGTTTTTAATGCAAGAATGAGGCCCTCTTACTGAAATTATATCGAGCTCTGCTGAGAGAGCACCTGGAATATTGTGTAAATATGATGATGTCCATACCTTAGAATATACGGGAAAAAAGGACATGTCATCAATTGATTCCTGGCGCGGCAAATTTGTGCTGCAAGGAAAGATTAAACTAATTGTGCCTATGCTTTCTTGAATGTTCAAGAATGAAAGGTGCTGTAATTGAAATGTATGAATTATTCTCGAGCTTGGACGGGTATATTCATGAGTGCAGTCTAAAAATAAAGTAAAGGTTGCCACTGAGGACTGAGATGAGAAATTTCTTCGTTCAGAAGACAGCATATCTCTGGAATTCTCTAATTGAGATATGTGTCCAGGCTCAGACAATGAGTGTATTCTAGATGGATTTTATTATTATTAAGGGAATCAAAACTTTCTATAGTTTATGGAAAAAAACATGAAAGCACTGAAACATCAGCTATGATTTTAAGATGCATGTGGTGCAGGAATGAGGGGCCAGAATAGCCCACTCCTGTTGCATTGACTGCCTGGAGGGCTGCCTCACCTTTAGAGTATCGAGAATATCTTCTTGTCTCCAGTGATGTGATTACACAGTGGATCCTGTGTATCATCTACTAAGTTGCAATTACTTCCCTTCTCCTAAGAATTGACAGATGACTTCAAGAAATGCATGCTAATTTGAACTGACCCTGATATTTTGCAGTCCATCAATCAGCTATGATCTATAACATAGTTCTGTTTAGATGGTGAAATCACATGAATTATCAGGCTGAACAAATTTGATGTGGGTGATTTGATTTGAAGTGATAGATGAGTAACATGTCAAAAACCCTGAGCCCTTTTTCTGATAGCATCCAATTTAGTTGCCTCCACTACAGATAACCACTACTGTGCGTATTAAAACCCCTGTTGGCCAAGTGGCCCACGAGTGACTCCGAGTTTTCACTCGTGGTGATCACGTAGCGGGAACGTCGGAACTCGCACGAGCAACTTATCGACTCGTGGCGCTAACGGCAGGTACTCGGGAAACTTGTTAACTCGTGAAAAAAATCAAACATGTTTGATTTTTTTCCACGAGTCAAATTAACTGTTCAAGTTAAAAATGGAAACATTAAACTCTTGTAATAACGTAGTGGCCCCGTGCGGTTATCTTAGTGTCTCGTGTCTCGTTTTAAAATAATATGTTCTTTTGCTCGAGTAAAGACTGAACCAAAGATAGACACAAAATGCTGGAGTAACTCAGCGGACCAGGGCATCTCTGGAGAGAAGGATAGAGTCGAGACCCTTCTTCAGACTTACCCGAAATGCCACCCATTTCCAGAGATGCACTGTCCCGCCGAGTTACTCCAGCATTTTGTGTCTATCTTCGGCCTTCTGCCACTTGTCCTTTATTACTGAGGCGCCTGCCCCTGGCTTCACTCTGTCTCAATGAACGGCTTAAAGACCTGCCGAAGGGGCAAGTCTGGGGTGGTGGGTGGGATGTGTCCACGTGTGATGCCCATCCACCCCCCCGGGGCCGAGAGTGTGGGATTGGAAGGAACTGCAGATGCTGGTTCACACCGGAGATAGACACACACAATGCTGGAGTAACTCCGAGGGACAGGCAGCATCTCTGGGAGATGGATGGGTGAGATTTCGGGTCTAGACCTTACTTCAGACTTCTCCAGAGATCCCGCTGAGCTTAGTCCAGTAGTTGGTGTCTATCCCGGTGAGCCCGCTTGGCCGACCCGCCGCCTCTACTTGCCGGTCAGTCCGTGATCATCGCCCTCCGCCCGGGATAGGTTTCCATCCGGAGAGTTGTCCAGCCTCACGGTGGACGAGGGAGACAGCAATAGGCCAGGTGAATGAATACAGCACATAAAATGAGCACATGAATGAGTCGACCTTTAATATTTTTGATTTTATGTTTTAATTTACAAGCTGCTTCAAGCGAGGCAAGTTTTTATTTTTCCTCCGAAGAAGGGTCTCGACCCGAAACGTCACCCATTCAACGAAAAAGCTGGAGTAACTCAGCGGGTCAGGCAGCAACTCTGGAGAGAATGAATAGGTGACTTTTCGGGTCGAGATCCTTCTTCAGAAGACGAGCCCTTATCCAAAACGTCACCCTTCTCCAGAGATGTTACCTGGCCCGCGTACGTCAGCTTGTTGCGTCTGCCTTCCGTTTCTGCCCCTAAAGCCTTGGATCGTTGCCCTTTGTGTTGGCGTGGAGGGGGAGGGGGCTACTGCTTGAATGCCCCCTGCTATCATAGGGACAGGGAAACAGCGGCTTTTGAGGCTTTGGTGGGGGCAATCACTACCAAAGTGTCTGCCTGCAGTCAGCACTCTCCTACACATGTCTCCTGCGCTAACCTCCCGCAGAGAATGATCTTCATCAGCCGAGGTCCCAAGCTAGTCTTCAGCTCATTAAAGAGCTCAGGTGAAATTAGGAAATTTTTAAATGCTGATTTGTCCTCTTGCACAGCACTTTAAGCAGCTTTTCATATCCAAAGCGAGATCTCCTTTCAAAGAGGGGACTTCACCCACTGAGGCTGTCATTTAACAAGCGTAGTTGCATCAGATTTTGGCTGCTGCATACAGCGCTTGAACAAAAAACAGCAACACCCTGCTCTCAATGCCTTGTGCAGACATGTTACCAAATGAGCCAATTTAACCAAGAGACGATTTTTATAGTGTGTGAATAAAAGATCATGACGAGTTTTCAACACGTCATGTTGCCTCTCTGTGTGTGTGTGTCTGTGTGTGGTTGTGTGTGTGTATCTGTGTGTATCTGTGTGTGTGTCTGCTGTCGGGTCCTGGCGGCCGCTCAATGTCAGTCACCCGAGCTGCTTCCTTCCTCTGAAGTGGCGGCCAGTCCTGCTGTCTGTGTGTATCTGTGTGTGTGTGTGTGTGTGTGTGTCTCTCTCTCTCTCTCTCTCCCTCTCTGTCTATCTGTGTGATCTGTGTGTGTGTGTGTGTGTGTGTGTGTGTCTCTCTCTCTCCCTCTCTGTCTATCTGTGTGTGTGTGTGAGGCTGTTGGGTCCCCGGCGGCCGCTCAAAGTCACCCGAGCTGCTTCCTTCCTCTGAAGTGGTGGCCAGCTGCTGTCTGTGTGTATCTCTCTCTCTATGTGTGTGTGTGTGTGTGTGTGTGTGTGTGTGTCTCTCTCCCTCTCTGTCTATCTGTTTGTATCTGTGTGTGTGTCTGCTGTCGGGTCCCGGCGCCGCTCAAAGTCACCCGAGCTGCTTCCTTCCTCTGAAGTGGCGGCCAGTCCTGCTGTCTGTGTGTATCTCTCCTCTGTGTGTGTGTGTGTGTGTGTCTGCTGTCGGGTCCCGGCGGCCGCTCAATGTCAGTCACCCGAGCTGCTTCCTTTTTTAAAATTATTTAAAATAGAGATCCATTGCAAAAAAGTATTTAAAAACATAAAACAACAAGAAATGCTTGGTTACTGGAGGATGCGCATTTTCCCATTGTAGGTCATATCAATTGCCGCCGCGCTGAAATAACTCAAAACCACAGGATGAAGATGTATTTTAACATTGTTGCTTTATTAAAACATACCTTCATTCACGGTTGGCTCAAGAGTAACGGGAGAGGAACTTGGTAACTCGGGAGAGGAACTTGGAACATCGCAGCAATGACATACCCGTGGGAACTCGGTTACACACTTGATCATAAACTTGCAGTCTCGTGCACAGCCACGAGTCTGTCACTCGGGGTACCTCGTGGGTCAACTCGCACAGTGAGACAGGGCCATTACTTTTTTAACTATTACAAGTTGAACACGGATTTTCCGGCATCCTCGGTTCCAGAGCCTTTCTGGATTATCTGTTTTTCTGGACCAAGAGAAGTCATGTGATAATGAGACAACAATGCATTCCTGGCAGAAGTGAGCCCTTCCTCACCCACCACATGGTCCAGTGACACGGCTGTTGTTGCTGCTCACGTTGTAGTTCCGTCGGGCCGCCTCCTCCACCTTCTCCCCGGCGTCGCTGCCGTACTCCATCATAGAAGCGAGAGGGGTGAGAGGGGAGGGAGCCCCATGGTGACTGAGCACATTCTGTCAGTGGAGGCTCACTGAAGAAAGCGCCGTCCCCAGGGGCTACAACGTGAGCTGTAATAACAGGCGTGTGAACCAGTGAAGAAGAGCTCGCTGGTGCAGACCAGAGGCATCAACCACTAGTTTTAATGTGAAACGACAGAAAATGCTGGAATAACTCAACTGACTCAATTCACCTTACGAGTCAGAAGTGGGGTGGGAAGCCGGGGCTTTAAACGGCTGGGGAGACGGTGGGTCGGCAGGTCCGTCCGCTATTTAAGACGTCCGTTATAAGGGGGTTGTTAAAACAAGGATTTACTGTACCGTCTTTGCGAAACAGTGAGGAGAGATGATTGAGAGCACAGTTGATTCTTTAACGACAGAGAGACACGACTGGAAAGAGCGCTCACCACTCATGATGCCACTTGTGGCTACTCAGGGAATTTCAACTGAGCTCTCGGAATTTTGTCCGGATGAGAGATGTGTACAGACCATCAGTTGTCAGAAAATCTGTGATCAATCTGTGAATCCTTTAAGATTACAATCTATTATAATCACTGTGATCAAGTTTTATGTTGAATGGTAGTAGAAATACATAGTTAACATTTTCCAAACAGTCTATATTAATGCAAAAAGTACTCAGTTAGCCAAGCAGTATCCAGGGGGAGAAGCAAAATGAATGCTTCAGGTCCATAACTCTCATCACAACTGGGAAAAATTAGAAAACAAGCGTGCTCTCAGTAGCAGGAAACACAAGAGGTTATCTATGAAGGCAACAGTTTACTTTAATGCTGGCGAACAACAAAACAAATTGACACAATGGAAGAGTTGCTACTTTACAGCACCAGAGACACGGGCTCCAACCTGACTGGGTGCTGTCTGTACAGAGTTTGCATGTGCACCCTCTGACTGTGTCGGTTTTCACCAGCTGCAGCGATTTCTTCCCACGTTCCCAAGACATGCAAGTTTGTAGATTAATTGGCTTCTGTAAATTGCCCCTTGTGTGTGAGAAGCAAAAGTGGGATAACTTGGAACTAGCATGTGGGTGATCAATGGTTGGCATGGACTTTGTGGGCCGTAAGGCCTGTTTCCACTCTGTATCTCTAAACTAATCTCAACTAAGCTGTTTACCTGAACTTAAATTAATTTTTAAGTTCGGAAGACTTTAAGAAGTAGTGCCATTTCAGTTAGAAGAATGTAAGATGCTAAAGACACAGTGATTAGAGTGGATGCGATTCATGCTGAAGTCAGGATAGGAGTGGGATGAAAAATTAAACAATTGGATGCTCAGGATTTCAGGATGTTTGCTACTCTGGGCAGCACGGTGGCGCAACAGAAGAGTTTTTAATTTTTTAAAATTTTTAATATTTTTATTAGAAGCATATGCATATCGTAACCAAAACACAATTTGTTTACTAGTTACATATAAACACAGCTTTCGATTTTTTATAATTTTTTTTGAAAGATAGAGCTATAGAGAGAAAAGAAATAAGGGAAGAGAAAAAGGAAACTATAAGCTAATAGAGAGGGGAGGGAGAAACCCCCCTAAAAGAGATTACCAATAACACAATTTTGGAGATAGGTCCGTTGATTATAGAGTGTAATTATTCATCCAGTCCTGGATTCGAGTTTCAGTCCAGTTTCCGTGCTGAACCAATTTACCCTTTTAGAAAATCAATAAATGGGGACCATATTCTAGCAAATAGTTCTGATTTGTCAATTAAGACAAGTCTAATTTTTTCCAAGTGTGAGGTCTCAGACATTTCCGTAATCCACATTTTAATTGTGTGGGTTGTTGGATTTTTCCAGAATTTTAATTTTAATTTTTTCCCAATTATTATACTATAATCAAGGAAATTTCTTGATTTATTGTAAGTTTTATACTTTGTTCTGATATTCCTAATATTATTAGTTTTGGGTCAGGATCCAGTTGGATATTAACAACTTCAGAAGTGATTTTAAAAATATCCTTTCAAAATGTTTTAATTTTTATGCAATTTACAAAAATATGAGTTAGAAAGGAAGAGTTTTTAAACTGAATGTTGTATTTCTTGTTTAAAATATTGATTTAAAAAAAAATCACAGTTAGGGGCATTACAGTGGCGCAGCAGTAGAGATGCTTCCTAATAAGCCAGAGAACCAGGTTCAATCGTGGCCACGGTGCTTGCCTGTACAGAATTTGGATGTTCTCTCTGTGACCCGCGTGGGTTTTCTCAGGGATCTCCAGTTTCCCCCCACATTCCAAAGACGTACAGGTTTGTAATCTAATTGGCTTGGTATAATTGTAAATTGTCCCTAGTGTGTGTAGGATTGTGTTGATGTGCGAGGATCTTTGGGAAGTGGGTGGAAACCAGAGCACCTGGAGAAAACCCACACAGCCACTGGGAGAACATACAAACTCCGTACAGCATCACCCATAATCAGGAGCGCACCTGGGTCTCTGGAGCTACAGTTTACCATCAGAGGACTTCTGCCACGACACTAGGAAGAGCTTAGTAAAGAAAATCATTTGGCCATCTTCCATAATTGCAATGGAGATTTCTGAATTTGTAGTACATTGTGGGTCGGACAAAGCTCATAAATGTTATATGTATATTTTGATATGATTAAAAATGAATCTTTTGGAGATTTGCCCGTTTCTTCCACATTAGATCACTTTGAAGCATAACATTATAGGCAGCCATACTCTTGCCAGAAAAATAAATTTAAATTGACTAGAACAAGCTTCTTTGTTGTAAGGTCAGAGGGGAAAAAAAGGAAGCCAAAGATCTTGGAGATAACCCACGCAGCCACGGGGAGAACTTACAAACTCCCTACAGACAGCACCCGTAGTCAGGATTGAACCTGGGTCTCCGATGCTGCAAGCACTGTAAGGCAGCAACTCTACCGCTACGCTACTGTGCCGCCCCGGACGTTCTCCCCATGACCCGGTGGGTTTTCTCCAAGATCTTCGGTTTCCTCCCACACTCCAAAGACGTACAGGTTTGTAGGTTAATTGGCTTGGTATAAATGTAACTTGTCCCTAGTGTGTGTAGGATAGTGTTAATGTGCAGGGATCGCTGCACATTAACGGGGAAGGTATATGGTTGATGGTAAGATGCACAGAGGAAGCTTACCAGCATCGATGTGCTATGGATCGTGGGTCCAAGCCCATATCTCCCTGAAAGTGGCAACACAAGTAGATAGAAAGGTAAAGCATGGATATGGTATGCTCACCTTCACGTGGCATGGTGCCCCTATATAATACTTTAGTTATGCCGCATTTGAAGTATTGCATGCAGTTATGGTCACCCCTTTATCGGAAGGATGTGGAGGCTATGGTGTGGGTGCAGAAGTTTATCAGAATGCTGCCTGGCTTAATGGGTATTAGCCACAAAGACTTCTTCTTATCGAGTCCACTCACAAGATTAGAAGTTGTTCAGCTTCGGCATCTGCACACAATGGTGTCTTTCTTGTCATTTCTTGTGCTTCTTGTGCATGGTGGTAGAAAGATTGGTGGAAACAGGGCCGCAGTGTGAACACCCTTTCTTTAACCCCAGCTGCAAGGTGAGTTTGGTCAAGATTCGATTGTTTTCTCTGGAATGCCAGAGGCTTGGGGGGAGGGGGGAGGGGGGAGGGGGGGGGGGGGGGTGATCTGACAGACGTATAATAAATTATGAAAGACTTAGATAGGGTAGACAGTCAGAACATTTTCCCAGCGTGGAAATATCAAAGACGAGAGGGCACAGCTATGGTGAGAGGGGCAAAGCATAAAGGAAACGTGCGGGGCAAGTATTTTTATATTGAGAGTGATGGGTGCCTGGAAGTCTTGCCAGGATGGAGGTGGAGGCAAATACGATAGTGGCTTGAAGATAGGCACATGGAAGGGAGGGATATGGATCCTGTGTGCAGGTAGAGGAGATTAGTTTATATGGGCATCACATCGGCCACACATTTTGGGCTGAAGGGCTGTTCATGTGCAGTATTTTTCTGTGTTCTGATCCGCTGAGTAACTCCAGCTTGTTGTGTCCATCTTTGACGTAAACCAACATCTGCAGTTCCTTCCTACACAATCAATCTCCCAATGCCTATTTTATCTCTCCAATTAATTTTGAATATTCTATTTTGTGGATTGATGGGGAAAGTAATGGGTTGTAGATGCAGATAAATACATAATAGTAACTGCAAATAGAATTCCTTTGAATGTATATTGACATATACCATTGAACAGTGTACATGTGGAGTTTTGCATTTTTAAACACACTTTCACCCCCCCTCCCCCTCCTCTTCACTCAATTGAAATAATCTTTTGGTTCAACCGTTACTTTACTCCATCCTCACAATTTTATTTATTTTAGTTTAGAGATACAGCGTGGAAACAGGCCCTTCGGCCCACCAAGTCCACACCGACCAGTGATCCTCGCACATTAACACTATCCTACACACTCTAGGGACCATTTACAATTATACCAAGCCAATTACCTTACAAACCTGTTCGTCTTTGGAGTGTGGGAGGAAACCGGAGATCCTGGAAAAAACCCACGCAGGTCACAGAGAGAACATTGAAAATGTGTGCAGGCAAGCACCGTGGTCAAGATTGAACCTGGGTCTCTGGCGTCTAAGGCAGCATCTCTACTGCTGCGCCACTGTAACGCCCCTAGCTGTGATTTAAAAAAAATCAATATTTTAAACAAGAAATACAACATTCAGTTTAAAAACTCTTCATGCACAGCGATAGTGTCCCGATTGTGAAACATGGATAGGAAAGGGAAGACTGTGCATGAGAACAGATGATTCCATTGAGAATGAGAACTTAAGATGGAATGGAGAAGTTAATAAGAAGGTATTCCCATACAAACACTATTCCCTTGAAGTTGACTACGAGGAAGTCCAAATTGGATACAATCTACATGACAGGCAATTTAACTGATGAAGAATTAAGATACAGGTTTGAAATACGAGAAGTCTAGCTGCTTTTAGTTGCTGGGAAGAAGACTGAATTGAGAATGCAGGATTTATCAATGTGCTTAGTTGGTACATTTGTGCTTTGTTAATCAAACTTTCAGTCTGGCTGATGACCAGTGATTTTGTTCTAAAGACTTATAAAGCAGTGTTCAATAAACATTAGGATATTTAGGTTCATGCATCTGTTCTTTTTTCTCCTCTGACCTTACAATAAAGAAGCTCGTTTTAGTCAATGTAAAATTATTTTTCTGGCAAGAATATGTGTATATAATGTTATGCTTCAAAGTGATCTAATGCGGAAGAAACGGGCAGATTTCCAAAAGATTCATTTTTAATCATATCAAAATATATACATGACATTTATGAGCTTTGTCTGACCCACAGTGTACTATAAATTCAGAAATCTCCTTTGCAATTATGGAAGATGGCCAAATTATTTTCTTTACTAAGCACTTCCTAGTGTCTTGGCAGAATTCCTCTGATGGTTAAGCTGCAGCTCCAGAGACCCGGGTGCGCTCCTGATTATGGGTGCTGTCTGTACGGAGTTTGTATGTTCTCCCAGTGACCGTGTGGGTTTTCTCCGGGTGCTCTGGCTTTCTCCCACTTCCCAAAGATGTGCAGGTTTCGTAAGTTAATTGGCTTCTGTAATTTGCCCCTCGTGTGTAGGATGCGAAAGTGGGATAAGATAGAACTAGTGTACAGGTGATAGATGGTCGGTGTGGGCTGAGAGTTCCCATACTTTAGCTCCCAACTAAACTAAATAAAACTTCTGTACTTTTGAATGAGCTTCAATATAGATAAATTACAGGTTGGAAAGTTTATGTCCCTTGTGCTTGATTCCACACCAAATAAAATCAACATTTGGTGCAAAATGAGAGGTGATAGTAAAACACCAAGTTGAATTATTTTGGCATTTGACATTCTTCAAAACAAACAAAAAATTACAAAAGTTTTAGCTTCAAGCACTTAAGGTCAGATGCTTTGCAGTGCTAAACATTTAGTTTAGTTTAGAGATAAAGGGCAGAATCAGGCCCTTTGGCCCACTGAGTCTGCATCGACCAGCGATCTCTGCCATTAACACTATCCTACACACAATCGGGATAATTTACACTGATACCAAGCCAATTACCTTACAAACCTTTGGAATGTGGGAGGAAACCGAAGATCTCGGAGAAAACTCATGCAGTCACAGGGAGAACGTACAGACAAGCACCCGTAGTCAGGATCTGGGTCTCTGGCGCTGTAAGGCAGCAACTCCACCATGCTGCCCCTGAAGAACAGAACTGTCCTTCTACAAATTGTTAAAGCCAAATAGTATGTACACTGGAAAGGAATTATAAGATTGAAGCTAAGGAAACAGTTTTTAATTTTGTAGGGTTAATTCACTATTAACTTTAAGTTTAAGTTTATTATTGTCACGTGTCCACAATGGGGTGGAAGTGAATTGGATAGTACCTAGCTTATGGAAGGATAGTTCAGTAGCCCGACAACAGACGGGATGAAGCTGTTCCTGAGTCTGGTGGTTGAGTGCATTCTTGCTTCTGTACTATTTACCAGGTTGGAGCAGGGAGAAGAAGGAATGACGGGGCTGGTTCAAGTCATAGAGCCATACAGCACAGGAACAGAACCTTGGGTTCAACTTCCCCCTGCTGAGCAAGATGCCCCATCTACTCGAGATCCATCTGTCTGTGTTTAAACCTTTCCCATCCATGCACCTGTCCAAATGTCTTCTATATGTTGTTATAGTACCTGCCCCAACTACATTCTCTGACAGCTCGTTCAATATACCCACCCAGTGCAGAAACGCTGCCCCTTGGGTTCCTATTAAATCTTTCCCCTCTCACCTTAAACTTATATCCTCTGGTTCGTGAGGTTATATAGTCTTTTATAATGTTGATTTTCTGAGGTAGCGTGAAGTGTAGACAGAGTCTCCGATAGGAAGTCTGGTCTGTGTGATGGATTGGGCAACATCTACAACTCTTGGCAATTTCTAGCACACTTTGGCAGAGCTGTTTCCAAACCAAGCTATGATGCAACCTGAGAGTACGATCTGTATGGGGCACCTGTCATTGGAGGCATTCCGCATTTTCTCAGTCTCCTCAGGAAGTAGAGGCGTTGATGTGCCTTCTTTATGTACTCCTGTATCATCTGGTCATGATCTGGCTGTGATGTCCACTGTGATGTCATCAGCAAACTGTGGATGAAGTTAGAACCAAATTTGGCCGCACAGTAGTCAGTACATAAGGTGTATAATATGGGACGGAGAATGCATCGCTGCGGGATGCCGGTGTTGATAATTATTGGGGAGGAGGTGTGGTCACCTATTATCACTGATTGTGGTCAGTGGGTCCAGTAACAGATTGGGTTACTGATTCCTAGGTCCATGAGTTTGGAGATGAGTTTGGATGGAATTATGGTGTTGAAGAAGGAATTATAGCCGATACATAGGAGTCCTTGTTGTCTAGGTGGTCTAGAGACAAGTTTAGGGTTAGGAAGATGACGTCTGCTCTGGACTTCTTGTGATGGTAAGCAAACTGCAGTGGATCAAGACTGGCTGGGAGACTGGAGTTAATGTGCGCCAACATGGGTCTCAAACAACTTCATGATGGTGGACAGAATGCAGAAACAAAGAACTGCAGATGCTGGTTTATACCAAAGATAGACACGCAAAGTGCTAGAGCAACTCGGCGAGTCAGGCACAAGAAAAAGGATGGGTGATGCGTCTGAAGAAGAGTCCTGACTTGAAACGTCACCCCTCCTTTTTGTCATGATAGTGGATTGCTGATCGACTAGATGCTTGTCATCAAGGCACACTACCTGCTTTTGTTTGGCACCGGAATGATGGTGGTCTTCTTGAATCAGATGGGGAATTCAGAATAAAGTAGTGAAAAGTTAAAGATGTTTGTGACTACCTCTGCCAACTGATCCACATGGTTTTACATTCAATAATCTAATGTTAGTAAGTGATATTGGATATGTGATGGCACTGTGGTTATGTTGCTGGAACTAGTACTCCAGAGGATTGGACTAACAATCCAGAGACCTGCATTCACCACAGTGGTGTGAAATCTAAATTCGGACAATAATCTGCTGTTTAAAATAAACAATTATTTTTAATAATGATAACCTCAAAAACCATTGTATTGTTCTGAAATACATTCTAGTTTATTAATGGGCTGCTGTCCGTGTTTGGTTTGGTCTCTGTTACTGCGGTCCACCTCACACAGTTGACTCAGCAACCACCCAGTTGTATTACAACTACAGATAAATAGACAATAAAACCAGACAGATCAAATGGCATCAACCCATGCACCAAATTTGGAATTGACAAATTCATTCTTGGGCATGTTATTCTTGTAACATTCTCCTCACAATCATCTGTGGGGACTGATGTCCACACTGAGGCAATTGCTCCTCTATTATAATTGGTTCACAGGTCCTATTCCAGTTAAAGGGCAGACGCAACAGTGTTGAGGAGAGTTGGTTTACAAGAGGCCTTGGTGTACCCAGCATTCTATGATTGGTAAGACGGTAAACATGTGGACTGAAGCATTCAACTGAGTGCCACCTCTGTTGCTGCATCATTGATCTTCCTTCCATCATAAGGACAGAAGTGGGAATGTTTCCTGATTGCACAATATTCACTAAAACCTCTACTTCCTTAGAAGGCAGTAGAGGAAGCTTGGCATGTCTTGAACAACCTTCACCAACGTCTATAGATGCACCGTAGATGCACCAAATCTTATCTGGATGCATCACAGCCTGGTTTTGGAACAGCTCATCCCAGACCACAAGAAAATGCAGCGGTAGCGTTGCTGCCTTCCAGCGCCACAGACCCGGCAGCATCCTGACCATGGGTGCTGTCTGTACGGAGTTTGTACGTTCCCCCCGTGACCTGCGTGGGTTTCTCTGGATGCTCCGGCTTCCTCCCACACCCCAGTGACATACAGGTTTGTAGGTTAATTGGCTTGGTATAATTGGAAACAGTTTCTCTTGTCTGTATGGTAGTCTTATTGTTCGGGTTTCGCTGGTCGGCGCAGACAGTGGGTCGAAGGACCTGTTTCCGCGCTTTATCTCTAAACTAAACAAAACGAAATCTCAGTATGGTTAAAATTCATGAATTTGGAGCCTCTGCAACAAGTATGAAGTGCCTATACCGACAGTACTGCAGCAAATCAAGAAGGCTGGTCTCTGCTAATACATTGAGGACTATTATGGATGAGCATTAAATGCTGAGATGCCCAAATCCTGAAAAAAAACGTAAAAACAAAGAAATGGCAACCAATTTTTAGGCCGAGATAGTGTCCGTGTAACAATGACATATAAATTAGTTAGTTATGATTTTAATCCTTAGCAATATGATCACCCACATCCAACACCTTCCCCACCCCCACCCACGTCATGCTGTTGTTTCCCATATCATTGACTCTACATTCTCAAATTGGATCAACCTTTGGGACGTTTAGAATGAGCAAGAATCCTGAGATCTTGCAAGCAATAGATTCCGTGAGAGTTTTTAATGGAGAATTCTGCCTCAGTTTGCAATGCAATTTCTGAGAACTCCTGGGTACATTGTAATTGGAAAGGAAGTAATTCTACAGTTCAGAGCGGTAAGAAATGATTGTGCAGTATTAAAATCTGAACGTTAACCCACTCTTTCCACGTTACTCGGTAGTGCTTAAAAAAATTGTAAAATACTTTTAAAAATGTGCAACTAAAAGTCACATTCACAGTCATTTGCACTCGAGTATCTTGTTACTGTTTATTTCAAGAATAAATGGTTGAAAGAAGTGTTAGTAGAATTACTTAATTCAATATCAATAACCAAGACTATGGAAGATTATGTAAATATGTTTGATCATAGATAACCACATCATTTCCTGAGGCAAGTTATCTATGGTTGGATTTGCACCCTTTGTCACCATTGTCACCCAGAAACATTGTCACTCAGGAAGTGAGAGTCTGTCTCTTCCCCAGATTTCCCCAGTCTTTTATGATTTCTGTGGTTCAGAACTTGCACCCGCACTATGAAAAATCTTCTCACTTAACCTCGCCCCCATTTCCCTGGTGGGTACTTACAGGAAGAATCTCGCTCTGCGAGTCACGGCGAGGCCCCACATAATGATGTGGTCTTCTGGGACATTTTACCTCATGTGGTTGCTGAGAATAAACATTGCTCACAAGATAATTCAATTCAATGTTGGCAGCCAACTAAGATGTGACGCTGAGTTTACTTTGAATATTTTTTCATTCTGAATAGTTTTAAAAACTGCCAAAAGATTTCAAAGGTAAAATACTTAAACCATAAAAATTCAAAATAAACTTAAACAATTAAAAAACAATGTGGAAGGTAGACAAAAATGCTGGAGAAACTCAGCGGGTGCGGCAGCATCTATGGAGCGAAGGAAATAGGCAACGTTTCGGGCCGAAACCCTTCTTCAGACACATCTGCAGTTCCTTCTTAAACAAAAAATAATGTGGAGTTATTTTTAGGGCTCTAAGGCCTCTTCCATATTTATTCATCCAATACTATCAACATTGCCTATTCTTTGTATCTCAGGAGAGCTTTTCCCAATGAATTGATACCATTTTCTTCAAGTTTTAAGTTTCACAATCTCTCAATTTCCTGGGTAAAAAGACTGACTTGACCATTTGATTCCTTGGTGAATGTCTTATTCAATTGTAGTTTTGCTGTTCCCATTATTAGAAATGCACCCCGTGTCTGCTATCATCAGAATCCCACGTAATTTCAAAGATTTTTGTTTGGCCATCTTCATTCTCTAATCACGAGAGATCCAACCCATTCACCCTTTACTGATTGTTCTAACTTCAGATTTCTGGTATTTTATTTTTGCAGAAGATAGACACAAAAAGCTGGAATAACTCAGCGGGTCAGCCAGCATCTCTGGAGAAAAGGAATAGGTGACATTTCAGGTCGAGACCCTTCTTCAGACTGGGAATCGGGGGACAAGGAAACGAGAGATATAGATGATGCAAGATATAGAACAGATATCTGTTTTATATCTAAAAGAGATAGATTGCAAGGTTTATTTTACAAACGACCAATTGTTAATAAATAAAAATGGAGCCAAACATGAGCCATTCCCTACATCTAAGCAATGGATGAAAGGGGAGGAGGAAGCTGTAGATTAGATTGAAAAGAGGTGGGAGATGGTTTATCCCAAATGGGTTTAGTTTAGAGATACAACGTGGAAACAGGCCCTACAGCCCACGAGTCCGCGCCGACCAACAATCATCCTGTACACTAGTTCTATTCTACTCTCGGAATAATTTACAGAAGCCGTAGTCAGGATCGAACCATAGTCTCTGGCTCTGTACGGCAGCAACTCTACCGCTGCGCCACTGTGCCTCTCACAGCACGGATTGAGAATTTAATATGGAACTTCTCAGTACAAAGGCAAGACTGAAAACCAGGTTGGAGGGATTCAAATTCAAGATTGATGAGTATGGAAATGGAAAGGGGTGATATGTTTATGGCACTTTAGAGTGGCACGGCGGTAGAGCTGCTGCTTGGCAGTGCCAGAGACCCAAATTTGATCCTGAGTATGAGTGCTGTCTGTACAGAGATTGTACCTTCTCCCTGTGATCAGGGGATTTCTCCAGGTTTCTCCAATGTTTCCTCTCACATTCCAAAGACATGCAGGTTTGTCGGTAAATTGGCTTTGGAATGTAAATTGTCCCTAGTGTGTGTGATAGAATTAATTTATGGATGATCGCTGGTCGACTTGGGCTCGGTGGGCCAAAGGAGCTATTTCCATTCGATACCTCTGACGTGGGAGCTACAAACGTTCCGACGCGGGAGCATTGATTGCCCCGACACGGAGGCTTCGACAGCCCCAATCGCGGGAGAATAAAAGAGGAAGGGGATTGGACTTTATTGCGTTTCAACACATACGTACACATGATTGGAGGGGATCTGCACAATTAATATATATTCTACCCTAAGAATACCAAGATCAACAAATATTCCCGCTGCCATCCTAGTTGCCAGCAGTTAACCTGAGTTGACCAGGTTAAGGGACCATGCAAGGTGAAGTATGGTTGCAAGACAAGAACAAACAGTAGTGCACTTACCAACTAATTACCGACAAAACGTTCTGGAGTAACTCAATGGGTCATGCAGCATATAACCATATAACAATTACAGCACGGAAACAGGCCCTCTCGGCCCTTCCAGTCCGTGCCGACCATTTGTTTTCCCCATGCATCTCTGGAGAACATGGATAGGTAACTTTTAGGATCAGTACCCTTCATCAGTCTGACCCTAAACGTTGCCTATCCATGTTCTCCAAAAAAATGCTGCCTGATCTGCTAAGTTTCTTCAGCACTTTGTGTATTTTTTGTAAACCAGCATCTGCAATTCCATACTACAATCAATTACTAAATCGTAATTAATTTTCCAATTAATCACTGAATCGTTTTGAACTTTTCTACCATATGTAGCAATATATAGTATTTTTAAATCCCCCCCCCCCCCGCCCCCCCACATATCTGCAGATACCCCTACACTATAAACATGACCAGCACAAGCGGAAAGTCCATTTTGAGACATTGTACCCAAATCCAATCCAAACAATGCTTATATTTACATGTGCTCTTTTTATAATTTAAATATGCGTAATTGCTTTATTAATCTCAGGCATAAGTGGTTTCTTTTTAAAAGTGGAAGTTACAAACAGAATGCAGTTGCAGTTTGAAATCCTTGCAAAATGTAAATAACTCTTTTGCCTCAAACCCTATGTTGTGGGAAATCGTGAACCTCAAACATGAAAATGCATGTTCAAGGTGCACGTCGAAATGTTCAGTCAATGTTAAGAATATTGCAGATTTCCATTGACTGGAAAGAAAAGGAACAAGAAAATGATAAGTGCTCTCTTATTTTCAAACAGATGCCCAAGACCATTCATTGGATGCTAAATACATAGACAACACTGCAAAAGGAAGACTCATTAGCATTGTTCTAATGTAAACAAGGCCAGCTTCCTATAATGCCATGGCAAAACTGGATACAGTCCCATGCATCTTATTGTTTCTTTTGTCCAATTCAATAGTCCAGAAGGATTTTGGCATCCAAAGGATAATTTGATTTCTTCGTTTGCAAAATAATGAGCGTTCAAGGCCCTTTAAGACTGCCAAATACAATAAAACAAAGACATAAGCTCTATTGGAGAATAAAGTATACAAAGAACGTTATGTATAGGAAAGAACTATACACTGAAGATAGACATGTGGGAGTAACTCAGCGGGACAGGTAGCATCTCTGGAGTGAAGGAATGGGTGACATTTCAGGTCTGGACCCTTCATGGTCACCCATTCTTTCTCTTCACAGATGCTGCCTGTCCCGCTGAGTTACTCCAGCATTTTGTGTCTACATGAAGAATTTTAGCTGGGCAGCATGGAACATTTTGGCAGATGCATAAACATAGCAATCAATCGAATCTGTATTATGAGTATGAGGTTTGGTCACTAAAATGCTTGTAGTACTTGCCCATTGGCACTAAACGTCTAAACAGTGTGAATTATGAACCAAAACATGGATATGGGGTTAAAATGTCATTGGTACATTTACTTTCAAGTGAAACCAAATATGAAGCATAAACCATGAACTAATGGAAACATTTAAAACAGTGTGGCGGCACTGGGTGATGGGCCACGCACTGTACATGACCTTCGGCTCTTGGGGGGGGGGTCACGTGTCCCGGTGACGAGAGATAGGCGTCACGGTTTGGTCACGGGTGCCCCTGGGGAGTATTTAAGGGGTTAATCCTCGCGCACAGGGTTGGTGAGTGAGGAGAGTTAATGTAAAATAAAGAACCAGTATTTTGGACAAACTTTGTATCTGCCTCGTTCTTTAACGGACAACTCTGTGTCCACTACAACATTTGGATATGATGGTGGTTAAATTACCAGATTAGTAATCCAGAGATTTAGACTACTGATCCAGAGACAAGAGTTCCAATCTGTCTGTGGCAGCTGAATTCAAATTAATAATCTGAAAATTTAGTAAAACAAAACACCAACTAGCTTTAGTACTGATGATCAATGAAAAGTTTCATAAAAGATCATGGGTTTCCTTCTAAAACATGGGTTTACTAATAACGTTCATCTTGGGAGGAAACCTGCTACTCTTTTCTGAACCAACAACCACATCATCTGGTTGATTTTTAAATCCCACTAAGCGGCCTAGCAACCATTACTTTGTGCCATTAAAGTCATGTTTAACCAGGACACTTAGCATTGATATCGGCATAAAATTGGACAAGATGTTCCAGCCCAGTGGTCCTACAGTCTGGTAATTGGTATCTGGACTGAGAGAACTGATTAGTCAAAACTAGCCTGACATACTCGTATTCACGGAATTAATTTTCACAAATAATGTGCTTGTTACCTCCATCATGATCCTTGGCTATGTCTTCACTGACGCTAATGACAGTTCCACTAGAGGTGCTATGAATAAGTTTGGAAGCCCCCACCCTTCCCTTTCTCCCCCACACCCCTTTCTTCAACCCGCCCGTGCCTCATCTGGACGTACATCTATTTATAACCCCCTGCCCCTCCACCTACAGTCATTCCACAATTTGCAACTCATTGAGAATCATAGTGATACAGCGTGGAAACAGGCCCATCGACCCAACTTGTCCACACCAACCAACATGTCCCATCTACACTAGACCCACCTGCCTGCGTTTGGCCCATACCCCCCTAAACCTTTCCTACCCACGTACCATCTAAATGTTTCTTAAATGTTGCAATAGTCCTGCCTCAACTACCTCCTCCAACAGCTCATTCCATACGTAAACCACCCTTTAAGTCAAAAAGTTACCCCTCAGGTTCCTAATAAATCTTTCCCTCTTCACCTTAAACATATGTCCTCTGTTCTCGATTCTCTTACTGGGCAGGAGACTCTATTTGTTTACCAGATGTATTCCTTTCACGTTTTTTTCACACTTCTATAAGATCGCCCCGTTTCTTCTTGTGCTCCAAGGAATAGCGTCCTAGCCTGTGCAACTTTTATCGTTAGTCCTGGCAATATCTTTGTAAATCTTCCCTGCATCCATTTCCTGCTTGACAATATTTCCAATAACATGTTGTACAAAACTGAACACAATACTTTAAATGTGGTGCAACCAATGTCTGATACAACTGCAATATGAGCCCCCCCCCCAACTTCTATACTCAGTACTCTGACTGAGGAAGGCCAATGTGCCAAAAGCCTTTATGACCACCCTATCTACCTGCGATGCCACTTTCAAGGAACTATCTACCTTCACTCCTAAATATGGACACAAAATGCTGGAGTAACTCAGCGGGACTGGCAGCATCTCTGGAGAGAAGGAGTGGGTGACCTTTCGGGTCGAGACCCTTCTTCAGATACTTCTGCTCTACAACACTCCCCAGAGCCCTACCATTTACTGTGTACGTCCTGCCCAAAATGCAACACCTCACATTTCTCTATATTAAACTCCATCACTTAGTTCTACCCTCCCCCTCCCATTCCACACATTCTTTCCTCTAGCTTCACAATTCACAACTCTTCAATGCTTTAGTCTCACACTTTCTGTCTTTACATCTCTGGCCTTTGTCCAACAATCTACCTATCAAATCCCCCCCCCCCCCTCACCTACTGTATATCCACCTACTATTTGCCAACTTTGTCCTGCCCCACCTCACTTCCATTTTTTTTCTCCCCACCCCCCACCACAAGCAATCTGAAGAAGGGTCCCCACCCAAATCATCACCTATCCATGTTATCCAGAGATGCCCTCTGAACCGCTGAGCTACCCCAGCACCTTTGTCTTTATTTGTAAACCAGCACCTGCAGTTCCGTGTGTGTATTGTTGATGCCTCTGGCCAAGTTGATCCAGTACATTTCTAATGTTGGCATATGTGTGATAATATAAAATATTACCTAGGTATGTCCTGTTTGCAAAGAGCAGGATAAATCCAGCTGGCTAATTAACGCTCAGTCAGTCTACTCTTCGTCAGCAGAAACGGATGAAAGCGCTGTTGGCAGTGCTGTCAGGTGGCACTTAATCACCAATAACCTACATTGGTAAATTGTCTACACAGAGCGTGGTGGGTGCCTGGAACACTCTGTCAGCTGTGTTAGTGGAGCCAGATACGATGGCTCCACTTAAGAGGCTTTTTGAAAGGCACATGGATATGCAGGGAATGACGGGGCACGAATCTTGTGCAGTGCAAGGGATATTAGTTTAGCTTGGCATATGTTCGGCACAGACATTGTGTGCCTAAATCAGGCTTTTTTTGCCCTTTTGCTAAAAGGTCGTGCTATTTTCTCTAGTTGTACCGTGTTTACAATGACGTTTTCTATGTTAACATGTTAATATTAATGTTATTATTAACGTGTTAACATAGTATAACTTGCAAGAAAACTTCCACCACCGGGGCAAAACTGGGGCGCCACCATCGGTAGTTCGTTCATTCGTGCCGCTGCCCGCTGGTTCGGTCTTCTCCAAGATCTATTTAAGAAAGAACTGCAGATGCTGGAAAAATCGAAGGTAGACAAAAAATGCTGGAGAAACTCAGCGGGTGAGGCAGCATCTATGGAGAGAAGGAATAGGCAACGTTTCGGGTCGAGACCCTTCTTCAGACTGATGTGAGGGGCTGGCGGGAAAAAGAAAGGAAGAGGCGGAGACAATATGACTAGAAGGAGAGCTGGGAAGGGAAAGGGGAAAAGGGAGATGACAAGGGCTATTTAAAATTAGAGGTCAATGTTGATATCCCTGGGGTGTAGACTACACAAGCTAAATACCCAAGCTTGTCTCCTCACTACATTACTGCTAGCTCCAGTCACAAATCTGAGTTGAGTGATCTGTGCAAGGCATTCATTGATGCTGGAATTCCATTATGGAAATTGAAAAACAAATCTCTCAGAGGTTTTGTTAGAGAAATACACAGAGGAACATACACCACGCGGGTCATCATTATGGAAATATTATGTTGACAGCAACTTCAACATTGTTGTGCAGAGAATTAGAGATGAAGTTGCTTGCAACAAAATATGGATCTCAATAGACGAGACAACCGATGCTGTGGGGAGATATGTTGCCAATGTGGTCATCGGTACACTGGAGGCAGGTCAACCACAAAGGAGTATTTGTTGTCATCGGAAGTATTGGACAAGTCAAACAGCTCAACTATTGCTCAGTTGTTTACATCTTCACCTGCTGTACTTTGGCCAGAAGGTATAAAACACGAGAATGTTCGTCTGTTTGTGACTGATGCAGCTCCATACATGAAAAAAGCAGCTCGTGCTCTTAAAGTTTTATTCCCCAAATTGTTGCATTTGACATGCTTAGCTCAAGGACTTCATAGAATTGCCGAACAAATACGGAGCTTGTTTCCAAATGACGATCACCTAGTTTCCAATGTCAAGAAAATCTTCCTCAAAGCACCGTCACATGTGCAGTTGTTCAAGGAAATGGCACTCGACTACCACCTCAGCCCGTGTTGACTAGGTGGGGTACATGGCTCTCTACTGTACTCTACTATGCTGCACATTTTCAAAAGATAAAATAAATCGTCAATTGTTTTGAAGAAGAAGATTCTGCTGTAGCCAGGATCGTCGGTGAAATCATGCAGAAAACATCCCTCCACCGCGATCTTGTGTTTATTGCTTCCAATTTTGCAAACTTCCCACAACCCATCACTTCCCTTGAGAAATGGGGCAAAACATTAGTGAATAACTTGCAGGTTTTCAACAAAGTAACTGACGATATTCGTAGAATTCCTGGTGATGTTGGTAAAGACAAGATAAATGTGAGAGAATGAGTTTTAGCTAACAAAGATCTTGAAGAAATACAAAATATTGCTGAAGTTCTCAAATGTAGTTGTAATGCCAAGATATCGACATGATGAAGAATCTGTAGCGTGTTTCAGGTTTGCACCAGTGACCTCAGCTCAGGTAGAAAGAAGTTTTTCACAATTGAAGCATAACTGACAGACGGCATAGTTTAACAGCAGATAATTTGAAAATGAATGCTAGTAATTATGTGTTACAGGCAACTTTAGGCATTTAATGTAGTATACCTTTATATTATCATTTTAAACCATATTTTGGTGGTAGAAATACATGCCTTTATATGCCTTTTTTGTCAATAAATGCCTTTTTTGTAATTTTATTATGCCTTTTGGCCTGCCTATTTCAGAGTTTTTTAGTGCCTGAACATCCTGGCTCTAGTGATAATATTTCTAAGTCAGGAATCTGCAGGTGGTGTTGTTTGGTGTTTCCAGGCATCTGCTGCCCTTGTCCTTAATGGTGGTAGAGGTCACTGGTTTGGAAGCTACTACTGGGGCAGCCTGGGCAAGTATTTGCAGTGCATTTAGTAGTAATACTCCACATCGTTCCTATCATGGGGTGACTAGAACTGCACGCAATACTCTAAATATGGTCTAGCCAAAGTCCTATAATGCAGCATCGTGACCTGACTTCCTGAGACCCTGACACTTATAGTCAATGCCCAAACTAATGAAGGCAAGCATTTTTTGTATATCAATAATATATCAAAATATATTATTTGTTCTTCTTTGTGTGGATGGATTTTGCATGTAGATTTATTTTTTTATACTAATAATGGCTGATTTACATATTTCAGTCATTCCATAGACTGGGTAATGCAGTCAATATATTATAGTGTACAACCTTGAACATATGTGCCACTGTGTAGATTACATTTCAGTTTGCAAGTTTTTATGTTGTTAAAACAAAGAAAACCAAACACATATAATGAATATACTGTTATGAAGGGTTTTGAGGGGTAGATTATGGCACAAATCAACTTCTGAATTAGAAGTGACCTGAATACACTTCAATTTGCCTATCGCCACAATAACTCAACCTAAATGCAATCTCACTGGCACTCCACTCTGCTCTGGGCCATCTGAATAACAGCAACACATTCATCAGGCTGTTGTTAATTGACTGCAGCTGAGTGTTCATCATGACTCCGTTGATTGTCACCTTGTCGTGGTAGAGAAATTTGTGTGGTCCTGAGATCCTGAGAGCGATGCCGTCTGGAGCTATGCTACTGGTAGGGCCACCCATGGCGGTATGATCGAGGTGGAGGTCTCTGACAAAGAACAATCCAACCAAGACCTTAATGGTGGAACAGGCGGAGGATGATGGCTGACCTTAGTGGAGCGTCACAACGGCTGGGAAGGCGGATGAAGGCTGCAGAAGAAAAGGGTCTCCGGTCGTCTTGGACTCCATGCCACTGGATCCTGACCCAGATCTGTCAAGGACTGTGAGGTGGCTGTCTGTGCACCAGTCTCCCCACGTTAAACATAGTCAGGCACAGGCGTCCTCCATCTAGGGAATAGCACCCTGGAGACACCCATGGTCAGCCATGACGGAGGGGGGCCTAATGGAAGTGTTCAACACAATCAAACGGATTGCCAAGCTCCAAAACATCCTTTTCTCCAGAGATGCTGTCTGACCCGCTGAGTTACTCCAGCTTTTTGTGTCTATCTTCCAAAACCTGGGGGTGTGTACCACGCTTTGCGACTTGACTTCCTCATTGGCAAACCTCAATCAGTGCGGACTTAGCACCATCTCCTCCTCACTGACCATCAACCAAGGCTGCCGCAAGGCTGCTTATTCAGACCCCAGCTTTACTCTTTTTAGACCCGTGACTGTGTGGCTAAGCGTAGCCCCAATGCCATCGATTAGTTTGCCGATGACTCCACTGTTGTTGGCCGAATCACAGGTGGCGATGATTAAGTATGCAGGAAATAGATGGAACACCTGGTTGAGCGGTGCTGCAATAACAATCTCTCGCTTAGAGTCCACAAAACCAAGGAACTAACAATTCACTTCACACTGGGGAAGTTGAGAGACAACATGTCAATTTTTATTGGTGGGTTGGCAGTGGAGAGAGTTAGCAACGTCAAATTACTGGAGATGTTGCCTGACCCGCTGAATCACTCCAGTATGTTTGTGTCTATCTAACACTTCAGATGACCTGTACGGGGCCCAGCACACAGATGTAATCATGTTGCAATCAGCAACAGTGCAGCTACTTTGAACTTTAAAGAGATTTGTCATGTGACCAAACATCCCAACACACTTTTACTGATGCACAGTAGAAAATCCTGACTGATTGTATTATGACCTGATATGTCAAATACAACACACAGGAAAGCTAGGGACTGCCAAGATGTCTCCACCCGGTCTTTCCGTCATGGACATAGAGCTCTGCACCATTGAAAGCATGTATTTGAGACGCTGCTTCACAAAGGCGGCATCTGTCATCAAGTATCCCCACATCCAGGCCATCCCCTCTTCTCACTGCTACCATCAGATACACCACCAGGTGTAGCACAGTATGTATACCACCAGCCTGCAGGAAGGAACTGCAGATGCTGGTTTAAACCGAAGATAGACACAAAATGCTCGAGTAACTCAGCGGGTCAGAGAGCATCTCTGTAGAGAAGGAATCGGTGACGATTCAGGTCTGAAGAAGTCTCGACCCAAAATGTCACCCATTCTTTCTATTCATGTATACCACCAGGCCTGACGTTACACACCATTAGGGTTAGGAACAGCTTGTTTCCTACCATCACCAGGTTCTTAAACTGACCTGCACAACACATGTTCCAGTGTGTTTTAATTTTTATTATTTTTTAACTGTGTATATGTGGGAGGGGGGGGGGGGGGATGGGGGAAACTCTTCCCTTCCCTGTACCTTCCCTTAATCTCTTCCCTGTACAGTGACCCGACTTTTTCCCGGTCGGGTCTCCGGTGTCGTTGGGCCTAACATCGTGGAGCTGGCGGCAGCCTCCAACCGGAGCCAACCTGAGGGCTCCAGTCGCAGAGCCTGCAGACTCACCATCACGGAGCTGGCCGACTTCGGAGCAGGGAGAGCTGTGGTGGCGCGCGGCTACAACCCGACTTCAGAGCTTCAGAGACTCCGGCTGCAGGCCTGGTGGGCAGGAACATTGGGAGCTCCAGGTCCCTGGTGGGACACCACTTTTCGGAGCTCCCGCAATGGCAACTTCTCCTGCCGGAATCGTGGAGTTTAAATGACTCGGTGCGGGGCCTAACATCGCACGGCGTGGCTTAAACAGCCGCAGGACTTACCATCGCCCGCCGTGGGCTTTAACATCGTGAGCCCCAGTTTGCCTCGACGCTGCAGTTGGACTGCTGGAGAAAAACAAAGGGAAGAGATAAGACTTTTGCCTTCCATCACAGTGAGGAGGTGTTGGAGATTCACTGTGATGGATGTTTGTGTAAATTGTGTTAAGTGTAAGTCTTGGTTTTTTTGTAATGTCATGACTGCAGGAATGAAATTTTGTTCAAACCTTGTCTGAGTGACAATAAAAGGCATTCTATTCTATTCTATTCTATTCTAATCTTACCTCAGCAATGAAACATAACAGACCACCACGTGTGACCATGGACTTGTTTTTTTTATTGTGTTTTGCAGTAATTTCTTGTTTTTGCACAATCTTTTTCACTTTTCACAGATATACATATCTACATAACTGATGTATAATTTCTTTACAATTTTAGTTTCGTGTGGTGGCTGAGTTTTGTGCTTGTGATGCTCACCACACACATTTGTACATTTGACAATAGTCTTGACTTGGTATAATGCCAAACAGAGTTGAACTCGCTAAACCTGCTGAAATTGCTTTGCATTCTGTTTATGCGATTAATGTGCAGAATAATTTGCTGCTCTACTGAAGCTCAAGGCAGTAAGATGATATTTTAAGTTTTTGTGGAGTCAGCAAAAATATTGATGTTGCTCAAACCTGCTCAACCCTCTATTCTACAATAAACAAAAGATGCTGGATTAACAGCGGGACAGGCAGCATCTCTGGAGAGAAGGAATGGGTGACATTTCAGGTTGAGACCCTTCTTCAGACTGTTACTCCAGCATCTTGTGTCCATGTTTGATTTAAACCAGCATTTGCAGTTCCTTTCTATACTCTCTATTCTACAATATCATTAAGAACAACTGGACTAAGTGGGACCCGTTGGGTCTCAGCTTCACACGGAAGAGCTAGTCCCCAACGCAATGTTCCACCGCTCCACCAATTCCAATATTGATGGCCAGTTGGGGGTGGAGGGGGCTTTTTGGAGTGCTAGCATGGTGTTGTGGGCCGAAGGAACTGGTTTCCAGCGGGCTAGTATGGACATTGTGGGCCGAATGGATTCTTGGGCTGGCAGCTCAGTGACTGAGACCACTCACACACACTCACTTACACACACACACTCACTTACACACACACATATACTCACACACACACACACACACACACACACACACACACTCACACACACACACTCACAAACACATATACACACACTCACACACACCCACCGACACACACAGACACACACACACAGTTACACAGTTACTCACACACACACACACACACACACAGTCACACAGTTACTCACACACACACACAGACACACATATACACTCACATACACAGACACTCACTGACTCACACACCATATATATGGCAGTGAACTTTCTTGAATACTCACACGGCTGAGCGCGGCCTCTCCACTTTGGGGCTTCCGCAGTCAGCGGCACTTCCGCAATCAGTGTGACCTCTGCACTTACCAGAAATTATGCAATCGACGCGACCTGTTCACTAAGCGGAGGTCACAAAATGAGCAGTTTCAAGCACAGGCAGGGCAGCAGGCCAAACAACTTATGGCATTGTCATTAAGGACTAACAAATCATTTATTGCAAGTACATTGCAGACTCACAGTTCAGTTGATTCACAGCTTAGAATGCGAGTCGTGGCCTCTCCCTCGCAATCTTGCAGAGTGACTGAGTCACGTCCAGGCATCCGGGGTTTTATAGTCCTTCCCCCCCGGAAGGGGCGTTACCTTCATCGCGGAGATTGACAGGCGAGAGGATCTCAAGGTTTTTTAAACACTCATAACTTTTTTATTTTTCATCGATGGGGTGTACAAGAAGGAGGTTGAGAGCTTAATGGCATGAGTAACTCAGCGGGTCAGGCAGTATCTCTGGAGAAAAGGAATGGGTGACGTTTCAGGTCGAGACCCTTCTTCAGAAGAAGTCACCTATTCCTTTTCTCCAGAGATGCTGTATTACTGCCGAGTTACTCTGGCTTTCAGTGTCTATCTGTCTATGGTCGGTAACATCTGACTGGATTGAATTCAAAATACAGTCCTTCCACTGTATCTCAGTACACGTGACAATAGCAATATAATACCGACACCATTTCTGATTTCACAATATTTTGTGCAGTTCAAAATCTCTATCCTGATTGTGGTTTTAATTGAACAATACTTTCTGGTTTAGAACATTTGAGTTAAATTATTTAACTAAATGTCATTGAATCATGACCTGAGTTACAAAGTAATATGTTTAAGAAGGAACTGCAGATGCTGGAAAATCAAAGGTAGACAAAAATGCTGGAGAAACTCAGCGGGTGAGGCACCATCTATGGAGTGAAGGAAATAGGCAACGTTTCGGGTCGAGACCCTTCTTCAGACTCAAAGTAATATCCTTGTTGGGGACAGATGTGACTGTTATTTTTAAACCAAAGATTAAGTGATATCAACTATATTTTATCCACATTCATCTTTCTTATTGAACTGAGTTACAAATTAAAAAGTGATTGGACATTATGTCTAAATTACTTTTGACCTTGGATATTTCAATTGCATTAGAGCTGTTAGATTAAATTTCAATTCAAGCAAAACTTCCCTCTGCCTGTCCCGCAAAGTTAAGGGCCTGTCCCACTTTCACGAGCTAATTCACGACCTCTGCCGGGTTTGCCCTTGACTCATACTCGCAGCATGGTCATCACGAGGTCGTAGGAGGTCGTAGGTAGGTCGTAGCAGGTCGTGATGCTAGTCGTAGGTACTCATGGCATCAAGTAGGTTGCGGCATTATTTCTAGCCTGTTGAAAAATGTCCACGAGTGAAGAAAGTCGTGAATTAGGTCGTGAAAGTGGGACAGGCCCTTTACTCCTGCATTTTGCGTCTATCTCACTTTCTTTGACTGACTTCCGAGTGAAACGTTTAACAATTCCATTCGGAAGGAAGCTTTGTGTATACTGAATACATTATGAAGGAAGCTATCTGGCAAATATAGAAACTTGAAATGTTTATGGTGAGAGTGAAGAAAGAATTCTTATTCTCTAAATATTTAAATTAATGCTGAAGTAATCAGGGGTCCAGCCTTGTTCTTCACTTTCAACTCCATTTTATGTAGTATCAAACAGAAACATTGTGAGACGCACTCTCCTTTGAATCTCACCTTTTCTTTGCAGCCAGAATTATTTGATTCTGGTCTTGCACAGCTAGTTTGTCCATGGTGAAGATACAGTAGATACTGGTTTTCACTGAAGATATTTAATGAAATACTGTTACATTTTTACGATATGATACGATAGAACTTTATTTATCCCGGGAAGGAAACTGATCTGACAACGGTCATAAAAATACAAAATACATGGAACATGAAATTAAAGTGATGAGTGGAAAGGCTTGGGGGATGTGCAAAGATTGGGGAGGTGAGGAGAGGGGGGGGGGGGGGGGGGAGTCTACCACATGACAGAAATAGGAGGAGTTGTACAGTTTGAGAACCACAGGGAAGAAGGATCTCCTGTGGCGTTCTGTCCTGCATCTTGGTGGAACCAGTCTGTTGCTGTAGGTACTTCTCAGGTTGACCAGTGTGTCATGGAGGGCGTGAGCTGTATTGTCCAAGGATGCTCCGCAGTTTGTGGAGCACCCTCCCGTCCAAGGCCACCTCCCATGAATCCAACTATTACTATTATTATTCAGTTCCAAATTCAGTATTATCTGAATATGTTAGAATGAAATGAAGAATTGAGAACTATAAAGGTCTGAAAACACAAAATCTATGATTATGAAATGTTTGCCCTCTTAGTTTTGATGTTTTGCTGTGAAATGGTTATGATGAAATATATTCAGAAGATAGTTATGGCTTTCAAAAGTAACAAAAGCAAACAGAAAATGTTGGAATACTCAGGATCCAAGTTGGCACCTGGAGAGAGACGTGTAGGAAGTAACTGCAGATGCTGGTTAAAACCGAAGATAGACACAAAAAGCTGGAGTAACTCAGTGGGACAGGCAGCATCTTTGGAGAGATGGAATGAATGGGTGATGGTTCAGATCGAGATCCTTCTTCAGACCTGTAGATAAACGATGATAATGGTGAAGCACTGGTGTTTGTACTGAATTAAATCTCATGTTTATGTAGATCTACCATGCTCCCAGGACTCCCTGAGTGGCATTTCTATATTTGCTCCATGGGTTCTACATGCAACACTTTTTAATGCCAAATGCAGAATTACCATTTATCATCTTCCTTTTGGAGAAATGCTGGAGAAACTCGGGTGGGCAGTTTCTGAGGACTGAATGGACAAACGATGTTTCAAGTCATGACCCTTTAATTAATAATTATACAATTCAAATGCTGTTATCTTATGGATCCTGATACAGGATTGAATATCATAATCACATTAAAAGGAATCATTGGCCTGCTGATGGGGGAATCTAATTGATTCTTAATTTAAAAAAAATCCTTTTCAAAGATTGGTGGGCGATTTTATGTTTTAATGAACTTATATTTGGTTTATAGATTATTTTTATTGATAATTATTTACATCAGTTTAAATATCAATGGCTGATAAAAATCTGAAGTGCTTTGACAATGTGACAGAAACCAAAGCTCCTCCCTCAGCTTTGCCTTCTGTTAAAGCCAGCAGAGTGCTCTAGAGGCAGGGCCTCAGCACTACAACACCCAAGACATACACACAAAAAGCGGGGCAGACAGCATCTCTGGAGAAAGGGAATAGGCGACGTTTTGGGTCGAGACCCTTCTTCAGACTGAGGGTAAGGGGAAAGGCAAACGAGAGATATAGACAATGATATAGAGAGATATAGAACAAATGAATGAAGGAAATGCGAAAATGTAACAATGATAAAGGAAACAGGCCATTGTTAGTTGTGGGCTAGGTGAGAACGCGTTACAGACAATGAGACTCAACAAGACCACTTTGAACCTAGATTTTTTCACACAGTGGCTGGTGGGTATATGGAATGATCTATCTTCGGTTTAAACCAGCATCTGCAGTTCCTTCCTACACAATACCCAAGACCAAAGACCATATCCCAAGACCTAGTCCTTTGGGATCTAAAGGTCCAGCGAGACTCCACTTGCATCCATGCTAGTTAAATTCTGAATGTTTTGGCCTGTTCTAGGAAGGGTTTGTTTCCAATAATGATTCAGAACAGACAAAAGGTATTAGACCTGACCCATCTCTCTACAAATGGTACTTGAATAGGTGAATCTTTCCAGTATTTGGTGCTTTGATTTCAGATTGCTAGCATCTTCGGTACTTTGGTTCTTGTAGTGTTTGAAGGATAATGAATAAGAAAACAACACAGAGTGACACATAGCAGAAGCTAACCTCTACAACTCTGAAGACATTTAATTTGTCATCTTTGGAAATTAAGTCTATGAAGTATAGTTTCGTTTTTTCCTCTATCTTTTTGTATCATTCCAGAATCTATTATAAATTGATCAGACTAGATATCAATAGCAAAGAACACAATGGCCTTTATGTTCTTTTGCATTATCTTTTGATATGTATTTGCCATATTTTACTTTTGAATTGAACACCATTTTGCATGTTAGCAGTTTATGCTGATAGCCAAAATAAATTTCTAAATAATGAATACGGCCTCCTATTAATTCCACGTTAGCTTGTTTGATCTACCCTTCTGTGCAAAAAAATGCTGATTGTTAATAATGGTTTAAGTAAACATAGCACTTTGTAGAAAATGATTGAAAATGACAAGAAGACCCACAGCAACTCAGATAATGTGATTTTGTGCTGTGATTTTATTTATGTTTGTGTTTCTATCATGGAGCCATTATGGCATTTAAGAGACATAATTTTAGTTCCTGTCTTGTAAACTGTTAATGCTTTGTAGTACATGATATAGCCTAATGTTCTAGAGAAAATGACTTGGAGAAAATGAGTCATCATTGAATAACAAATTAAAAAGGTGAAACTTTGCTTACATTATTTAAAATACAGACTGGCAGAGTTTTGTAGAACTAACCACATCAGTCTCCATAGAGAAATGTGTTTCAGTGCCATATGAATAAAATCCTACAATTGGCCTCCAGTTTATAGAAATCAATGGGCAATATTGGAGTGGTAATTCCAGCCATTTCTACTTCCTCCTGAGGATGGCACTGTTACTACTTAAAAAAAACACTAATTCAAAAATGCCACTTGTTCATACTTATTGCAGAGGATATCATAACTTTTCCCACGGAGTTACAATAAATGAAAAGACATCATAACATCCAACAGTGAATTGTCCCCATGAAGGACATTTTATGGATTTATGTTTTAATTTCTTAAAAAGCAATACCTTAACGGTTTCAGACCATTAAAATCTGTGCTAATGGTATTCTCTATTACTTTAATTGCTCCAAAGTTTCAACATGCAACACTTACAAAGTAATACAAGATGACCTGTTATTCTTCTTCCACCCAGAGACGGTGCTGTTACATCTTTTAGCCTATAATTAGAAAACACACTTAAGATTTCACCAGATAATAGAGTAAGGCTATACAAGGAGAGGGACATAAATAAAGTTTTGTATTTAATGTGCATTCAGCGAATGAAACATTCTTAATTTTTGAAACTTGCAGATTCCAGTACATATTCAATAATATCACTTAAAAAAATATTGATAAAGTATTAAATTAATAATGTAAACTGTTTAAAATTAATAATATCATTGGGTAGATTTATTAACCTGTTGCTAATGCATAAACCAAGGTTGCCAATTTGCTTGTTATGAAAGACATCTTTTCTGGTCACTGGCACATGGAAACTGAAAATCTATTCTTCTTTCTTGCTGAACAGAAACCTAGAATGCCAACTTGCAAAGGCTGGTCACCATGAAAAACCCGAGTAATAAAGCTATTTCATGATGTCAGTTTTGGGAATATAAAGAAGGATTATTGATTTTCATGTTGTCATGTTTCATCCACGGAGCTTGCTGAAGTGAAATGGGACCATGCTGCAAGTCTGTCCAAAAACACATAAGAGATGACCCCACTTTAGAAGATTTGTGATATTACAGATATCCCATATGCAGGCAAGTGGGACTAGTGCAGATGGGGCACCTTGGTCGGTATGAGCAAGTTGAACCGAACGGCCCCTTTACATGCTGTATGATTCTAGGACAATGTTCCATACGATTCCTAAACTCTGAACTTTATATAAGCAAAACCTATGTTTTTTTTGGATATGTTGGTAATTTGGGGTTGACTCTATCCCTGGCACATAGTTTATTGGTGTGGGTCGACAGAATGGAAAAAGTTCATTTATTGTTTTATTTGGAGTTTGCTTTCAGTAAGATAATGCAAGATGCATCTACCAGACATCGTAGTAGTTGTTGATTGTTCTAATTATTGGTGCTGTGAATATCTAAATAAATATTATTTTATTGGCCTCTAAGCTAAATTTTATAAGTAATTTTGTATAGAACATTTTCTCTGGTTCAGAATGATTTTGGTAGTAAAATGTTGGCCTATTTCCATCTTTTAAGAGAAGAGAGATAACAATGACACTTGGGGCTAAGCGCCTTCAATTCCAGATGTAACATATGATAGGAGTGATAAATGAAATAAAGGTTGTTGCTGACCAGTCCTTGTGATTCACTTACAAGTTGTTGTGGGATGTAAATGGATTACATGTAAATACATTGTAAATGGCTGAATGGATAGCACGCAACAAAAGCCTTTCACTGTACATCGGTACACGAGACAATAAACTAAACTAAACTAAATCTTCGCAACAACCAATACACCTACAATAATATCTGCCTTTTGTCAGACGAAAGGCAGATAATTGTAGGCCTATTAGCTTAACATTGGTTGTTGCTAAGATTTACGCACGCTTTGATAGGGACAACACTGATGTGCCTTCCTGAGCCTCCATTCGCCGTGATGCTATTTCGGTCAGAGGCACAGAGGCCGATGTCAGAAGATCCTTCAGAGGGGTGAATCCTCGGAAAGCGCCTGGACCTGATGGTATACCCGGGCGTGTTTTGAAAACCTGTGTGGACCAACTGGCTGGAATTTTTACGGACATTTTCAACCTCTCACTTCTGAGGTCTGAGGTTCCAACCTGCTTTAAAAGGGCATCAATCAAAGGGCCCAAGAAGAGCAAGGTGATGACTATCGACCAGTGGCACTAACGTCTGTGGTGATGAAGTGCTTTGAGAGGCTGATCATGGAGCAAATCAACTCCTACCTCAACAAAAACCTGGACCCACGGTGGATGCGATCTCGCTGGCTCTCCACTCCGCTCTGGACCACTTGGACAACAAAAACTCATATGTCAGTCTGTTATTCATTGACTACAGCTCGGCATTTAATACCATCATCCCCTCCAAGCTGGTTACCAAACTCTCAGATCTGGATCTCTGCGCATCCCTCTGCAATTGGATCCTTGACTTCCTCATTCACAGTATTGTCATGTATTGGTGGAAATGTGTCATCCTCGATAACAATCAGCACGGGAGCACCTTAAGGCTGCGTGCTCAGCCCCCTGCTGTATTCACTCTATACTTATGACTGCGTAGCCGGACATAGTGCGAAATCCATCATCAAGTTTGCCAACGATACCACTGTTGTGGGACGTATCACTGAAGGGGACGAGTCAGAGTATAGAAGTGAGATCGACCGATTGACCAAATGGTGCCAGCACAATAACCCGGCTCTCAACACCAGCAAAACCAAGGAACTGATTGTGGACTTCCGAAGGGATAGGATGGGGACCCACAGTCCCGTTTATATCAACGGTGGAATGGTGGAAATGGTCAAGAACTTCATACCAAAGGTTGAAAGGGTCAAGAACTTCAAATTTCTGGGCGTGCATATTTCCGAAGATCTCTCCTGGTCCCAGAACACTGATGCAAAATAAAGAAAGCACATCAGCGCCTCTACTTCCTGAGAAGATTACGGAGAGTCGGTATGTCAAGGGGGACTCTCGAACTTCTACAGGTGCCCAGTAGAGAGCATGCTGACCTGTTGCATCGTGGCTTGGTCCGGCAACCTGAGCGTCCAGGAGCGGAAAAGGCTGCAAAAAGTTGTAAACACTGCCTAGTCCATCATTGGCTCTGACCTCCCCACCATCGAGGGGATCTATCGCAGTCGCTGCCTCAAAAAGGCTGCCAGCATCATCAAGGACCCACACCATCCTGGCCACACACTCATCTCTCCACTGCCATCAGGTAGAAGGTACAGGAGCCTGAAACCTGCAACATCCAGGTTCAGGAACAGCATCTCTCCACAGCCATCAGACTATTAAACACAACTTCAAACAAACTCTGAACTATAACAGCCTATTGCACTTTAACTGTGTATTTATGTGTGTGTATATATATCCTATGGTATATGGACACATTGATCTGATCTGTATTTATGCCTAAAATAGTAAGATTAAACGAGAACTCACCTGTTCGAAGTTTGATCGTTATTTTACGAGAGAGTTACGATGAGGGATTACGTGAAGAGCCCGCCTCACGCTGGTAACGGCATACTTCAAAGCAACGGCATGAAAAAACACAGAACACCAAAGCCGGAGTAACATAGTAAGGCTCATAAAAAGACTTAGAACCACCATTTGATCATTTATTTTACGAGGGTGGGAGTGGAGGGCACGTAATCCCTCATCGTAACTCCTCGTAAAATAACGATCAAACTTCGAACAGGTGAGTTCTCGTTTAATCTTACTATTTTACTTCGGAGTCACGTGAGTGACTACGTGAAGAGTTTTAAAGCTTTCTGTGTTTTTTATGTCGTAGAATTAATCCGTACGACAGTCCGGCTAAGTAAACACATACATGAGAAAGCAGACAAATGTTAGATCTTTTCACAATTAAGTTTTTTAATGGCTGAAAGACCATATAATACCCTCCTTATATTTGAGGGAAAAAATGATTACAAGTGACAAAAGATATCAGTGACTACACAACTGATTATAGCAATTAATAGCAAACAAAGCAGGTGATTATAGTGCTCCCAACACCGCGTGTCCAAAGCTTGTCATAGTGTGAACAGGTTTGTTGTAGAACTTTGAAAAAGTTTCTTCTTTACTCCACCCTGCGATTTTTAAAAATATGCTCGAGAGGTACGTCCCGCCCCTTCGCCGCGGACGTAGCTGCCCCGCCCTGGTGGAGTGAGATTTTGAAGACATCAGTGTCTACTCCCGCTAAAACCAACACCTGTTTCAACCATTTTGAGATAGTTTGAACTGAAGCTTTTGTGTGTGGCTTTTTGTGCGTAAGCAGCAATGTCTTTTCGTTTCCTCGAAAAGTTCCGTCACTTTAATACATTGGTTCAAATGTCTAACCACACACAAAGCAAGCTCAATATGAAAAGCTTGAAAGTTACCTTTGTTCCAGATCTCCCTGGTCTACTTTGTTTGATCAGATCGTAAACATAGAATACAACGTTATCTGTAGTCACATGCATACAGTCTAAACACAACATTTGTAAAGTTTGCACTCTTTGGGCTGAGACCAGTGACATTAACATGACCAATTTCAATGTTAACCTATCCAATGACAACCCTTCAATTGGGCGTCCATTCTCTAAGTAGAGCAAGTACTATGCTCACATCCCAAATCTCTGTATATCTAGGTTTTGGCGGATTCATGTGAAAAATTCCTTTCATGAATCGTGATATTAATGGATGCGACCCAATTGATTTCTCATCACCAGTCATAAGTCCTAAATAGGACGACAAGGCACTGCGTGCAGTGTTAATGGCACTGTAACTTAAATGTTGGCCAAAGCGCAAATTGGCAAGGAATTCCAAAACATGAGTAACATTCACAGAATCATCAGAAATATTTGACTGTGTGCAAAATTCTTCCCATTTCTTAATATGTGTCATATATTGTTTCTGTGTGCTATCTTGCCATGATGCGCCAATAACTGTCAAGTTTTGGTCCGACAATCCCAGTTCCTGTAGTGGTCTGGTCAAAAACCTGCAGATTAACAAATTCATATATGCATATAATGGGTAACCTTCATTTGTTACTGGATTAGTCAAGATATCACTACAGTTAGGAATCTGCATATACGGCTCTTTAATCATATTCAGCATAAACTGGGAACCAAGGTTGAGTTGGCCAATTTGGCACTACCAACAATCCGGAAGCTGAATCTTGCTCTATTTTTCTTCAAGCATCTCTTGATCAGAGCAAATGGTGGAAAAGCATAAAAGAACATTTTTCCCCAGTGTAAATGAAAATGCATCTACTGCAACTGCGTCCGGATCGTGTTCCCAAGACACATAATGAGGCAATTGATGATTAAGCCTGGATGCAAACAAATTTTTCTGGCAACCCAAATCGTCTAACAATATTCTTAAATATTGCTGCTTAAACATCCATTCCGTATTATCTTTAAAAATCCTGGACCTTTCATCTGCTACCACATTGTCTTTACCTGGAGTATAGCTTACTGAAATCCATATCTGCCGACCAATACACCATTGCCATATCTCATTGACCAGACAATCACATGATACTGATCCAACTGTCCCCATGTGATTAATGTAAACCACAGCTGTTTTATTGTCTAATTGTATTAACACATGCAGACCTTGTTTAGCACAACAATAGCTTTAAGCCCATAAAAGGCCCCCAATAACTCCAAATAGTTTAATACCATACTCTTAGAGAAACACTTGTTCTTCAGTTTTCCCATCTACCTCCACAACTGGAGGATAAATCTGTGGCCCCCCATCCGAGAGCACTAGCATCTGTATGTAAAACCATTTCAGGCTGTTTAAAATCATAATATTTATTAGCAGCTTGTGGGACATTTCCTTTTTTAACCCACCATTGTAATTCCAATACAGCTTCTTTTGTTAATTACATAGGCCTGTCAAATGGCCTGCCTTCTCTTTGAGAGCTTGTATCTTGTACCTTCGAAGATATCGATAAATGTAATGGACCAAATTCTACTGCAGAAATGCTGCTAGCAGTTCACCAATGGTTGTCACCATTTCTCGGATGGAAGGATAAGGTTTTGAATGAGATAATGACAAGTTACCAAAATATCATCGACTTTATCTGTTGGTAAAGGTATTAACATAGTCACTGAGTTTAATTACAAACCCCAAAAGTAAATTGTTTGTGCTGGCTGCAGCTGGGGCTTAATTAGATGAATTAAGAACCTTAGCTTACCACAAAGCTTTAGTAACTGAAACTGAGTCCTCAGCTGACTCCTGATAATCACTAATGACCAGAATGACATTGAGATAAGCCATAATGATGTGCATTTTGTGCTCTAATTGGGCTAAACTGGTTTCAACAGTTTCGTAAAGAGTAAAAAGCTGAACTCAGTCCATTTGGCAAAGCTTAACTGCCATATTTGTCACAACCAATTAAAATTTAAGTACCACACCGAAACCTGATGCATAGGTACAGAATAATAGGCGTCTTTTCATCAATCTTAGCCATATAATAACCTGCTGAATTAAATATTTTGCAGTATTTAATGTCTCCATTTGAACATGTTTGTATTCTACAAACTTATTTAGACCTGTAAGGTCCAGAATACTTCTGCAACCATCATCTGTAATGCCTTCTAACATTAAAGACAAATTTAATGCTCGTGTTCAAAATCTTTTTCCATTACCCCTTTTCCAGATAATTAGGCAATGTAGACATAAAACTCTGCTTTTTCAATTGCAGAAAAACACGAAAACATAAGCAGGTTTATTCTGTACAGGAGGATTAACCTCTTGTTTTTAAAAGTAATAGTAGTTAATGAAACTGCTCGTAATATACTGATCAAAAAAAAATAGTAAGCCAGTCTTAATAAACTTTTGTAATCTCCCTCTAACTGGAGATTAATCCGCAGTTTCTTTAAGCAGAAACAAGTCTTTAATTCCTCTGCATATGACGTGGTGGTCTCCTTATCCCCCTGAATTCGGGTAAGTATTTGGTTGTGCAATACAATAAAAAACTTCCTTGACATATTTCTGCCTCTATTTCCAATATCAAATCCCCTTCTGGGCGAAAATACCTTTTCGTCCAAAGACGAAGGTTTCATGCAGCTAAAATATTTAGCTTTTCATCCAATTTCAATAAGTTTAGGCAGATTACTCCAAACAGATAACCAAGAGCTTAAACACCACTTGCTCGACACAGGTATGCAACCTTGGGTGAAAAAATGGGCCAAATAGCCATTTTATTTTATACAAAATTTCATAGAAAGAATTGCACAATAGCGTCTTTATTTTTATGTTTTTCCTTTTCATCTGCCCAAAAGCCATAATAGCAGCAGAATAATTTGTGAGGATTTTTAAAACCTCACTATTTGACGCTCTCATATTTGGAGTCATGGATGCCCATATTAACGGATAAACCGTAGGCTCTTCCAATGAGGCACAATTTCCTGTGCTGTGCAATTTTAATATTTCAATCATCACAGAATCATGAAGTTGGTGAGATACCATATATATATGTTGGCAGCTAGGTTTTCTTCCATAGCCTCACCACTTCCTTCATATATAGCAAACCCTTTTGCTATTTCAGGCATCTTTGGCCTCTTTTAATATTTTTTCATTTTATTTTAATTTTTATTTTGTGGTGTGCTTTCAAAATGCAAATCACCATCAACAGGGTCTGCCTTCTGCAGCCCTAAATCAATTGGGATTTCATCCCATGAGACTTCTTCCGGCCCAAATCCTGGGTCCGGAGTTCCAACTTCCAATTAGGCCCATGGCCATATTCAGAATAATTAAACCCCTCAGGGCTATTCTTAGGAACCTTCAGGGTACTTTGACCCTAGTCTCATAATTATTTGGAGAACTTTCTCCATATGCTCCATAATCAGTTCCACATAGTTTACTTATCTGGAGGACTTTTTCAATGTCAGAGTCATCAGAAACCACGGGCCTCTCAGATTTTTTTATTTTATTTTATTTTCCATTTTTTCATATTCTGGAGCAATTTCTCTCCGTGGTTATCATTTTGTAAACTAATTCGCTAAACGGGTAAATCTACGGCCACCGGTATCGGAACCGGCTCCGCACTAGCATTTCCCGTATATTTATTTTTCACCCCAGGAAGCATTTAACCCCCGCGAATATATGTTTACTTCATCATCTGTGCTTATCCAGCACTAGTATGACTCTGACCTGATTTAATTATTTCCTATACTGCTGGACCTACCCAGCGCCCGCTAAGAAATCCCAACTTTACTGTTTCTTACCTGCGGGGCCGTCCGACCGCTGCGAGGAGCTGCTCCTTACTGCAGCTCCTCCTTCCGCCGTCAGCGTCGACGTCATGCCGTTTACCAGCGTGAGGCGGGCTCTTCCACGTAGTCACTCACGTGACTCCGAAGTAAAATATTCTGTTGTGCTGCAACAAGCAAGAATTTCATTGTCCTATCTGGACACATGACAGTAAAACTCTCTTGACTTGACTTAGTATAGTTGAATTGTCACGTGTACTGAGTTAACAGTGAAAAGCTTTTTTGTTGCCTGCTTTCCAATCAGCGGAAAAACAATACATGATTACAATTGAGCCATTTACAGTGTATTTACATGTAATCCACTAACATGGTAATGTTTAGTGCAAGGTAAAGCCAGTTAAGTCCGATCAAGGATAGTTTCTAGGTCACCAATGAGGCAAATAGTATTTCAGGATTGCTCTCTAGTTGTGGTTGGATGATTGTAGGATCTTTACTCAATTGACTTATATAATCAAACATGTAAGATTATTAAGGGTTTGGACATGTTAGAGGCAGGAAACATGTTCCCGATGTTGGGGAAGTCCAGAACCAGGGGCCACAGTTTAAGAATAAGGGGTAAACCATTTAGAATGGAGATGAGGAAACACTTTTTCACACAGAGAGTCTGTGGAATTTTCTGCCTCAGAGGGCGGTGGAGGCCGGTTCTATGGATACTTTCAAGAGAGAGCTAGATAGGGCTCTTGAAGATAGCAGAGTCAGGGGATTTCGGGGAAGGCAGGAACAGGGTACTGATTGGGGATGATCAGCCATGATCATATTGAATGGCGGTGCAGGCTTGAAGGCCCGAATGGCCTGCTCCTGCACCTATTGTCTATTGTCTATTGTCTTATAAATAAAGTTATTTTGTATTTAATGCGCATTCAGTTATTTAGAGATGCTTATTGTAATCAAATCAAATTAGCATATTTTTCTGAAAGTTAGATCATATTTGATAAATTTGCTGAATTTCTTTTAAATAGAACCAGCAATGTTAATAGAGGAAAGCCTGTAGATGTAGTGGAGACACAAGGAACTGTAGATGCTGGAATCTGGTTTAAGCGCTAGAGTTGGTCAGCGGTCGCAGGCAGCATCTCTGGAGGACATAGTAGGGCGATGTTTTCGGGTCAGGGACCCTTTCTTCAGACTGATTGTGATGGAGGGACAAAGCCGCAAAAAGCGGTAGGGGCGAGACGAAGCCTAGCGAGTAATAGGTGGATCCAGGTGAAAGAAGGGGGTGGGGTTCAATGGTCGATAAGTGGACAAAGCTAGATATGAAATGGTAGACAAAAAGGTGACGAAAGGGGACAAAGGTCGACAAAAAGGAGACACGGAAAGAAAAGGGTATCATTAATTGAAAAAGGAAGTGAAAGAGGAGTAAAATGTAAAGCTAGAGGAAGGGAATAGTGGGAAGCAGAGGAGAACATGATTGGTGGGGGGGGGGGGGGGGGGGGGCATAGTAAAAGAGAAGAGAGGTCAAGGGGTGTATAACCCAAAAATTGGAGAATTCAGAGCTGCACAGTGGTGCAACTATGAACATTGCTGCCTCACAGCACCAGAGACCCGGTTTAGATCCTGACTACGGGTACTGTCTGTACCGGGTTTGTATGTTCATTCACCTTGTGATCGCGTGGGTTTTCCTCCGGGTGCTCCGGTTTCCTCCCACATTCCAAAGACGTGCAGGTTTGTAGGTTAAATTGGATCTTGTAAATTGTCCCAATCAATTGAGAGGATCTTGGTGTCAGGACTAGGTAGGCCTGTTTACACACTGTATCTTGAAGACTAAAAGGTAATGTTTCATATACCATTTGAGTTGTAAGCTACCCAAGAGGAAAATGAGGTGCTGTTCCTCCAGTTTGAGTGTGGACTCAGGCAATTGAGGAGGCCCAGGGGCAGAATGGTCAATTTGGAATGGGAAGTGGACCGGAAGATCCAGCAGGCATACAGTATGTAGTGGATTTGGATTTTTCCACAGATATTTGACAAATAAAAGACTGGCAGCATGGTGGCGCAGCGGTAGAGTTGCTGCTCTTTCCAGCGACAAAGACCTGGGTTCCATCCTGACTATGGTGCTGTCTGTACGGAGTTTGTACCTTCTCCCCCATGACCACGTGGGCCTTCTCAGGGTGCTCTGGTTATCTGCGACATTCCAAAGACGAGCTGAGGTTGAAGGTTAATTGGCTTCGGTAAAAATTATAAATTGGCCCTTGTGTGTAGGATAGTGCTAGAATACGGGGATTGCTGATCAACCGAGGGACCATGATGCTGATGGTCCGAAGGGCCCCTATTTTCCACTCTGTATCTCTAAAAACCAGTGGTTCTTTAACCTGGCCTGGGGGGTTTTGTGACCCTCTATGGGGGTCGTTTGGGGCTTTGCCGGGGGTCATGAAATAACATCAATTTGCTGAGAGCCAAATGTTTAGGAACCAAAACAAAGGTGCATACCACATACAGTATTTTGTTCACATATACACTTACTGGTGCCAAAAAGGTTAAGAACCACTGCTCTCAACTATTCTAAACGAAATAAGAATTGATGATATTTGCAGTGTACTGTAAAACTTTCATGAGCATTCCCTGACAGACATAAGGCAGGTAGATCCAATCCATGTTATTACCACCAACCAAATCTCCCAATAAAGTATTAGGTAACTGCTCATTTTTTTTTGCGTTTGCTAGATGCACTTGGCTCCAGAGTTGATCACAACCTCGATCCAAAGATTGACCAAATACATGAATTCCTGAGGTGAATGTGCCCTGACAATGTGAAAGTAGGAGCAGGTAAAGTGGTATTATCAGCGTTGATCACAATTGAATGATAGAGCGATTGGGAAGAAAGGGGCCACTGCTTCTGTTTCCTAACTTCAATGGAGGGAGAGTATAGTGATCATGCCAAAGGAGACCAACAGCAATCCAGCTTTCTAGAAAAAACATAGAGTACACACAGGAGGCCAAATCTACACTTCCATAAAAGAGAAGCTGATGTCAAATAAGCCCACAGTTAGCTCGTCAAATGTGATTCGTGGAGTGGTTTATAAACATAGGTGAGTTTTAGAATTTTATTTGAATATTTAATGTGCAGCGATCAGTAAAATAATGAAAGGGATTCTGATTTTTTTTTGCAAAGTTCCTGGGAATGGAGAATCTGGAAATATTTTTGATGCCTGGTTGCTGGCATTGTTTTCCATTGGCAATGACAAAAGTTAATTGGAAGGATGCATACAATAATTGTAAAATAAGCAAATTTACCTAAACTAACAATGTTTAACTACAATTGCCTCTTCTCTCATCTCATTAATCCTTGGCCTTGAATTAATTGGGAAGAGGTGGGTGTAGCTTCATCATCATGCTAATGTAAGGATCATGGCAGCAACCGGTGCAATGGGTCGTATTCAGGTACACAGACCGGCTGCCGACCATGGAAATGTGTTTTTGTTCCTGTAAGGGAGAATATTGGAGAATATTGGCGTCTTTTTTTGTTCATGAAGAGGATAGAGCACGTGATGGTGGTGGTGGATACTGGGGTAGATTGGATGCCCAAAAAACACTAAGGACCCCAGTGCATTAAGATATATATGATTAAAAAATGCCCTATGTGCTTTGGAACATTAAGCCAAAATGATAAATATGCAGGTTTATCTCAGCAATGGGAATATTGATCAACATCTGTAGCTTGCTGTCTAAGAGGATTTGGCAAATATTACTGCTGGAGAGGCGATATTGACATATATAACAATAACGCTAAGTAATGCTTTGATTAAAGCCTTGAATAGACCGATACAAACACGATGCCTACAAACCCAGCACTTTCAAACATTGACTGTATGAGGTCTGTTCTTAAGTGAACTACTCCCACTGTGAGGTGATTCCTTGGAAGTGCCTGCAAATAATGATCTAGCTTCTGCTCCTTCTACACTAATGTATGGAGTAAAGGTGTTTCCATTTTGCATATCAAAGGTATAAAATCAAAGTTAACCCATTATATTTTTCCATTAATATTTCCTCAACCTTAGCTCTCCTTTTCCCAGAGTATGTGGCTTTTGAAGCAATAATATATTTAAAGGGGAAAAAAGACAACAAAACTGAATTTGACTCACTCGCCAATGCAGACATCTAACAATCAACATCACAGGCCCTCTAACCTTCACATGGAACAATAGGCATTAAAATATTCTGTCCAAAAAAATAGTCTGTCACTGCCATGCATACTGGTGAAAATGCTGATTTACCATAGTTGTATGAATAATTTTATTATGTTTAAGGCTATTAAGAAATAAATAATTTAGTTGTATGACAGTTCTGCTGCCTTATTACACACTGTCATTTTGTTCTTATTTGTTAGAACATTTGGATAATTCATATTCTTGCAATTAATTTATTTCTATCAACAGCCTCTGATTTGTGGATGTAAATAGTAATTTACAAACACAATCTCAAAAGTTGGGAATTTATTTTGGGTAGATATCCCTATTGATCATGAGAAACTATAATGAATTTAACACCCTCTGAAAACCACAATAAGTCTCAATCCTACTATAATTTAATGAGAGGAAATGACAAATGACATTGGAAGTTGTTCCTTTTTTGTGATGGTCATATTTTATATCCAGAATGGGGGGGGCAAGCCTATTCAAAGTAAGACATTCTCTTTTTCAGATGGTCCAGAGATTCTTTGCGATTTTCCTCCCCAAAAGAGCGTAAAACCGGGACTACTGAGTTTCATTCAACTGCAGAAGCTGGTATTTAACACTGAAGATAAAACATAAAAGGTTGATGAGTAACTCATTTGTGCTACACAGGCAGCAACTCTGGAGAGGAGGAATGTGTGAAATAGGAGGAAATGGTGAAGCACCAGGTGGAGACCCTTCTTCAGACTGGGAGTCATGGGATAGGAGATACAGAGAATAAGGAAAAAAAAAAGTAGGGTGCAAAATGAGGTTTCAATATGAACACACACATAAAAAAGGAGATGCAGCTCAAGGATCTTATAGATTGCAGTGGGCTCAAGGAGCCTGCAGTCTATTCTGCTAACTAAAATGCTCCTACCTGTCCTGTCGCTTGTTGTAACAAAGTAACTGCATAAAAAATCAGAAAAAATAAAGAAAAGGGTCCAGACTCAAAACATTGCCTATCCCATACTGAAGAAGACCCCAAAACGTCGCCTTTTCCATGTCCTCCAGAAGATGAGGGAGATGCTGCCCTGCCCGCTGAGATAGTGCAGTATTTGGATTTTTTTTTACCATGATAAAGACAGAGGGTAAAATATACATCATATACTTCTGTACTCGGAGTTGTTCCTTTCATTCAGCTGGTACAGAAATAAATAAATGTATTTTTCAGTGATTAGACCCTGTACTACCATGTAGCAGTGAGAACCTAATGTTGTGGAGTGCATATATATTTATTAAAGCAGTCCTGGAAACAATTTTGAGTCGCTTTCCATTTATAAGGGATCTACTTCTTATCACTTTGTGACTAAAGGAAACTGAATTACAACTGTGTGCTAAACCTATAATGTTGAATACAAAATATATATAATAGTAAATGATTAATGACCTATCATTAGATCTGAAACCCAGTGCAGGGATGGACAGTGACAAATAAGCTTCATGCTGAGAGAGACCAGATGATTAGTATGGATTATGTAAAAGGAAGAACAAAATTGACCCCATCGTAGAAAAGACAAGAAACATAAATTATCATGTTTTTCATTCATAAGCGACAGTGAGCAGAATAACCATTCCCCCTATCAGTCCTAATATATGATTCATTAAAATCAGGCTAATCTGAGTCCCTCTCCTCCTAACCCCGATTCTCCTGCCTTACTCCCCATAACCCCTGACATCCGTACAACAAAGAACTCGATCATATCTTTGCCTGTAAAAAATAACCAATGTGTTGACTTGCCACCACAGCATTCTGTGGTAATAAATTCCATAGATACACCATTCCAATTAAATACATTTGATATCAAGTGTTATATTTTCATTGGGCCGTGAGGAATGTAATTTGAGGGTTGTAGAATCTTTATAAATAGCAACTTACTTACTTATAAATTAAAAATGAGCAGAGAACCATTCAGAAGGTCTAATTTATAACCAATTACTGTAAACCACAAAGATAGATGTGTTATATTACATTTTAATTATAGATATGGTGACCTGTTCAACAATGACGGTGCAAGAGTTAAAATGATTATATTTGTTGTTTCAGATTTATATTAGCATGATGTTCTCATATTTGACCTTGACCTTGGACAACCATATACATGTACCATCTCGCAAGAATCTACTTATTTGGTCTACATAGAAAGTAAAACATAAAAGCGGAGATAGACACAAAAAGCAGGATAACAGCAGAACATGCAGGCAACATCTCTATAGGGAAGGAATGAGTTGAAGTTTCCGTTTGAGATCCTTCTTCAGACTGGTTAGCGATAAGGGAAACGAGTGAAGTAGACGTTGATGTGGAGATATAAAGAACAATGAATGAAAGATATGCAAAATAGAAACGATGATAAAGGAAACAGGCCATAGCTGTAAGCTGTTTGTAGTAGGGTGAAAATGGAAGAACTGTTGTGACTTGGATGGGGGAAGGGAGAGAGAGGAATCGGGGCTACCTGAAGTGAGAGAAATCAATATTCATACCACTGTGCTGTAACTTCCAAACGAAATATGATAAACAGTTTCCTTCCAATTTGTGTTTAGCCTCAACACTGATAATGGAGGAGACAGAGGACCGGAAAGGACCGGGTGGGGAGTGTGAATAGAATTAAAGTATCCATCAACCGGAGATCAGTTGGGATCAGCAGACTGAGCGAAGGTACCGCGAAACGATCGTCCCAGACTGCGTATTGACTCGCCGATGTATAAAGCTTCCACATCTTGAACAACGGAAAGAGTAATGAGGTTGGAGGTCACCCCTTCCATCTCTCCAGAGATGCTGCCGTCCCGCTATAACACCAGCGTTTAGTGTCTAAGTTTGGTTGAACCAGCGTCTGAAGTACCTTCTTACACATCCGAACAGAAAATGGAACAGCACAAGAACAGCCATCTTCCACAATATCTGTGCCAAAATGAGGTTATCTTATCCTCTCTTCAAGTGATCATAACACCCCAATCCCTGCATATCCAAGGGCTTTGTCCAAAAGCTTCTTAAACACCACTCACATATCTGCCTACCATCTCCACCACCCTCTTGCAATGTGTTACAATGCACCTCACTGCCCTCGTAAAAAAACATATCCACACACCTCCTTAAAAAACTTTTGCCCATCCACTTTAAATCGATGCTCACCAATATTAGATAATTTCCATCATGGGAAAAAAGGTTAATGACTGTCTACGAGCTCATAATTTTTATACAAATCAATCAGTCTCGCATCAACTTATTCGTTCCAGAATGAACACAATCCGAGTCGCTATCATTTAATTGCCAAGGAATTCCAACACTCTAATCAACTTCATTGTTAAACTACCTCTATACCCCCCTTTTGAAGTCCTCCACATCCCCATCATTGGGACTACCAGAATTATATGCAATGCTTAGGGGCAATTGGCCTAACCAAAGTCCTATAAACTGCATTGTAACATCTGATTCCTTAAACTCAGTACCATCGACCAACGAAGGCAAGCAATACCGATATACGCGTTCATCTTCACTCTTCCCATTAATTTTGCCACTCTCAGATAGTTAATGTATTAGGTGCTCCAAGATCCTTCAGTAAATCAAAGCAGTTCAATTCTTGCATCTTTTCCCCTTAACCTCTGCCTTCAGTAATGTGCAGCAAGCTCCACACCCGCTCAATTCAATTCCATGTGCCATATCTCTGCTCAATTCTATGGCTGATCTAGATCCTGCTTGCATACTTTGACAAGCCTTCTCGCATTCCATGACTTCAGAAATCTTTAAGACAACTCACCCTTATCAACCAAACCAACTACCTTTATTTCCATTTATAATCACAATAGATATATCCGAAACAAACACAAGAGCCAGCACCAGTCCTGTCACAGACTGATCCACTGCTCATAAACCTTTCAGCTGAATACCATCCTTCTAGCCATAAACACTTGTCATCTATCAGTAAGATAGATATGAATCCATATGTGATCACATGCATCTTAATCTTTTGGATGAAACTCCCATGGGGGACAATAAGCGCCATCCTACCCTTCATTGGTCACCTTCGTCAACTCCTCAAAAGATTCGATCGTTAGTAAATCATCACATGAGGTGTACAAAGCCCTACTAAGTGTCACAAATTCTCAATTTCTCTTCAAAAGGAGTAATTCCTATCCCAAAGAATCCCTCGCTGAAAGATTCCCTTCCCCTTTGAAGCGAGGCTCACCAGCCCTATATTTCCCTGGATACTCTAATTCCCATCTTAAACCAGCCCTGCACCTATTCCTTGCCCATGGCTTTTCCATACTTAACTGCAGCAGATGCCGTAATTCTGGCAGTGTACGTCAAGATTTCTGGATTGGAGTGGACTTCAGGCAGTAGAAAATCGACCATGAATACAGAAATGTTCTGACAGGTCTGACAGAGAGGTTATAAACCAGAGCCAACTTTACCCCTTTGCAACAACTATCTCAAAATAATTAAACACTTCATGAAAAAGTAAATAACAAAATGAATAATGTAATTTTTCCCAATGTTCAATAGATTTCAAGGATCAATTCCTGTGGCCTGGAGGATAGCCAATATGGTAATCCCACTTTTCAAAAAGATCGAGAAGTAACCAGGAATTACAGACCCATTAGCCAGACTTCGGTTGTGGGAAGAGATGCTGGAGCAATTTTTAAAGAGGTAAAAATTGGGCATTTGAAAGCAGTAAATAGATTAATTCCAAAGTCAAACATGGATTTTAAGAAAGGGAAATATGCTTGACTACTCTTCTGGAGTTTTTTGAGAATTGTGACAAGTAAAATGGATGAAGGGGAGCCAGTGGATGAACGTGTATCTAGACTTTCAAGAAAGCCATTGTAAGGTCCCGCACGGAGACTGTTGAATAGAACCCATGGAATTAGGTAAGGGTGTTGGCATGGATAAGAAAATTGGTTGGCAGACAGGAAGCAAGATTAGGAGTTAATGGGTCCTTTCCAGAATAGCAGCAGTGGCGACTGTAGGTGCCGCAACTGTTTTACCATAAAAATTAAAATTTGGAAGGGGATTAGTAGCAACAGAATAAGATTTGCGGATGACACAAAGCTGGGTGGCAGAGGGGGTCGTGAAGCTGTGAAAGAGGATGTATAGGACGGATTGCAGGATGCCAGGACAGGTTGAGTGGGCAGATGTGTACAGATGCAGCATAATATAGATAAATGTGAGTTCACCACTTTGTCAGCCAGAATACAAGGGTGCAGATTATTATCACAATGAGATTAGTATAAGGTCAAGGGGAGTGCAGCGAGACCTGGTCGTCCTTAACCCAGTCACAGAAAGTAGGTGTCAGGTATAGCAGGTAGTGAAGAAAGCAAGGAATGTTTTTGGCATTCAGTATAGACGAAAAAGAGGTTCTTCTGCAGTTGTACAGGCTCAGGAAAGACCACATCTGGAGTACTGAGTAACAGATTTAGTCTCCTAATTGAGGAAGGACCTTCCTTGTGATGAGGCAGTGCAGCGTAGGTTCACGAGATAATCCCTGAGATTCAAGGATGAGGGGGATCTTATAGAAACATATAAAATAATAAAAGGATTGATAAGCAAGATGCAGTAAAAATATATTCCAAAGTTGGGCAAGTCCAGAACCAGGCCCCACAGTCTTAGAATAAAGGGGCGGCATTTTGACTGATGGAGAAAAAAACAAATTTTAATACCCCAGAGAGTTGTGAATTTTGTGGAAATCCCATGCCACAGCGGGCAATCCAAAAACACTGGATGGATTTCAGAGAGAGATTAGAAAGACTCTAGGGGGGCAGTAGGAATTAAGGGAAAATGGTGAGAATTAAGGCACGGGTTATTGATGAGGGGACGTTCTAATAGCACTAATGGGGGAGAAGCTGGCGTTACCCCTAAAAAGCGACCAGATAGGTTTGTGCGTGATCCATTTCACGTAGAAACCCACGAACATGCCACAGCCTGAGAAAAACACCAAGGGACAAGAGAGAGACGTAATAATATCCATATCCGGTTTGTTAGCCAACTCATTGTACCAAAAACGTAGGGGGGGATGTCATAGAAGGGGGGGGGTATTGCAAGACTCACGAGCAAGACCGATCACCAGCCATCCCTGATCCCCGCGGTAATTCTCGTCGTGACG
>CM069145.1:3776263-3836175 GCA_035221665.1 Okamejei kenojei
GTGGAGTTGGTGGGAGGAAAGGCCCACAGGGAGTGGAGTCCGGCGAAAGTGTCGAGGTTCTGCTCTAGCACAATGGCCGTTGAGGCTGCGGATCGTGGGCCCGTTTGATGAGGCGAGTACACGGTGCGGACCATTTTACATCGACACATGAAAATAGTGCAGGAGGAAGGCAATTATGTCCCTTCGAGTCAGCACAGCCCATTCATTGTGATCATGGCTGAATCACCCCAATCAATAGTAAAAAATGTAAAAAGAAACTTAAGAAAGAAACTTAGGAAGCTAAAAGAAGATATGATTTGCTTTTGGCAAGCAAGGTTAAAAGAAAATCCAAAGGGTTTCTACAGCTTATAAATAGCAAAAGGATAACAGGGATAAAATTGGACCATTGGACCGAGGAGTGGAATGGATGGGTATGGTCAGAGTGCAGGTAATTGGACTAGGGAACACAAATGGTCGGACACGGACCTGGAAGGCCGAGAGGGGCCTGTCACCTGATGTAAATTAAATATTGATATAGGTAATAACCCGTAGGACTGCCCTCCATTTCCCTATATCATACCTGAGTTGCGGTGACAGCGAGGATCGGCATCATCGGTTGGTGGGTGTGGGTGAAGGTCGACAGGCCCTCAGCATCTAAGTGGAGGTCGGCGACGGCGGTTGTCCCTCGGTAATCCCGGGCCTGAGGTTCAGTCCAGGGAGGCAGTGAGTGCCTGGTGCTTGCTCTCCTCGTGGCCAAGATGGCGCCACGGGAATCGGCCTGGTGGTGTTCGTTCCGGCAGGCGGTTGGCCGGGCCAGCGTTGGGGCCTGGGGCCTGCAGGTGGTCAGTCGTGGAGTGTCCGTGGCTAGGAGCGGCCTGGAGGAGGCGAGTTTAAGGTCCTTGGTGGAGTCCAGGTGGGCCAGGAATCATTGATTGAAGACGTGGATCTGCCGTAGGATGAAGTAAAATTGGGGTCCGTTGCAGTTTGGAATATTTCATGGTCATATGAACAGGTAAATGGGGTCATGAAATACTGAGGCATGGCAAGGTGTGGATGCTGAAGGACTATCATGTTGATGCTGGTTCTACCGAGAGCCTCCAGTGGGCCCAGCTCTAATCTTTCCTCATTGTCCAATCTTTCTTTTTCCAGAAAATTCCCATTCCCTTTTAAATGTTTGCAAATACACAGGACTAGATGTTAAAATCCAAGGTGCCAAGTATCAATTTACTCCAGATGGTGATGGGAGCCTTCTGCACTCACCTATGCCCCTCCGATGTTGAGAAAGTCTAGGCAGACACGTCATTGGCGTTATCAAGTGGGCACCTACTTTCATCAACGTTTCGCTGATTGAACCCACGACGTCTCCAGTAGGCTCAGCGGTGCATTCTGGCGTCCCAGAACCACCCCCTCTGCATCTGTCCAGAGTCGGTTATTTGGAATAGGACCAAATGGGGTCTTTCCTCTTCAGCCAGAGCCACCGGCTACTCCGCTCATTGCTACCCGTGAAGTTTCTTTGATGGCCTGGCGTAGGGCTTGTCCGCTGATCCCCAGGTCCTTCATCAGTATTAAAGTAGATGTTGCCACAAATCCTCGACATCCAAACTTCAACCGGGCAGATTCTTAGCTCTCCAGCCCCGCTGTTCTGCCTCCGCATGCAAGCTCTGTATATATCGCAGTTTCTTTCTTTCGAAGGCTTCCTGCACGAGCACAGCATCCTCCCAAGGGGACTGTGAGCTCCACAAAGTACACCAATGCGCTGACAGTTCGACCAGAGCACAAGATCAGGCCTCATTTGGTGATGGAACTGTAAGCCGTTGGTCCACATCCACCAGCATCTGCCAATCCCGGGCTTGCCTCTCACCCGCTGTCCAAGCCTGGCCCCTTGGTGGAATTTTCCATTGCCTTTGTCCCCCCCCCCACCCCCCCGAACAAAGGCAATTGTCTTAACTGGGTTGGTTTGTTCCGGGCGGCAAGGCATTGTTGGCTGTTCACCTCCTGCGTTCCAGAGACGCTGCCAGGCATTTGAGCACTTGATTATGTCTCCAGGTAGTACCGTCCTTGGGAGAGGCTTACTTTACACCCAGGTGAGGATGTGCCTAAGTGTGGCTGGTGTTGAACACAGGGGGCATGATGGATCTTCGCCCATCCATTGGGTTGGGATTTTTTTGGGCTAGGAAGGACATCATAGGTTGCCCGAATGAGGAAAACATATCCTGCTCACCTCCATCCCCACATAAGTCCTTCCAGCTGATCTTCCTCTTTTCCACACTCTCCATCTCATCCATGGCCCTGGTTTATGCTTGCGACACAGCCTTGGCACACCTACTCAACTCCTCCTGTCTGCGGACGTCGGCCACGCGACCAACTTCCGGCGCTCCATGATTATGCTTTTGTGTTCGCAAGGTCGCTTTTTCCACCAAGCCCCGAGCCACTTCCTTTCCCATTTGGATTTGCCCTACTATGTCGCCTTGCTGGAGAGCAGATTTTGCCTGCTGTGTCACATTCTTAGCCGTCCACTTCTTTCCTGTTGCCAAGTGTTTTTGGAGCAGCAGCTCGGATGACAGTGTCCCTTGATTCTGCCAGGGTCATCTCCTAGTCTGACTTTAGTGCACTTGAAACTCCCTCTGTGAGCACAGAGAGAGAGGCAGCTGGAGTAACCCCCTGACCGTACAGGCCTACGCTGCTCAGGCACCGAGGAACACCTAACCACTTTTCTCACGAAAGAGCTGATTGTTCTTTTCTATCTTCTCGACTCTTGTGAGGGTGATGTCATACATGGTTAGTGGCACTAAGGCGAGGTAGTAACCCAAACTGCTTCAGGCACAGTTTTTCAGCTTTCCAGGCAGCATGGATCGGTCAATGTTCGCCAGAAAGCCTTTGATGACCTCTTGCCTAAACTCGTTAGTTTCTCCTGATCAGTGTCTTTCAGTTTGGAGTTATACCATCTTCCCAGACTTTTGATTGGCTTTCTCTGACACAGTTGGAATAGGTTCTTGATCAATGAAGAACCTTTGTTGTGTCAGTTTGCCTTTGATTATAGAAATGCTTCTTGATTTGGATGGCTTGAATTTCATTCTAACCCCAGTGATGTTCTCTTGAAGCTTCCCTAAAAGGCGCCCGGTGCAAGGTGCTGTTGTTGTTATGATTGTCATGTCATCCATGTAGGCCCTGATGGGTGGTAGACGGACTCCAGACTTCAGCTGCTCGCTACCCACTACCCACTTGGAGGCCCTTATGATGACTTCCATAGCCATTGTAAAATTAATGGGGAGATGGTACACCCCGCCATAATGCCAATCTCCATGCAGTGCCATGTGGTCGTGAAGTCAGGCATGGTGATGCAGAACTGCAGATCTTGAAAATAAGCCTTGACAAGGCTTGCAACAGTTTCTGGTATCCTGAAGAAGTCAAAGGATGCCCAGAGGAAACTGTGAGGGACAGTTCCAAACACGTTGGCAAGGTCAAGAGAAACGACATGCAGATCTCTCTTTTCTTTTTTTGCAGTCTGGATTTGGTGCCAAATCATGCTGGTATGTTCGAGACATCCAGAGAACCCTGGGATGCCTGCTTTTTGGACTGTTGTATCCACAAGGTTTCTCTCTAAATAGCTGGTCATCCTCTGAGCTACGATGCTGAAGAAATATACGACCCTTCCCACAACCCCCCTCTACACTGAGGAGGGAGACTGATAGGGTGGAATTGGCTGATATCTGTGGATTCCTTCTCTTTCGGAATCAGGATTCCTCCTGCCCTGCGCCATGCTTTGGGTATGACTTTCTTCTCCCAAGCCACTCTCATTAGCCTCCACAGGAAGCAAAGAAACATCAGGAGCACCATTGTAGTGTCGATGCGGAACCATTTGGCCCTGGGGCTGAAGATGCCTCTTGCCCGCTTTACTGTCTGTTCCACTCCCTCCACTTTGGAGGTCAAATGTACCTCTTGGTGCACTGGTTGTTCAATTGGTGGAATGTCCGATGGAATGGCTTGTCTTCTGGTGTCTCTTGTCATCGCATGCATTCTTTCCAGATGCTCGTCCAGCTCAGCCTTGTATTGTTTTCAGGTTTCCCCCTTTCCTTGATGAAAAGTGATTTTGTACGAACTTATAAGGGGTCCTTGAAGAAGCGTGATCTCGTTCGTTCTTTCATTTTTTCTTGATTTCCGCAGGTACGGCTGCTCGTCTCAGGGTTGCTAAACGGTTTTTGATTTTTCCATAGAGAATGTTTGATTGCCCTCCTTCTCACTAGCAGTTGCCTTCCTCCACTGCTTCTTGAGCTGCCTTCTCTCCGGATTAGGCATTCCATCTCCTTTTGCCCGTCTGGACTAATTTTTTCCAAAAGCTGGTGCCTTTTCCTTTTTTCTCCCTTATTCCATACGTTTCTGCTCCATAGCCATAGATGATGTCCCCCATCTTATCAAGCTTTCTTTCAACTGTACCCCTGTAAGATACGGGTCAGGTCTACATTTATGGTCTCCCATTCTTTCATCTCGAGGCTCCAGGCCATTTGACGCGAGGTTTTCTTCGCTGATCTTTTTCTCCATTCGCTGGTTTTCTTGGCTGGATGGTGCTCCGTATCTTCCTTGCCTGCGTAATTGTGCTTGAGTTTCCTTCATCAGCCCTGCGAACTTTGGATGAATCTCCAGTCGCTGGACTTCATTCGACTTATTTGATGACTTCTCAGGAAGTACTTATCAATGCGAGGTCCCTGTTTTCCCTCTCTCATCGTTTCTTTCCTTGATGTATTTCCAGGCCCTTTGAAGATGTTATTTTCATCCAGCCGCAGGAGCGGACCTGAAGCCTCTTCATCTCGATGATGATTGTGCGCATGGTTCTTGTTGAGTGCATGTATTGCTCATGGTCATTTCCGTTCCTAGGTCTATAGCCGTGTTATCCGTTAATGAGTCATCTTCCGCCCCCGCTCTCGCAGACTCTAGGGGTATTCTTTCTTTAATTCTTTTCGTAGCCATATGCGGGTGTCTCCAAAATACTGAATAGTAAACTTTACAGCTGAATCTGCTTCATCACACTGCACATTCTAGATCATATTATACTGCCTTAAAGTTCATTGAAAAGCAAGTACAGGTAACTTAATAAGATAAGAACACAATCAGGATCAGGAGATCTTCATCTCATTAACAGCATTTAATTTTCTTCCTCATTGACATTTTCCTGTATTAACCTCATCTCTTAAAATCCAGAAATGTTCAAATAACTGAAGGACTAAGCATCCACAGCTTCCTGGATAGAGAATTCCAAAGATTTGTTATGCACCGTGAAGAAATATCTCCTCAACTAAATCAGAAATGGTTGAGACCTTATCCTGCCTGTGACCTCTAGCTTCAGAATTCCCTGCAAAGGGAAACATCCTCCTTGTAAGCAATTTGGTAAGTTTCCATGAGATTCTTGCAGAAAACTGTATCTTAGAACCAGTCTAGCGAATCTGTGCTGCATTGCTTCTCTGGCAACAATGTCTTCTTTAAATAAGGTGACAAAAAATGTTTATGATATGCTTTTGGCACTCCCATGAAGGTGTGATATAATCACAATGAGACCACTTTAGTCCTTTGTTCAAATTCTGTGGCAATAAAAGTCAACATATCATTTGGTTTAACTTGTTGGCTCTCAGTGATTTTCTCATATTTTCTCTCGCTACAGGAGGTCATGAATCACATCAAGTCTGTGCTGCTTCTCTGAGCATTCCTATTCCCTCTTTTATTTCCCTGTAGTATATTATTACATGCATGCCATTTACCTCCCCTGGATTTTCCTACCATTCAGCTATGTTAGCTTAATTTTAACTTAAATTAACTCTCTAACTTATAATTTCAATTTTAACCAAAGCAGCTACAAACCAGTCTGAAGAAGGGTCTTGACCTGAAACATGACCCATTCCTTCTCTTCAGAGATGCTGCCTGAGTTTCTCCAGCATTTTGTGTCTACCTTCGATTTTAAACCAGCATCTGGATTTCTTTCCTACACATCTAGCAACCTGTCTTTGGGGATGTGGGAGGACAAACCCACAAAAATAACAAGGAAAATGTGCAGACTTCACACAGACAGCAGCAAAAGTCATGTTTCAGCCTCCAGCTTATGGAGTGTGAGAGCAACTAGATCAACCTGTCGCACCTCTCTGCCAACCGCATGTCTAGGTGATCCTTGTGTTTTTCCCAAACTGTCACTGTGTTAAAAAATACTTAGTTTAGTTTAGTAGATACTGCGCAAAACAGGCCCATTCGGCCCCCACCGAGTCCACACAGACCAGCGAACCTCGCCATTAACAAATAGTCCTACACACGCTAGCGACAATTTACACTTATACCAAGCCAATTTAACCTGCGAACCTGTACGTCTTTGGAGTGCGGGAGGAAGCCAAAGATCTCAAAGAAAACCCACACAGGTCACGGAGAGAACGTACAAACTCCCTACAGACAGCACCTGTAGAACCCGGGTCTCTGGCGCTGCAAGGCAGTAGCTCTAGAAAACCGCTGCGTCACCTGGCGTGATGCCCTCGGTTTTGCATTTTTGTGCGTCCCTGTGATTTCACACCTTTGCACATTATAATTTCATTTGCCATGTTGTTGCAACTCACTTAGCTTGTCATTGTCATAACGTAGCCTCTTTACAACTCGCAAACTCTGCCTGGTTTGTTTGTCAGTAACTTGGAAATCTCCACGGACAAATCAATGAAAAGGATTTGTGAATAAGCTGGGACTGAGGCGCAATGACCATAATACTGCACCAGTGCCAAGCAGAAAAATCCTCTCCCTCTTTGCTTTTTGGTCCATTAACCATCTGAATGCCAAAAGTCGGAAGTGTAAACAGAAAATGCTGAAAGTAACAGTCAGGCTGCATCTGTGGAAAGAGAAGTCAAGTAAATGTTCCAATCAATGATATTTCATCAGAACTGAGAAGGTTTAGAAACAGTCCAAGCTCGACAGTTATGTTTTAATTTGCAGTGAAGGGGGGTGGGGTCTGTGGAAAACAGAGAAACGTCCATGATAGGGTGGAGATCAAAGAAAAACAATGAATGAAACGTTGGTATTGACAAAGAAAGTGTGAGTGGAAGGCTGATGGTACTTAATCTGTCCAGAGAAGGTTTTCACAGAGGGGGCAGCTGAGAGAGAGAAACATAGAAAAATAGGTGCAGGAGTAGGCCATTCGGCCTTCCAGCCAGCACCGCCATTCAATAGGATCATGGCTGTCATATAAAAATCCGTAACCCCGTTCCTGCTGTTGCCCCACATCCCTTGATTCCATTAGCCCTAAGAGTTAAATCTAAAACTAACTAGAAGAAACACACAGGAACTGTGAGAGAAACACATTCGATTTTTTATCTAAATATTGATACTTTTGGTGATATAGAAAAAATGAATGAAAGATATGCTAAAAAAAGAGTAACAATTATAAAGCAAACGGCCATTGTGAACTGTGTGTTAGGTGAGAACAAGTTACTGACCATGAAACTCAAACACGGAGGATGACTTAGGTTGGGTAGGGGGAAAAGTTCATATTATCTCACTTCAAGTAACCCTTGCAATCCCCCCTCCTCTCTCCCTCTCTCTCTGCCTCCGTCCCTCCCTCACCCAAGTTGTACCAGCTTCAAATGTAATCTTGCTGAGTCTCATTGTCTGTAACTCGTTTTCACCTAGCCCACAGCTAACAATGGCCTGTTTCCTTTATCATTGTTACGTTTTTGCATATCTTTCATTAATTTGTTCTATATCTCTCTATATCACCATTTACTCTATATCACCATTTACTCTATATCTCTCATTTCCATTTCCCCAATTCTCAGTCTGAAGAAAGGTCTCAACCCTTTTCTTCAGAGATGCTGTCTGTCCTGCTGAGTCACTCCAGCCTTTTGTGTCAATCATGTGATATAATCCTCTTGGAGTTACTGCTTAGCTTTTTGATTCAAAGTTGAGAGTTCCACCACTTCAATAAAAAAATGAATAGCAGGAAATAAAATTGCTGTACAAATTAACATTAGTAATAAAAAAGTGTGATGATTCTATTCATGTTGCCACGTTGGACATGTTCTGCATTATGCTGCTGTGGTAGCCAGCAATTAATCAAATCCAAGTTATAAATATGAGGCAGTAAAAAAAGATTACATCTATCCCCCCCCCCCATATGACACTCTATTCCATTAGCAATCAGCCTGTGAGTGAAGATACTGTAAGTTCTGCACAAGTGCTGACGGCAAGAAAAAATCTTAGATATCAATGGTTATTATCGAAATTGTAAAAGTTTTTATGCAACTACTGTGTTTGGTTCTTGATACATGATTCATTTATTGGACAAAACGGGCAGCAATATCATATAGCAATGGCCAATATAAGCAAGAAAACAAATATACCTACCGGTATTTATTTACAAAGATCTGAGATTTATAGAGTCCCCGTGCCTTCTGCGTTATTCTTGGTTTCAGTTGAAAATTTGCTCATTTACTTGTTAACTTTCCTTGCACTAAGACTTTTTTAAAGGCATTCCTAGGCTTTGGGCACGTCAGACCACATTGTCACTCTAGCTCTGAAAACAGCCGGAGAGGATGGTAGGAAATGGAAGGAAGGACTGATCAATAAGGTATGCTTGAAGGTAGACACAAATGCTGGAGAAACTCAGCGGGTGAGGCAGCATCTATGGAGAGAAGGAGTAGGCTACGTTTCATGTCAAGACCCTTCTTCAGACTTCAGGTATGCACCATCTGTGCAGTTAGTAACATTCACAGCATTTCTTCACACTGACAGAAATATCCTTAACCTTTCCCCCCCCCCCCCCCCCTCCCCCCCCACACTGATCAGATTTAGGAAGTCCAGATGCTCTTGGTCCTTTGTTCATTGTTCCTCGGCAATTATGAACTGAAAGGGGTTCTTTTTACCTACAATCTACTCAGGCTGTGCCACCATAGGCCTTCAAACCCCACTCCCATCTGACATTCCAGGCTGGGCTCTTGCTATGTTACGCGACAAGCAGGAGAATGGACCACCTCATCTTTCGTTTTACGCATGTTACAGTCTGTCGCAAGCAATGTGGGACTCTCAAACTTTAGATAACATACTCTCCCTTTCTGTTTGTTGCAAGAACTGAACAGTCTTAGCCGCCTTCTTTTTCTGTTCCTTTTTTTCTTTCAGTCCTTTACATGACCTGCCCTGCTGAACATGTCCCAGTGTTGTAACTCTAGTTTTTCCCTGCCTTCCCTGCTACTTAGACCGATTTGTCTCTCCCTTTCTGGATCTGATGAAAGGTCCCAGACCTGAAATATTCATTGCTTCTCCTTCCACAAATGTCTCCTGACCTTCTGAGTTTTTCCATCATCTTCTGTTTTTATTACAGATTTGCAGCATCTGCAGTTATTTTGCTTGTCATTAACATTGTCACGGAGTCACGCAGCACAAAAACAGGCCCTTGGCACAACTTGCCCATGCTGACCATGATACCACATCGACACTAGTCCATGTTTGGCCCATACCCCTCAAAACCTTTCCTATCCAAGTTGCAACAACATCAAGATGAAAAATGGTTCCTGCCATCCCTTAAACATTATTATGAATCACTGAGGACTTACAGGCCGAGAATTATGGTAGTATGTGGCTATTTTTCAGGAGATACAAGGTGTTGAGGTTTCTGATGTAATGGGCAAGAAATGTGAACTCATTAAAACCTTCCTGTTTTATTAGTATGATTTTTTTTAAATGTTATCCTTAAAATAACAGTGTTAGTCCAACGGTAAAGTGCATGTATGAAGAAGAAATCTGCTTTTTAACTAAAGTACTAAAGATATTTAGGCTCCTAAATTTCACTTTTTTGGGGCTACACTTTAATCGATGTGTTAACAGAATTGGATATCGTCAAAGTCAGAAACCTGTGAGGAAGACACTGTGTGGGCAGACAGGAGCCTAAACGTTTGATAAAATTCACAAAAGGAATGCCCGAGTCCCCAGACAAAGGCGTAGGTTTAAATATACACTTTATCACATTTTCTATGGCATTTACAGTACACTTCATACATGATATTTGTTTACTTTAGATTAGTTTAGTTTAGAGATACAGTGTGGGAAACAGGCCTTTTGGCCCACAGAGTCGGCACCGACCAGCGATCCCCGCGCATTAACCACTATCCTACACACACTAGGGACAATATTTTATTTATACCGAGCCAATTGAAGAAATACCGAGTCATATGAGGAAAGATTGAAAAGACTAGGCTTGTATTCAACTGGAGTTTAGAAGGGTGAGGGGGGATCTTATGGAAACATATGAAACTATAAAAGGACTGGACATGCTAGAATCAGGAAAAATGTTCCCAATGTTGGGCGAGTGCAGAACCAGGAGCCACAGTCTTAGAATAAAGTGGAGGTCATTTAAGACTGAGGTGAGAAAAAATCTTTTTTCATCCAGAGAGTTGTGAATTTGTGGAATTCCCTGCCAGAGAGGGCAGTGGAGGCCAAGTCACTGGATGGATTTAAGAGAGAGTTAGATAGAGCTCTAGGAATCAAGGGATATGGGGAGAAGGCAGGCACAGATTATTAGAAACATAGAAATTAGGTGCAGGAGTAGTCCATTCGGCCCTTCGAGCCTGCACCACCATTCAATATGATCATGGCTGATCATCCAACTCAGTATCCCGTACCTGCCTTCTCTCCATGTCCCCTGATCCCTTCAGCCACAAGGGCCACATCCAACTCCCTCTTAAATATGGCCAACAAACTGGCCTCAATTACCTTCTGAGGCAGAGAATTCCACAGATTCACCACTCTCTGTGTGAAAACGATTTTCTCATCTCGGTCCTAAAAAGACTTCCCCCTTATCCTTAAACTGTGACCCCTTGTCCTGGACTTCCCCAACATCGGGAACAATCTTCCTGCATCTAGCCTGTCCAACCCCTTAAGAATTTTGTAAGTCTCTATGAGATCACCCCTCAATCTTCTAAATTCCAGCGAGTACAAGCCAAGTCTATCCAGTCTTTCTTCATATGGAAGTCGTGCCATCCAGGAATCAGTCTGGTGAACCTTCTCTGTACGACCTCTATGGCAAGAATGTCTTTCCTCAGATTAGGAGATCAAAACTGTACGCAATACTCCAGGTGTGGCCTCATCAAGACCCTGTACAACTGCAGTAGAACCTCCCTGCTCTTGTACTCAAATCCTTTGCTATGAATGCCAACATACCATTTGCTTTCTTCACAGCCTGCTGCACCTGCATGCCTACTTTCAATGACTGGTGTACCATGACACCAGGTCTCGCTACAACTTCCCCTTTTCCTAATCGGTCACCATTCAAATAATAGTCTACCTTCCTGTTTTTGCCACCAAAGTGGATAACCTCACATTTATCCACATTATACTGCATCTGACATGCATTTGCCCACTCACCCAGCCTATCCAAGTCATCCTGCAGCCTCCTAGCATCCTCCTCACAGCAAATACTGCCCCCCAGCTTCGTGTCATTGGCAAACTTCGAGATGTTGCATTTAATTTCCTCGTCCAAATCATTAATGTATATTGTAAATAGCTGGGGTCCCAGCACTGAGCCTTGTGGCACCCCACTAGTCACTGTCTGCCATCCTGAAAAGGACCCGTTCACTCCGACTCTTTGCTTCCTGTCTGCCAGCCAGTTCTCTATCCACATCAATACTGAACCACCAATACCGTGTGCTTTAAGTTTGTATACCAATCTCTTGTGTGGGACCTTGTCGAAAGCCTTCTGAAAGTCCAGATATAACACATCCACTCTACTAGTTACATCCTCAAAAAATTCAATAAGATTCGTCAGACATGATTTACCCTTCGTAAATCCATGCTGACTTTGTCCAATGATTTCACCACTTTCCAAATGCGCTGCTATCCCATCTTTAATAATTGACTCTAGCAGTTTCCCCACTGCCGATGTTAGACTAACTGGTCTGTAATTCCCCGTTTTCTCTCTCCCTCCCTTTTTAAAAAGTGGGGTTACATTAGCTACCCTCCAATCCTCAGGAACTACTCCAGAATCTAAAGAGTTTTGCAAAAATATCACTAAGGCATCTGCTATTTCTGGGGCTACTTCCTTAAGTACCCTGGGATGCAGCCTGTCTGGCCCTGGGGATTTATCGGCCTTTAATCCATTCAATTTACCTAACACCACTTTCCGGCTAACCTGGATTTCACTCATTTCCTCCATCTCATTTGACCCGCTATCCCCTGCTATTTCCGGCAAATTATTTATGTCTTCCTTAGTGAAGACAGAACCAAAGTAGTTATTCAATTGGCCTGCCATGTCCTTGTTCCCCATGATCAATTCACCCGTTTCTGACTGCAAGGGACCTACATTTGTTTTAACTAATCTTTTGCGCTTCACATATCGATAAAAACTTTTGCAGTTAGTTTTTATGTTTCCTGCCAGTTTTCTTTCATACTCCATTTTCCCTTTCCTAATTAAGCCCTTTGTCCTCCTCTGTTGGTCTCTGAATTTCTCCCAGTCCTCTGGTAGGCTGCTTTTTTCTGGCTAATTTGTACGCTTCATCTTTTTCTTTGATACTATCCCTGATTTCCCTCGTTATCCACGGATGCGCCACCTTCCCTGATTTATTCTTTTGCCGTACTGGGATGAACAATTGTTGTAGTTCATCCATGCAGTCCTTAAATGCCTTCCATTGCATATCCACAGTCAACCCTTCAAGAATCAATTGCCAGTTGATCTTGGCCAATTCACGTCTCATACCCTCAAAGTTACCTTTCTTTAAGTTCAGGACTCGTGTTTCTGAATTAACAATGTCACTCTCCATCCTAATGAAGAACTCAACCATATTTTGGTCACTCTTGCCCAAGGGGCCACGTACAACAAGGCTGCTAACTAACCCTTCCTCATTACTCAATATCCAGTCTAGAATAGCCTGCTCTCTCGTTGGTTCCTCCACATGTTGGTTTAGAAAACTATCCCGCATACATTCCAAGAAATCCTCTTCCTCAGCACCCCTGCCAATTTGATTCACCCAATCTATATGTAGATTGAAGTCACCCATTATAATGGTTTTTACCTTCATTGCACGCATTTCTAATTTCCTGTTTGATGCCATCCCCATCTCCACTACTACTGTTAGGTGACCTGTACACAACACCCACTAGCGTTTTCTGCCCCTTAGTGTTTCGCAGCTCCACCCATATCGATTCCACATCCCCCAAGCTAATGTCATTCCTTTCTATTGCGTTAATCTCCACTCTAACCAGCAACGCTACCCCACCTCCTTTTCCTCTCTGTCTATCCTTCCTGAATATTGAATATCCCTGGATGTTCAGCTCATTGATTGGGGGTGATCAGCCATGATCACAATGAACGGTGGTGCTGGCTCGAAGGGCCAAATGGCCTCCTCCTGCACCTATTTTCTATGTTTCTATGTTTCTAATTAACCTACAAACCTGTATGGCTTTGGAGTGTGGGAGGAAACGGAAGATCTCGGAGAAAACAGGGTGGCCACGGTGGCACAGCGGTGGAGTTGCTGCCTTGCAGCACTTGCAGCTCTGGAGACCCGGGTTTGATCCCGACTACGGGTGCGGTCTGTACAGAGTTTGTACGTTCTCCCCGTGACCACGTGGGATTTCTCCGAGATCTGCAGTTTCCTCCCACACTCCAAAGACATTCAGGTTTGTAGGTTAATTGGCTTGGTATAAATGTAAATTGTCCTTAGTGTCCCTAGTGTGCTGGATCGACCCTGGGTCTCTGGCACTCTAAGGCAGCAACTCTACCACTGTGCCACCGTACCACCCCTATTTGTTTTTAGACATAGATAGAACATGTAATTGTTCTATCTCTGGAGAGAAAGAATGGGTGACGTTTCGGGTCGAGACCCTTCTTCAGATGTAATTGTACATGTAATTGTAATGAATTAAAACCATTCTCTGTTATTTGTGACAAATAAATCAATGAACTCTGTGCATTTAATGTTACAAATGAAGATGAGAGAGAGGAAACAGTTTGCCACACAGCAGTGATCTGGTGCAATATTATAATTGCTTCCAGTTCCTCGTGCTGGTGAGAGCAGGAACAGGGAGATAAGGGATCTGAATGAGTGGCTGAGGAGCTGGAGCAGGGGGCAGGGATTTAGATGCTTAGACCACTGGGATCTGTTTTGGGGGAAGGTTGAATTGTACAAAAAGGACGAGTTGGACCTTAACGGGAGGGGGAACAGCATTCTGTCAGGCAGGTTTGCCACTGCTACATGGGGGAGACAAACTGGAAATACAAGGATGAAGTTAAAGTGAAAGAGAGTATGAGAAAAGTAGGAAAAAAACACAGAATTAATGGGATCAGAAAGTTCACAAAGGGATAGGAGAGTAAGGCCAAGTGAAATAGGCATTGATGTGAGGGGTGGGGGGAGTAATAGATTATATATGAATGCACAAAGTATAGGAAATAAAGTGGATGAGATGTTGGCTCAGTTAGAAATTGGCAAGTATGATGTTGTGGGAATTGGAGACATGGCTGAACAGGTACTTTGGATCTGTCTTCACTAAGGCAGACACATACAATCTCCCTGCTGTACTAGTGGCCAGAGGATCTGGGGTGACGGACGAACTGAAGGAAATTCATATTAGGCAGGAAATGGTGTTGGGTAGACTGATGGGACTGAAGGCTGATAGATCCCCAGGGCCTGATGGTCTGCATCCCAGGGTACTTAAGAAAGTGGTTCGGGAAATCGTTGACACATTTGTGATTATTTTCCAATGTTCTATAGACTCAGGATCAGTTCCTGTGGATTGGAACCGAAAGATATCGACCAGGAACCGACAGAACTCAGAAACTGCTATCGAACCGACCGAATGCAGAACTGTTTAAGATACTGGAAAATCGAAGGTAGACAAAAATGCTGGAGGAACTCAGCTGGTGAGGCAGCATCTATGAAGCAAAGGAAATAGGCAACGTTTCGGGTCGAGACTCTTCTTCAGAACTTTTTAGTCGGCACCAAATTGGTGAGGATCTCAGGTATTTATACTATGTGATAGATTAGGGAAGCAGATTAAAAGCAGGTATAACTGGAATTTTAGAAGAATGAGAGGGGATCTTATAGAAACGTATAAAATTATAAAAAGGACTGAACAAGCTAGATGCAGGAAAATTGTTCCCAATGTTGGGGGAGTCCAGAACCAGGGGGCCACAGTCTAAGAATAAATGTTTAAAATTGAGATGAGAAAAAACTTTTTCACCCAAAGAGTTGTGAATTTGTGGAATTCTCGGCCACAGAAGGCAGTAGAGGCGAATTCACTGGATGAATTTAAAAGCGAGTTAGATAGAGCTCTAGGGACTAGCGGAATTAAAGGATATGGGGAGAAGGCAAACACGGGTTACTGATTGTGGATGATCAGCCATGATCACAATGAATGGCGGTGCTGGCTTGCTGGGGGGAAGAGTGTGGAAGAGTCCCAAGTATCTAGAGGTGTGGCAAGTGTGACAGCCTGACCCACTGAGTTACCCCAGCACTTTGTGCCTGTTCTTCTAGTTTAAGTTGGAGGTTTCAGAACCGGCTGAAACATATCATGGGTTGCATGCATGGAAGTTCAGTGACAGGGTAGGACCAGATGAATATGGATTCAGAATCAAGTTTTATGAGCTTCAAAAGGCCAGAGTTTGATGCCTACTCTTTAAACACCCTTTTCGACAGGAGGCTGTTGTTTGCAGTGCCACAGTGATGAATTATATTGTCTGCCCTGTTTAAAAAGAGGCTTCAAGTAAAGGGGAAAATACATTGACCACATTGGTTTAAGGTGAGCGGAAATATTATAATAGGAACCTGAGGGGTAGCATTATCACGCAGAGGGTGGTAGGTGTATAAGACGAGCAGGTTATATCTCAACGTTCAAGAAACAGGCCCTTCTGCCCAACTTGCCCACACAGACCAACATGTCCCATCTGCACTTGTCCCAGTTGCCTGGGTTTGGCCCCTATCCCTCTAAACCTGTCCTATCCATGTAACTCTCTAAATGTATCTTAAACATTAGGCCTTAACTACCTCCTCTGGCAGCTTGTTCCATACACCCACCACCCTTTGTGTAATAAAGTTACCTCTCTGGTTCCTATTAAAATTTTCCCCCCCTCACCTTAAGCCTATGTCCTCTAGTTCTCGATTCCCCTTCTCCGGGCAAAAGACACTGTGCGTTGACCTGATCCATTTCTGTAATGATTTTGTACACCTCTATAAGATGACCCCTCATCTTCCTGCACTCCCAGGAATAAAGTCCTAGCCTACTCAACCTCTCACTATAGCTCAGGCCCTCTAGTCCTGGCTGCCACTGTGTTCACCCACCTCTGCTTCCTTTTCAACAGCCATTTATTTTGCCTGGTTGATGTTAAGAGCTAGGTTGTTGTCCTGACATCATGACACAAAGTTCCCAACCTCTGTCTCTGTGCTCCATCTTATTAGTGTTATTGATCCATCCAATAATAGAGATATCATCAGCGAACTTGTCGATGGTCTGTCCTTGGACACACCATCGACTGACCACACAAGACTGAGCAGCACCATGGTGGAGGAAAGGTTGTGACCAACTCTAACCAATTGAGCTCTGCTGGTCAGGAAATGTAGAAAGCCAGATGCAGATGGAGAGTCCAAGGCAAAGTCCAGTTGTTTAGAGATGAGCTGGTGGGCCGTATATTGTTGAAGGCTGAGCTACACTCAATCAATAGCATCCTGGCATAAGTGTTCTTCTTGTCAAGGTGATCCAAACTGAACGCAGTGCAAAGGAAATGGCATCTTCCACTGACCTATTGTAAGCAAATTGCAATGGGTCTAGATTCTCTGACACGCTGGCTCGCATGTGGGACCATCACCAATCTCCCAGAGAGTTTCATTATGGCTGATGTTACTGAGACAGGTCACTTGACTTTTCTCGGAGAGTGGAATGATGAAGGTTTCCTTGAAGCAGATGTTGATTGTATCTCCTGACGTGAGAGTTTGAAGATGTTGGTTAGGTCTGTGGCCAGTTGATCGGCACACAAGATCAGAACCCATCCGGGGCAGCACCTGTGCCAGCCCCTATCCAAGGGTTTACCCTCACGAAAGCTGATCTGACCTCTGCCTCTGAGGTGTATGGGGCAGAGCCAGCGAGAGAAGTGGGGATGGACCTTGGTGAAACTTTGTTTGTCTGCTGAGCAAGAGCGTAAAAGGCATTGAGGTCATCTAGTTGAGACGCATCGTTGCCAGAGATCACCCTGATTTCTGCTCGAAGGTCGTGTTGGTGTTCAGGCCCTGTCTACGATGCTGCATGCGGTGGATTAAACTGAGCCTCTAGCATCATCTGGAATTCTCTCCTGGCATCGTTGATGGCCTTCTTGTACAGTGAGGTGACATCCTTTTTGAAAACCTCAGATCTGGTCTGTGGCAGGGAGTGAATCTCCCTGGTGGTTCAAGTCTCTGCTTAGGATAAACCCACATTGTCTTTGTCGGAATGCAGTCAAAGACATTTCCTGATGAAACCAGCAAGGAGTGAGGTTTACTCATTCAGGCTGCATGAAGAGGTCTTGAACATGTTCCAATCTACCAACTCAAAGCAGTCCTGAAATGGATCCTCAGCCACTTCAGACCGGTGCTGTGTTACTCTTCATTAGTTCTTTCATGTGTTTCTACCGCTGCCTGTGACAAAGCAGGAGCAGCCCCCACAGATAATGAGGCTGGCTGGAATGGGGATGAGCGATGGTGGTTTGGCAGTGGTTTTGAAACAGAGTACCACGGCAAATTCCTTGTATGTGAATACTTGGCCAAAAAACTTACTTACTTACTTAGAATGCTAACACTCCACCAGGAGACATGCTGGTGCTATTTGAGGGCAGGGTTACTGACTTTTCTTACAGAGGAGGACTGATAGCCAAGCACCATCATTTGTAGGTGGTGGCTAGATGTAGATGACGATAGCGCGGTGGTGGTGTCTGGTGTCTTGTGGGATGGCGTGTGTCTCACGGGTCTGATGCGTGAGACACACATGCGGGGGCAGTACGGGCATATGAAGGCTGCTGTGGAGAGATGGTTAACCAGTCGGTTTCAGCAATTGTCTTCGAAACTGCTGACTGCATTCCTAGTGGTTGTACGCCAGCCAGTCCTGTCCCTGGCACGGGTTTCCAGTTCTTTTGGGGCCAGGCCTGCGTGTTGGAGGTGGCCCATGATGCAGTCTTTGAACTGTTTCTTTGGGCACCCCGAGTTTTCTTTGACCCAGTAACAGAACTCCGTACAGGAGTTAATGAGGCATATGGGATTCATCCATCCGGATCACATGTTAGTTGTAAGGAGCATGAAACATCATGATCAACCCACTGTGTGAAGGGATTGGACATGCAACAATATGTGCACACCCCATCCAGGATTCCCTGGCAATCTCAGAATCCACAGAATCACCATGAGAGTAAATCATCTTCATCACAGAGAGATTGACGCAACAATGATGTTCACTCACAAAAGTTCAACGATAAATTAAATGACAGGTTTTGAAACTTTCTTTATTGCATAAAATCATGATTTGAACATAGATTCTGAAAAGTTTAGTTTAGTTTAAGAGAAACAGCGCGGAAACAGGCCCTTTGGCCAACACTATACTACACTGCCCTATACTAGGGGCAATTTTTTTACATTTATACCAAGTCAATTAACCTACGAACCATGTACGTCCTTGGAGTGTGGGAGGAAACCAAAGTTCTCGGAGAAAACCCACGCAGGTCACGGGTTGAAAGTACAAACTCCGTACAGACAGTAACCGGTAGTCGGGATTGAAACCGGGTCTCTGGCGCTGAAAGCGCTGTACGGCAGTAACTCTACCACTGTGCAGCCATCCCTTCCGATATAAAGCTTCTTAATTCCCAGCAATCAAGACCTTAACTGCTACAAACAGTGAGTTAATTTGAAATATTCAGTCTCAGCATATCATAGACACTAAATGTGAAAGTAGTGACAGCACCACCTACCTGAAAAGTGGGCTTTGTAAGGTTTTATGGTGGATTTTTGTAAAATTTGCAGCATTGTGAACATTTTAAATCATCTTATCCTCGTCAATACAATTATTATTGTAATTAGTAGTGTGGAGAAGTATTTTAAAAGTATTTTTTATCTGTTTTAAAACTCTTACAAAAACTAATAATTTAGTGTTTAATCTCTGTTAGTTTAGGTGTGTGGGATGTAAATAAATACACATCCCAGTCTGAGGTCTGTGATTCTGTATCTCCTTGTCTAATCATAGTGCTCTAATACATTGAAGCAACGTTCTGCATCTGTGTGATTGGTATATCTTTGATCATGCAAGCAATTTGGAGAACATTTACAAAAATATTCCTTCGGTATTGAAGAAAGAAATGAGTACATTTTTACACAACCATTGTAAGTGTGTAAAGGCTTAACATTTGACACTGATCATGGGTTACCCAAAGAATCTATAAGTAATGTGGTTTTGCTAATTTATGAAGAAGCGATAGTTACTATAATCATTAAACAATGACACAACAGGCACACAACACCGTACCAACATGACTGCAAGAGCCAGGAAGCGAGCGGGTAAGAACATGACTACCTCCTCTCACCCTGGCCACAAACTCTTTGAATCATTTCCCTCTGGAAGGCGACTCCGGACTGTCAAAGCTGCCACAGCCAGACATAGAAACAGCTTTTTTCCACGAGTATAACCAATAACTAAAATCTGTAGCCTCCTTTTTGCTCTGGTATTTTATTTAAGTCACATGTTTAATCGATAATGTTTTATTATTAATGTTTAATGTTTTATGTGTCATTCCTAACTGTCACTGTATGTCACGTTGTCACTTACGGGCGGAGCACCAAAGCAAATTCCTTGTATGTGAATACCTGGCCAATAAACGTATTCATTCCTTCCTTTAATTGGGAAGAAATTGTTTTGGCTTAACAAATCTTTCCACCCACGGCAGAAAAACCAGTTGAAGGATTTTGCAAATCGAAGATCAAATAGTTAAAATGACGTTTAAACTCAGAGAAGCCTAGAATTTTTATTTTGAAGAATTAAAATATATTTCTCTTCAGAAGTGCATTCCCCATTAAATATTTCTTCCATCTAGATCATTCTGTTTTAAATGCTCACCTTTTCCATTCTTCCTGAAACCACCATCAACAAGAAGAATCCAATGATGAAATAAATGATGTTGCAGTCTGAAGAAGGGCCTCGACACAAAACATCACCCATTCCTTCTCTCCAGAGATGCTCCTGTCCCGCTGAGTTACTCCAGCTTTTGGGTCTATCTTGCAGTTTGTATCTCTTTTAAATGCCTGCATTTAAATTTTCAATAGATTCTGTCTTTTTGCTTTTTGTCAGTTTCAGGACTTCTTTTTCAAGTCACTGTTTCCACAGTGATCCAGGCTGCATTAATTACTCACCTGATTATCCTGAAATTATGCTAGTGGCATTCCTTGACCTGCTGCAGTCTCTTTGGATGCATAGGTGAATCGGTGCTGCTGGATTATATTTGTAAAGATTGCAAAATAACAAAGGGTTTGCAAGAAATCACCAGCTACAAGAGGAAAGCCCCCCACTCTTTGGACAAGGTTTGACAAGCAGAAACGTAACCCTGGTACCCCCTCCCCAACCAACACAGCCAGACCCCAGTCTGTAAAGACTGGACCCTTCTACACCCACTTCTCCCCAATCACCACTTCACACTTACTTAAAGCAAGACTTCAGTCTGAAAAAGACTGGGACCCTTTCCCACCCAACCCTCTCCAATCGCCACTTAACACCCATTTACAGCCTGACTGCAAAAGACTGGGGCCTCGTCCACAACCCATCCCCTCCCGTGCTGCACAACATCAGTCTGGCCACTTCTCCATCACTAACAATACAAATAGAGCAGGTGGAGAGGCTGTTCAGGAGACAGAAAAGCTGGAAAATCCCCAGGACCGACAATGTTTCCCCCTCTACCCTCAAGCTCTGTGCCGAACAACTGGCTCCGGTCTACACAGACATTTCCAACCAGTCCCTGCAATCCTGTACTGTCTCTGCCTGCATCAAAATCTCCACTATTGTCCCTGTACCCAAACAGGCAAGGATTACTGGTCTTAATGACTACAGGCCTGTCGCACTGACCTCTGTCACCATGAAGACCCTTGAAAGGCTTGTGCTGGCCAAGCTGAAAAATATCACAAACTCCCTGCTGGACCCTCTGCAGTTTCCATACCGGGCCAATAGATCAGTGGGTGATGCAGTCATCCTGGGCCTGCACTTCATCCTCCAGCACCTAGACCGCCAGGGGACCTATGCAAGGATTTTGTTTGTTGATTTTAGCTCTGCATTCAACACCATTGTGCCAGAGCTACTACATTCCAAACTCTCCAAGTTGACTGTGTCTGAACCCCTCTGTCAGTGGATCACCAGCTTCCTGACAGACAGGAAGCAGCATGTGAGGCTGTGAAAGCACATCTCGAACCCGCAAACCCTCAGCATAGGAGCACCGCAAGGCTGCGTACACTCCCCTCTCCTCTACTCTCTCTACACCAACGACTGCACCTACACTGACTCCTCTGTCAAGCTTCTCAAGTTTGCGAACGACACAACCCTGATTGGACCGATCCAGGATGGGGAGGAATCTGCCTACAGACAGGAAGTGAACACAGCTGGTGTCCTGGTGCCATCGCAACAATCTGGAGCTCAATGCACTGAAGACAGTGGAATTGATGGTAGACTTTAGGAGAGGGATCCCTTTCCCCGATAAAACTGACAATATAATATACAAGAAGAATCCAATTATTCATGGTATAATACGAATTTGGAAACAAGTAAAATTAACTTTAAAATTAAGAAAATTATCGCTTCTTTCTCCAATAGCTAATAATCCCTCATTCAAACCATCCATCATTGATAAAACGTTTTATCCATTGGAAAAGAATAGGAATTAAAAATGATGGGAGATATGTATGAAATGGGAAAATTTTTATCATTCCAACAACTACAACTAAAATATAATTTGAAAAGTAATCAAATATTTCAAATACCTTCAAATTCAATATTATTTGAAAAAGTATATACAAAGATATCAAACTTTAACCCCAGATTTTATTGGAGGAAGGAATGAATAGAAAGGCAGAATCAAGCAATTTAATATCTTACTTATATAATATAATAGTAAGATTAAACGAGAACTTACCAAGTTTGAAGGTTGATCTGTATTTTTACGAGGAGTCGCGGTGAGGGATTTCGTGAAGACCCCGCCAGCACGCATGCGTAGCATCCTTCAAAGCAGCGGTGTGGAATCACAGAACCAAACCATGACTAAAAAATAGTAAGATGAAAAAACGTAGAACTTCCTGGTTGACCTTATGATAGAGGGTGGGAGCGGTCGGCACGAAATCCCTCACCGCGACTCCTCGTAAAATAAAGATCAACCTTCAAACTTGGTAAGTTCTCCGTTTAATCTTACTATTTTACTTCGGAGTCACATGAGTGACTTCGTGAAGATTTCAAAGCTCTGTGATTTCACGCCCTGGACAACGTCCATGCTTATCACACTGCCGCCAGTCTGATGGAGGAAGGCTGTTAATGGAGTTCAGTCGAAACTGGCTGAAAAACCAACACAATTTATTAATCAAATAAACAACAAACCCCTAAATCGGGCCAGACATTCACTGAGCGGTTCCCAGGACAGCTTCTGCGAATGTCGCAGGGGCGGCCAGTGGCTTATTGTAGAACCGTTGAAAGGTTTCTTCACTGGCCCAGCCCGCAGTGGCGAGAATGTGGTCCATGGGCACCTCCATGGCTCTCGCCGCTGATGTGGATGCAGCCCTGGTGGAATGAGACTTAAAAATGTCAGTAGCAACTCCTGCTGCATCCAGCACCACCCTGAGCCACCTGGCGATCGTCTGTGTAGTCACCCGATGATGCGGAGGTTTGTGGCTGATGAGGAGCCCCTTTCCTTCATCCTGATTAACTCCAGTAACTCGGATGTAGTGGTGGAGATGGGTGACTATGCAGAGAGTGGCATCTACAGGGTACGCCCGAAAATTCCAACTGCAGCCCATGCACCCCTGGCCTGTGCTGTTTTAATAATTCTTTGACAAAGAAATTTATTTGATCAGGGGTGGCCACCATGCTGTCCAGTCGCAGTTTCTGTAACATCTGGAGTCGTTGGGCTGTAGTCAGTGCCAATAAGTATCACCACCTTGAGGGTGATCGCTGTTTCAATGGTTAGCTCATCTATTGGAGCCCAGCTCCTTAGTAGGGTCAGCACGATCCCCACATCCCACGTTACTGTATATCTGGGTCGTGGAGGGTTGGTGTTGAACACTCCCCTCATGAGTTTAGACACCAGGGTGGTTGGAGCCTATACCTATATCCAGGTATGAGGACAGCGCACTCCTGGCACTGTTGATGGCACTTTAGCTGAGGCCAGCATCGAAATGGAGGCCTGCTAGAACTCCAACACATCAGGTATTGTTGCCGAGTTGGAAGACTTGTTGGTCCGGGCACAGAATGCCTCCCACTTTCTGATTTGGGTGAGGTATTGTTTCTGAGTTGATTCTCGGCATGATTGCGGCGATAAGGTCTATGGCTCTTAACAAGATGCCTGCCCGGATGAGTGGTCTTTCAGAACCTGCAGGCCAACAAGTTTAAAATGACCATGGCAAGGATGACTGGACCCCCCCCCCCCCCCCCCCGTAATGGGGTGAGTAATCAATTTGGGGATGTTTCCCAATCGCCATCCATGGTTGTTTTAAAATTTCTACAACCATCGGGTACCATGGTTGTGTAGGCCAGTCGGGAATGATCAATATGCCAGTTGCAGAGTCTAGTTTAATTTTCTGCAATAACCCGAACTGGCGAGGCAGAATGGGGGAAATGCGTAGCAAACCATTTCCCCTAATGGATAAAAACGCATCCATTGCTATAGCCCCAGGGTCTGGTTCCCACAACACATACGTTTGGTATTCGATGGTTCAGCCTGGACGCAAATAGGTCAATATCTGGTGTCCCAAAATGAGCTATAATATCTCCAAAATTTGGGGGTTCAACATCCACTCAATGTTGTCATTGAAGACTCGTGACCTGGTGTCCGCCACTGAATTAAGCTTCCCAGGCAAATAGGTCGCAGTAATCCAAATATTTCTTTCACTGCACCAGTGCCAAATTGTATTAGCCAATTCATCACAAACTAGCGACCTGATACCACCCATATGATTGATGTAAGCCACTACTGTAGCATTATCTATTTGAAAGTGGACATGTAATCCCGTGAATTAGTACGTAAGCCCGCAGTCCATGAAATGCCCCCCAGCATTTCTATATAGTTTATCCCGTGTGACTCCAGGAATGTAGACTCATGAGAGTTCCATCTGCCACCACAACTGGACATCGTACCAGTTGCTCCCCAGCCTGGTGCGCTTGCGTCAGTTAGTAGCACAACATCAGGGTTGCTCACTATAATAGGTCAATGACATTCTTTAATATTATCTACCCACCATTATAGCTCATTTCTAGCTTCCGGTGGTAACTGAATTGGCCGATTAAAGCGGCCAGCATTTGTTTTTTAATGCTGTGATTTTTGATCTTTGTAAATTTTCGGTAGTGTAGCGGTCCGAATCGTGCAGCTGGGGAATGTAGTTACCAATTGCCTATAACCTTTGCTGTTTGCCGAATGGTCGGTACCCTGGCGCAAGCAAGATTGTGGCATTCTTCTATTAATAGCAAGTAGCTTTATTAGTTTGGGATGATAAACTTTTATTAAATTGGTGTCTAGGGTGAACACCAAATAATCCATAACCCGTACCGGGTGCAGTTTTGATTTATCTGGATGGATTACAACCCCAGCTTCTCGAACAGAGCCTTGGTTGCAGCCACTCCTTAAATTGCCAATTGGAGGGTCTGCCCCACTATAAAGGATTTCATCCAATATGCCATCACTATAATCTTGTTGTCGGAGAAGAACCAATACAGGTAAATACCAATTTGGTAAACAGCCTAGGGTTTCTGTGATGATTCCATTGGGCAATGCACCCTTCCAGACAACTTCAGAAAATTCCCTGTGAGCCTCAGCGATGGGCACCGTTTAGCATGCATCTTTCAAATCGATGCATGCCATAAAGTACCCTGGGTAAAGCATCTGCCTAGCTGTTCCAAAAGTATCCATTTTTGAAATGGGTATATTGTACAAAAGTGTTCAACTCAGTTAAATCTATTATAATCCGACATCCCCCTTCTTTTTTACTGCTGGTGAACATATTAGACTCAAACTCAATAGGTTCATGCTTGGTTTATGCCAATTACCCCTTTTTCTGCTAGCCGTATAATTTCAGCATGCCCTGCCTCCACCTCTTTTTGGGATAGAGTAAAAATTCCTACGAGGCGAATGCTGGGTAGGGGAATTTTATACCTCCCAACAAATTATATACCCTTGAACACTTTGTAAAATAAACTCATCTGTGGTGACAGTTTTCCATATGTCCAAGGAAGCCCGCAATCGCCCCACCTATTCGTGCAGAAGGGGATACTACGGCGTGAGAGGAGCCAGACCCCCTTACCTCCATGGTTAACGGCGGTTCGTAACATACGGTGTTTTGCGTGGACGTTACGGAGGTTGACGGACCGGCGGCCGCATTTTCCATGCAGGCCGCTGTTGGCCTTTGCCCTAAAAGGTCATTGTGTTTGTTGAGATGGAGGTAGGTAGGATCTTTGTGCCCTATCCGGCAGCCTTGGTTCACAGGTTGTATTAGGCTGTTTGCCGGTGATATGGGTGAACTTGGCCAATGGAGTTTCATGAGGCCCGCTGTTTTGGCCTCCTTTGTCCAGTCCCTTCACCTGTTTGGACAGGTCTCCAAACAACTGATGCGGCGGTGGAGCTGTAATGGTCGGTACAACCGCGAATTTGGGGTTGAGTGGTGGGCTTTATGGAGCTCTACGCAGGCAGTTTATCTCATACTGGGTGTTGCATAGGAGTGCCAGTGCATCTTGCTGTTTACTGGACACATTATCCCCCGACCAGGGTCCTAGCAAACGCCGTTATGCCCGTGGAGAACCTTTCTCCAAGGTATTATTGAGAACCTGACTCCGGGAGTTGGTGCGTAATTAGGCAATCAATGGCGCCCGCCAATTCGTGGTGCAGGGGTTCACCTGTCTGGGTGGAAACGGCAAACTTCACTCACCACTTCCAGCATAACCTCCTCATGCTCTGGCTCAGCGGTCACTGGCTGTCCCGCGTCGTCGTCAAACTCAGCAGCTGGGAAATCATTAATGCTTCTGGCTGGAGACGATGAGGTGCTGAGTGGTGTACCCTTGCACGGCTAGTGGATGCCCGCGAGTCCCAGCTCTTCTCGTTCCCGGTCCCGCTGGAGGCGTTGCACCACTAAGAGCTCCAACCGCTCTATGCTCCGTCCCTGCTATACGCAGCGGGCAAAGCCGACTTCCCCAGGCCCTGCGAACTCACTGGGGCTTCCACCATCGGACCACACCTCCATAAGGTGCTGTCATAGGGTCCAATGGCAGGTCGTCGTGACCTACAGCCCAAGTAGGATCATACGACTCCCCGCACGGACTCTCCGCTAGTCTGTCTTCTCCCAGACTGTGGCGGCCCACCTGTCTGATAAGAGAAGGCAGGTGAGTTGACTCGGCGCCAGCCCCCGGAACCTGGCTCCCCGGAAGTCCGTGCAGGCTTACCTCCACTCTTGCCCAACTTTTGGCGTGGAGGCGCAAGGTCGGCCGCTCCCAGAGCTGAGCTGACCCGACCGCTTCCTGCTGCCACCTCCGCCCTTGACCGCAGCCTGACGGGGTGTGTTGTCGGCTGTATCTGCTCCAGCAGGCCTACACGACGACAGCAGCAGTGGTGTTGCCAGGCTGCACTACGGCAGATTCCCTGGCTGTGGTACGTTTGTGCACATTGCAGGGCTCCCCTGTCGTGCGGCTGTCCCCCGGCCCAGCCCCCTCGGGTCTTCTGGAGCTCGGGGAGAGGTTGCCTGTAAAGAGCGAGACCCCTAGCCACGTACCTGTAAAATCCCCCCTTCTTCTCTTGGGCGACGGGGGCTCGGAGTCTGGATCCTTTGCATCCAGCGGTAACCCATTCGGGTGAGTCGGCCCCTGAATCAGCGGGAGCACCCGACTTCCACATTCCTGCCCCCACCATGCGTTGAAGCTGCCGGCGTTCCTTGCAGCTCCGGGGACAAGGGCCGTCGGCTGGCCGCAGCTCATCTCCTTGACATGCGTCGTCCTCCGGCCCTTGTCCATGCTGTGAAGAAAAGGTAATACTTACCTGCCGGTCTTGTGAAGGAGCCGGAGGAGAGAGCGCACTCCCCCCCCCAGCCTGCCGGTGCAAATGCGCGCGACGGTATGGCCGCGCAATGCGTGCTGGCGGGGTCTTCACGTAGTCACTCACGTGACTCCGAAGTAAAATTCTAAATATAGAAACAATGACAGAGACAATTAGAAGAGACTGGGAACAAGAGTTATTGATAAAAATTCCGAACAATAGATGGGATAAAAATTTATTATATGTAAACAAATGTTCAATGAATGTAAGACATAACCTAATTCAATTTAAAATTTTACATAGATTATATTATTCAAAAACAAAACTGAATAAAATATTTTCAAATGTTTCCCCCATCTGCGACAAATGTCTAACTCAAAATGCCACTTATAGCACATTCCTTTGTCTCTTGTACAAAACTGTATACATTTTGGAATGAAGTTTTTGGAATTTTTACAAAACTATTTAACACAAAATTGAACCCCAATACAGAATTGATTATCTTTGGGTCAATGGAAGAGGGAAGTAAACTAACTATATTCCAAGAAGCTTTTCTTTATTATGGTCTAATAACAGCAAAAAAACTTATACTTAAATTTTTGGAAAAAACGCCAACCACGCCAACATTCAAAATGTGGATCTCAAACATGTCGGAAACGGCTACATCTTGAAGAAATTAGATTCCTCCTACTAGGCAAAGTAGATCAATTCTTAAAGATTTGGTCTCCTTTTATCAACTTTTTACAAACATATGGTGCAACATAACATAACCTTAGAAATTAAATGGTTTAGAACTGGGTGACGGATGGGCAAAAATACGAGATAGGTAGATCTCTCCTAATCTCTCTTTTCTTTACTTTTTCCTTTTCTTTCAATCTTTTAACTTCTCATCTCTGTCCTTTATTTCTTTTGCTTTCTGTTTCTACTCGCTTGTTTATCTATTCCGACACTCTTTATTTCTTTTTTCTCTCACTGTTCTTTTATTATTGAACCAAATGTATGACGTTGTACAAAAATGAAAATATGTATTTATGTATTAGATACTTAAGTACCAGACTATTGTACTTACTTCTAACAAAAATAAACAAACAAAAAAAACAAAACAAACAGGAGAGCTCCCCCTCCCCTCCCCCCACTCACCATCAACAACAACACAGTCACATCTTTTGATTTCTTTGGAACCATCATCTCCAAGGACCTTAAATGTGAGGCCACCATCAACGCCACAGTCAAAAAGGCACAACAGAGGATGTTCTTCCTGTGGCAGCTGTGGAAGCACAATCTGCCACAAGCAATGATGGTCCAATTCTATACGGCCATCGTAGAGTCTGTCTTCACTTCTCCATCATAGTCTGGTTTTGGCTCAGCCACCAAGCACGACATCTGGAGCTGCAGCGAATCACCAATCAGCTGAGAAGGTTATTCGGGCTGCAACCTTCCCTCCATTGACGAACTGTACACTGCAAGGGCCAGGAAGCGAGCGGGTAAGATCATCCTCTGACACCTCTCTCACCCTGGCCACAAACTCTTTGAATCACTTCCCTCTGGAAGGCGACTCGGACTGTCAAAGCTGCCACAGCCAGACATAAAAACAGCTTTTTTTCCACGAGTAGTAGCTCTACTCAATAACCAAAAATCTGTAGCCTCCATTTTGCTCTGGTATTTTATTTAATTCACATGTTTAATCAATAATGTTTTATTATTAATGTTTAGTGTTTTTCTGTGTCATTCCTAACTGTCACTGTATGTCATGTTGTCACTTGTAGGCGGAGCACCAAAGGCAAATTCCTTGCATGTGAATATACTTGGCCAATAAATTTATTATCATAAACTTAATGTAATGTCGCTAGAAAATAATAACTGGTAATGCTGCTATTGGCGATCGACTGGAAGGATTAGCAACGTTGTTCTTATAAGTGCTCCTCGAGGACAGCATTACAAGTTGTTGTCAAACTGGAAATTGTGATATTGGTGTCTGGCGGCCAAATGAAAATTATCTTGTTTCACACAAAACATTTGTAGATCAGATGTAAGATTACTGAAGTCACCAATGAGAAAAGATGTGTTTTTTTAAGCTCCTATACTTCAGGCCAAAGAGCATTACAATCAGCGAAGTACTTCCGAAGAGTCATCAGTGTTCAACATATGGAATGCAGTAGCTATTTTTTGCCCAGATATCTCCACAAACAACAAAATGATAACGTGTTAATATGTTTCCAGTAATATTCTCCGAGGGATAGAATCATAGAGTCATACAGTGATACCATGTGGAAACAGTTCTGATTTTCTACAAATGTTCCTGAACAACTGATTAAGAGGGCAGATCAATTTTGATGCTTACTTGGAAGATTGAAGCTTTGATATTGCAGCTCTCTTACTTTGTATGGAGCGGGCAGTCTACATGTCATGCATTGGGACTTGAAACCATGCCCTCAAAATTGGAGGCAGAAAAACCTTCAAGCTGGTAGATACTTGTCAGTCAAAATAATTGTAGATTATTGATAAATGATACATGTTTAATAGAGAACAAGAATGGTTGAAATGGCTCATAGTTGAATAAACATGGACAAGACGTACCATTAAACACTGCCAGTGTGGGAGGGAATGTTGTGCAATTTTGTGCTATACCCATGATCCCTATATCTGACTTTACCCTGATAGGCACAGACACAAAATAAAACAGCTCATAGATCAGTGGTGAGTATAACGAACAAGTCGGCTTAATAAAGACCTTATTGACATACATCGGGAAACTGTCTGAGCAAACCCAAACTGTTTCAACTTTACATGGTACTTACAGCATCTTTATATCCTCATGACACAATGGTTATTTGTGAGTTGAAATAAACCATTAATCAATGTCTCTGTAATCTTCCATCTTTGTCTTTCCCAGAGTTAACTTTAACCTTACGTTTCTTGTGTTTTGAGAATATCTCTCCCATATATCTAACAAATAGATGTCATAAATGTCAATGTCCCTGTAGGGAGAATTGATTCCACTCTCTAAATCGGGTCCCCTCGTTAAAGAGATCGTCCATTAACCACTGGGAGACTTTACTGCTAAACACAGAGACAAAGAGCAGCAGTAATCACAAGACTGCAACATCTAAGAACCGTGACAGTTTGCAAAGGACTTTGCTAACATTCTATGTTGGCCACTTTTCCCAGTATGTGAGTTCTAGGGTTCACCATATTATAACCTATTTATCTCCCTTACAATTTTCAAAATTCCCAACACAGCCAGCTGGTGCTTGCCCCTGTCCCACTGAAGTAATTTCCACATAACTCGAGTCCATGCTATCCCCCCTACCTATGTCCAAGACATCTCATGTGCCCTTCGTCCCTTGAATGACTTCTGTTTTCCAGGTCCCCACTCCATCATCTTTACTATGGATGTTCAGTCATTCTACACCTCCATCCCCCACCAGAAAGGTCTTAAAGCCCTACGTTTCTTCCTCAACCGTAGAATCCATACAATTTCCCCCCCCCTCCACCAACACACTCCTCTGCCTAGTGGAACTGGTCCTCACCTCAAGAACCTCTCCATCCTCCACATTCAAGGGGCATAGCTAAGGGCACTCGCATGAGCCTCATCTATGCCACCCTCTTTGTAGGGTACAAAACATTGAAAATTCACTGTTCCAGGCATACACTGGCCCATCCCTTAACTCTCCCTCCGCTACATTGTTGCCTGCACCGGTGCTACCTCCTGCACCCATGCAGAACTCTCACTGACTTCATTAACTTTACTATTAATTTCCATCCTGCACTCAATTCACCTTGGCCCATCTTTGACATCTCCCTACCTATTCTTGATCTCGCCAGCTCCATCACAGGGTTGATGGTGGTTCCCCTCTTCCATCTTAGATGAGGCCCTCACTAGTGTCTCAGTATATCCCGCAGCTCCGCTCTTGCTCTCGCTCCCCCAGCTGTAACAGGGGGTTACAAGTGTTCCCCTAGTCCTCACCTTCCACCCCATCAGCCGGTGCATACAGCACATAATCTGCGACTGCGGAGGCGGTGGCTCCGGACAGCGGCGGGCTGGGGAGGGGTGATGGTCCCGACCACGGGGAAAAATGGAGGAGGACAGGCCAAATTGTGTGCCCTCCACCACAGTGATGAATGCTGTGGTGGATGTTTGTGTTAAATTTTTATTTTGTTTTTGGTGTGTTGTTTTTTCCTTAGCACCGCTGCTGGCAAATTCATTTCACTTGCACTTTATGTGCAAATGACGAAAAAAATGATTGATAGATCCTCCAACATTTTCGCCATCTCCAAAGGGATCCTGCCACTAGCCACATCTTCCCACCTCTCTCCTTTCCGCTTTCCGTTCCTTCCATAACTCTCTGGTCAATGTCCCCCACCCAAACTACCCCCTCCCCAGGTACTTTCCCCTGCAACCACAGGAGATCCAAAACCTGTCCCTATACCTCCCCCCTCAGCTCCGTCCAAGGTCCCCGATGGTCTTTCCAGGTGAGGCAGAGGTTCACTTGCACCTCCTCCAACCTCATCTACTGTATCCGCTGTTCCAGGTGTGAACTCCCGTATATCGGCAAGACCAAGTACAGGCTCGGCGATCATTTTGTTGAACATCTCTGCTTAGTCCACCTAAACCTACCTGATCTCCTGGTTGCTCAGCACTTTAACTCCTCCTCCAATTCCCACACCGATCTCTCTGCCCTGGGCCTCCTCCATTGTCTCACTCTGAGGCTCAGCAAAAATTGGAGGATCCGTGCCTCATATTCGCTTGGGCAGCTTACTCTCCAGCGGATGAACAGTCTTACTGTCTCCGACTGCATTTTATTGTTACCTTTGTTGTCATCTTCTCCCAGCTAACTATGATCTATTTTACTGTTTCCTTGATCTCCATTCCCTTTGTCCTGTTTTCACACCTTACCCTTCCATATCTATGTATCTCCTTCTCCCTATTTCCTTCGCTCCATAGATGCTGCCTCACCCGCTGAGTTTCTCCAGCATTTTTGTCTACCTTTGATTTTCCAGCATCTGCAGTTCCTTCTTAAACACTTTGACTATCCTTGTTGGCTTTACCTTGCACTAAATATTATTCCTTTATCATGTATCTGTACACTGTGAATGGCTCCAATGTCTTTCCGCTGACTGGTTAGCACGCAACAAAAGCTTTTCACTGTACCTCGGTACACGTGACAATAAACTAAACTGAAAGGAAACAATGCCAATATAGGAATTAGATTTTTATCAATGAACTAAAAAATAGTGATTAAGCTTAGAAACAAAGATTTACTATCCATTGCACAAACGAGCAAGAATAGTGAGGACTTGTTCTGATTCCCATTGCAATATTTTTTATCTGCAGAATAAAAATAAGATTGAAAGCAGCGAGAACAAATGATTTGGGAGATTTTCAGTCCTGTGATATCTATTGCTAAACAATAGCTTTGTAAATAAATATTTCCGTTTATTTCGTTTTTCTGGTGATGTTAGGCTACCTCTTGTGTTACATTCACATTTAGATATTTCATCAGTAACCCAGCAAAGGAAGTGCACATTGGAAGCATTTATTCCCTTCACATATGGAACTGACACATCAACGAGAGGAGTGTGAGGTGAGACTTTCAGGTGCAAGGCTGTTGAAATATATGACACTGTGGATAAGCCATCAACACACTGCCTGAATTCTACTATTTAAGTTAAGACGTGTTAAATCGTGAAGCCAGACCTGTGCAGCTGTTTGTGTGTGCAGTCGTTTGTCTGGGAATTTTAAAGAGATAGTAAACATGCAAAGGGGAAAGGGGGCTGGGGCTGGCAGTGCTGCTGGACTCTGTATATGCCAGCAAATGCCACATGCCCCAGCAGTGCAGGTACTGCAACTTATACTTCACCTTCAGAAGCATTTAGCACTAGATAGTAGATGCAGTGATCCAAAACTATACTGCTTAAACCCCTGTCTCACGGTGCGAGGTTGGCCCACGAGTGACCCCGAGTTTTTCACTCGTGGTGATCACGTAGCGGGAACGTCGGAACTCGCACGAGCAACTTAGCGACTCGTGGGGCTAACGGCAGGTACTCGGGAAACCTTGTTAACTCGTGAAAAAAATCAAACATGTTTGATTTTTTCCACGAGTCCAAATTAACTATTCACGTTTAAAAATGGAAACATTTAAACTCGTTGTAATAACGTTAGTGGCCCGTGCGTTTACCTTAGTGTCTCGTGAGTCTACCGTGGCACCGTCAATGGAAACTTTTTCATTTCCACAGTGGGAATGGAGTTACCCGAGGCCAGACTCCAATAGTAACAGCATTGAAGTGACAGCAGAAGCGGGAGCAGGAACCTTCATTTGAATTTGCACTGAGGTTAAATGGATTGTCATCCATGATCATAAAAAGTCGCATATTGGATGTAGTGGGTTTATTTACGGGTGACTGTGGCTACCGATGACTGTGACTGTGATCTGGAAGGGGGGGCGGGGGATGGGGGGACACTATTCACTTTCCCACAAGCATTTACGAAGATTGTGTAATATTTTGTTTGACCACCTCATGGAATGCTTTCAATATTCATTTTTACAACCACGTATTGCGACTTTGTCAAGACCCTTCTGGAAGTCCGTATTCAGGGTTGTTAAGGTTTGCCTCAGCATTCATTGCTTTCAGAAAGATGCTTGCTGCCGACAAAACTCGCCCCGACGATGCACAACTACCCGATACAAAGAACATTCGGTTTAGATTTATTACTTTCATGTGTAAAGTTATGTTTTAGCATGCTATGCAGTCAAATAGATCATACTATACATAAATAGAAGTAAACTAAATTCAAGTATTATAGATCGGGACAGATACAAAATGCAGATCTTGTCGTTCTCAATACTTTAGCGCTGAATTTCAGAGACAAAGTCCAATGGACACAATGAGGTAGAGAGAATCGGATGGTCCCCCAACTTATGGAAGGATCATTCAGAAGCCTGATAACAGAGGGAAAAGAATGCATTTCCTGATTCTACTGATGCGCGCAGCTTCTGTTTCTTCTTCCAATGGGGAGCGGGGAGCGAAAGGAATGGCCCGGGTAGGAAAGGTCTTTACTTAAGTTGGCTGCTTTCCCGAAGCAGCATGAAATGCAGTTGTAGTCAATGGTGGGGAGTTTGGTCTGTGTGGTGTGAGAGGAAGAGTTGTAGAGTGGGGGTAGTGTTGGGGACGTACCACTAGTTCCCCACACATACAGCCTCTGCTCCTGTCCCTCTGCCCTGTTCTGCCTGTGCTTCCTACACACCCTGGCTCTTCTGTACTGTTCTGTTTTCATTATTGCTTCATACTGCACAGAAACGGGGCCCTTCAAGTTGGGAACTACAGTTAGTTTGGAAATTTGCAAGCAAGACCAAAAATGCTTCCATGTCGCCTTCCAGCAGTGACGAGACACCATGATCTCATGTTCAACCCGATCACCGGAGCCAACTCTCACTATAATAACATAGAAATTGACAAACAATCGCTTCCTTTGATATTTGAACAACGAAACTCTATTAAACAATGTAACACACAACCTTTAGTATTTTAGCTTGCAGTAACATAAATAAATTTATAGTTATTCAAAAGACCATGTTTGTAAAATCACACAGGAAAATAACTTGATTATTGCAAGCGTGAAACACCTTTTACCCATTGCTACGATTGTTTCTATAACATGATTTTCTATTAAAAAAACGTTACTTTGCAAAGCAACGATCGTGTTATAGCAGAATTACTGTCCTTGTTGAATGTGAGTGTCTCTGTTTCCATCTTCTCTTCAAGCCTTTAACCTATTCCTGTTGGGACCCAATACCCCCCGTGTTCATTCTCTCACGCTGGGTTCGGCTTCCCGAACAATATTCCAATCGCTGCGTGCGGCTCCCACGCTCCCGTCAAACTCACCTGCTTCTGATGCCCGCACTCCCTCTAAAGTTCTTGAGATCAATAGACTCTTCTAAGCCTCGGTTAATGAAAGCAAGGATTCCATAAACGTTGCAACCCACCATGAGCAAATCATCAAGTGCTTGGTGAACAAGAGCTCGGTGGGTCAGGCAATGGAGTGCGACATTTCAGGCCGCGACCTTTCTTCGGAATGACCATTCTTCACCATCGGTCTGAAGAAGGGTCCCAATAGGAAACGTCCCCCTCCATTCTCTCCACGGAAGCTGCCTGACCCCCTGAGTGCTTCGTGTTTAGCCCAGATGACAATAGTTTGCAGCTTTTTCTATCACCATCTTCCTAACCACCACATCTAACTGTCCTAAGTAGAACACAAATAACTGCAGATGCTGGTTTATACCAAAGATAGACACAAAGTGCCGGAGTAACTCCGCGGATCAGGCAGCATTTCTGGGGAGATGTTTCGGATCGGGATCCTTCTACGAAACGACATCCACCCTTTTTCTCCACAGACGCTGCCTGACCCACTGAGTTACTCCGGCACTTTGTGTCTATCTTTGGTATAAACCAGCATCTGCAGTTATCTTTAATCCAGCTGCGATGTTGCCTTCAAGCGATTTTTTTTTCACTTGTACAACAACGTTCCTTATTGATACGATATTCCCAATGTTGCTACCAACTCATTGCACGTCCTCATTTATCAGCCCTCCTAAAGTGCAACACCTCAGACCTATCAGCATTATATTTCACTTGCCCCTCCAAATATAACAAACCTTCGCCCGCTGGTCACACCCTCACACACTTACCTTCATTCACTGTTGGCTCAAGAGTAACGGGAGAGGAACTTGGTAACTCGGGAGAGGAAGTTGGAACATCGCAGCAATGACATACCCGTGGGAACTCGGTTAAACACTTGATCATAAACTTGAAATCTCGTACATAACCACGAGTCTTTTTTTTTCTTTCACTTGGGGTCACTCGTGGGATGACTCGCACCGTGAGACAGGGCCATGACTAACGAGACACAGAATGCTGGAGTAACTCAGTGGGACAGGCAGCATCTCTGGAGAGAAAGAGTGGGTGACATTTCGGGTCGAGACCCTTCTTTCCGACTGATGTGGGGGTGTGGGGAGGGTGGGAAGAAGAAAGGAAGAGGTCTAAAGAAAGGATAGTCTAAGGGTCACCAAACAGGTAGATAGTAGTTCAGGACTGCTCACTGGTTGTGGTAAGATTAGTCAGTCACCTGTTAACAGCTGGGAAGAAACAGTCATTGAATCTGGAGGTGTGCATTTTCACACTTCCACTTCCTGCTCTGCCTAGAACTGGAAAACTTCATCAACTTCCTTTCTAATTTCAACCCTTCCCTCAGTTCTAATATTATCTCTTGACTTTTCCCTTCCCTTCCTCAGCCTTATAATGTCTAGTTCTAGAGATATTCCACTTTGAACCAACTGACACACCCACAGCTACCTTGACCCAACCTCTTCACAGTCGGTTTCCTGTGAGAATTCTCGTCCACTCATCCTGTTTCTTTGTCTCTTGCATTTTTTTTACCAAAGTTGCCACTTTTTATGGAAATGGGATTATGGCAGTTTCCTTGTTCCTCAATTGAGAAACTGTCTTAGTTGGGAGAGCTCTTGACCCATCCAATACTCTAAGCACATTTTCTCTCATATCTTTCTTATCAAGCTGAGAAAATGGGGGGGTTCCCCCATGTCCCATACCTTCAACCCGATCATCTCTTCATCTCACACATCCACCTGTTGCTTCCAACACGCTCAGCTTGATGCTCTTGTAAAGCGCCTCTTATTTATTTAGTCTAGAGACACAACGTGGAACCTGGCCCTTCGGCCCACTGGGTCTGTGCCGACCAACAATCACCCGTAATGTGTGGGAAGGAACAGCAGATGCTGGTCTAAACCGAAGAGAGACACAAAAAGCTGGTTTACTCAGCGGGACAGGCAGCATCTCTGGAGCGAAGGAATGGGTAACGTCGCGGGTCAAGACCCTTCTTCAGACGGATCTCGACCCAGAACGTCACCCATTCGTTTCTCCAGAGATTGCTGCCTGTCCCACTAAGTTACTCCAGCTTTTTGTGTCCAACAATCACCCCTATACTTCTGTAAATTGTCGCTAGTGACAATTTAGAAGCCAATTAACCTAAAAATCTGCACGCCTTTGGAATGTGGGAGGAAACTAGAGCATCCGGGGAAACCCATGCTGTCACAGGGAGAACGTGCAAACTCAGTAAAGACAACACCTATTGTCTGAATCGAACCTGGGCAACATACTTACCGCTGCGCCACTCATATTTTCCTCCGGCATTGAAGACAGTAATCAAGTCCATTCAAGCTGTTGGAGGAATCTCATCAATCCCATTCCCACCTCGTTAGACTTCTAGACTTTAGAGATACAGCGCGGAAACAGGCCCTTCGGTCTACCGAGCCTGCGCCATCCAGCGATCCCCACACACTAATACTAACCTACACACCAGGGGTAGTTTAACATTTTTACCAAGGCCCATTAACCTACAAACCTATGCGGCTTTGGAGTGTGGGAGGAAACGGCAGCACCCGGAGAAAACCCACGCAGGATACAGGGAGAACGTACAAATTCCATACACACAGCACCCATAGTCAGGATGGAAGCCGGTGAGTCACTGTGCTGAACTCTTCTTTGCTCTATTGCTTCTTCACTCTCGCATGCCCATCACGTTGCCCTGATTGTCCGACCACAAGCCCACACTAGAGCAATTTAAATTTGTCGCATCATCTACCAATCCGCACATCATTGTGATAGAGGGAATCAGAGCACCTGTGGGAAACCCACACGGTCACAGAGAAAACGTGCAAACTCCACATAGACAGGATGGATCGTGGGTTGTTGCTGCTGTGCCATTTACCTTCCCTCCTCCTTTCATCAGTCTGAAGGGCCTGTTGTTTTTATAATACCCTGGTCAGCTCCTCAATCACCCAGACTGTTCTACTCTGTTTGTAACACCTTCATTTGTAGCATTTCATCATCTCCATATCCCATCATCCAAGACCACAATCAGTTAGGACAAAGAACATGGAGAAGTACAAGACAGGAACAGGCCCATTGACTCACAGATCCATTACCCCTCCATGTCCCAGTTTACCCATATGCCTATTGTGATGTTGGGGATGGCCCCGTGTCGACAATGACACTTGCAGTAGGGTGAACACATGTAATCTGGTTTATTTATAGTGACAAGGATGTCCAGGCCCTTGTCGTCGGTGTGCGTGTGTGAGGGGCTGGCAATCCCAGGCTTGTCCTGGCAGCTGAGTCCTGGTTTTGAAGTAGGAAGCATGGCGATCTCAGGCTTCTCCCCGCACCGCCCTTGCCTCAAGGAGAGACGTAGAAACATAGAAAATTGGTGCAGGTGGAGGCCATTCGGCCCTTCGAGCCAGCACACTGGTGGTCTCAGGCATCGTGTGCTCAGCTTTGGGATGAAGAGACGGCACTGGTGGCTCAGTCTTTGCTTCTGTATGTGTGCGCGGTCCCTTATTGTCTGCAGGGTAGGTAAGAGGCACTGGAGGTGTCAGGCATGCGCTAACCACTCAGTCTTAGCCTCGGGAGAGGCGCTGGCTGTCTAGGGCTTTTCCCGGCAGCTCAGTCTCGCGGTGCTGGTGGTCCTAGGTTTATTCTGGAAGCTCAGTCTGCACCTGTTAGCAAGGAGGCGCCCCACTTTGTTTCCTGTACACGCATTCTTCCTTTCATTCTCTTGAAAACGCACACCTCCAGATTCAAGAACAGTTTCTTTCCAGCTGTTATCAGACAACATAATCATCCTGTCACAATTGGAGAGCAATCCTAAACTACTATCTACCTAATTTGGAGACTCTTAGACTTTCTTTGATCAGACGTTACTGGCTTTACCTTGCACTACACGTAATTTCTTTATCGTGTATCTGTCCACTGTGAATTGCTCGATTGTAATCATATATTGACTTTCCGCTGACTGGACAGCACACACCAAAAGCTTTTCACTGTACCTCGGTACATGTTGTATGTGTAAATTGTTAATTGACTTGTTGTATGTGTAAATTGTCCCTAGTGTGCGTAGGATAGTGTTAAGGGCCTGTCCCACTGTACGAGGTAATTCAAGAGCTCTCCCGAGTTAAAAAAAAAATCTAACTCGTGGTAAGTACGTAGAATGTATGTAGCGGCTACGTCGGAGCTCGGGGACATCTCGTAGCACCTCGTAATGCTAACGGTAGGTACTCGGGAAACGCGGAAACTCAGCACTGGAAAAAATGTCCACGAGAGCCCCGAGTACCTACGAGCGGCCATTACCGTAATTCTCCGAGTTCGAATCAGGGGAAACTCGGGAGAACTCTGGAATTACCCCGTACAGTGGGACAGGCCCTTTAAGGTGCGGGGATTGCTGGTCAGTGCGGACTCGGTGGGATGAAGGGCCTGTTTCCGTGCTGTATTTCTAAATTTAACTAAACCAAACTAATGTAAAAAAAAATCTGTGAAAGCATGGAAGGTAAGAAACATTTAATGATCAATAGAATTGTTTAATTCTTTGCTCCTTCCCTGCATTCTTGCTTTAAATACTTGCCTTAACATTTTACTAATCGGATGACAATATGCGAGTATTTTCCATGGTTTTGAAAACATTTTTTTTCTTTGATTGGTAAAATAGATGCCATAAAGTCCCATCTACGTTTTCCTACCCTCACTAGCACATGGCACCGGGTGTAATCTGGAGGTCCTTTTGCCTAACTCCTTATATTTCTTTTGGATGACCTTTTCGCTACGTAGATCATCATTTATTGTCAGAAAAGGTTCTTCTAATTTTTGTCCTAATTGGTTTCACTTTTACAATACTTGTTCTGAATTACACACCCACGCTACTCTCAAGGAAACGGTTTCTCTGTAAAACTTGATTTTCATCTAAGCAGGCAAATTAGGAAATCCTCACGCCTCTGAAAAACTATTTGCTAAATCAAATCCCAAATTTAACTATATAAGCCTGTGGTGTGTTTCTGCTACTGGGTACATAAGAACAGAAAAGAAAGGAGGGCGAGTTGGCCATTTGGTCCCTTGAGCCTGCTTCATAATTGAATACAAAGACAGACACAAAATGCTGGAGTAACTCAGCGGGACAGGCAGCATCTCTGGAGGGAAGGAATGGGCGATGTCTCAGGTCGAGATCATTCTTCAGAATAGTCAGGAATAAGGGAAACGAGGGATATAGACGATGATGTAGAGAGACAAAGAACAACGAATAAAAGATATGCAAAAAAGTAATGATGATAAAAGAAACAGGCTATTGTTAGCTGTTTTTGCCAGGTGAAATAAGAAGCTTGTGACTTGGATGGGGGAGGGATAGAGAGAGGGAATGCCTGGGCGACCTGAAGTGAAAATATTCATACCACTGGGCTGTAAGCTGCCCAAGCTAAATATAAGATGCCGTTCCTCCAATTTGCATTTAGCCTCACTCTGACAATGGAGGAGACCGAGGACAGAAAGATCTGTGTGGGAATGGGAAGGAAAATTAAAGCGTCCAGCAACCGGGAGATCAGGTGGGTTCAGGCAGGCTGAGCAAAGGTGTTCCGTGAAATGATCGCTCAGTCTGCGTTTGGTCTCACCGATGTATAAGGCTCCACATGTTGAACAACGGATACAGTAGATGAGGTTGGAGTGGAGGTGCAAGTGAACCTCTGCCTAACCTGAAAGGACTGTCGGGGGTCCCTGGACAGAGACGAGGGAGGAGGTATAGGGACAGGTGTTGCAGGGGAAAGTAACTGGGGAGGGGGTGGTTTGGGTGGGAAGGGATGAGTTAATCAGGGAGTTGCGGAGGAAACAGTCTCTGCGGAAATCGGAAAGGTGTGGAGATGGGAAAATGTGACTAGTGGCGGGATCCCGTTGGTGATGGCGGAAATGTCTGAAAATGACTTGTGAAAACAATCTTCTTCCCTTTCCCCATATTCCTTGATTCCTTTAATATCCAGAAATGTATTGGTCTCTGTTTTGAGTGCAATGACAGAGTCTCCTGGAGTAGAAAATTCCAAAAGTTTACAACCCTTCATGAAGAAATTATCTTAATTGCCGCCCTAAATGGTCCACATCTTATTTTGAGACTGTGACCCTGCTTAGTTTTGTTTCGTTTAGAGATACTGTGTGGAAACAGGCCCTTTGGCCCACCCACTCCATGCTGAAAAAGTTCAAGCATACACTAGTTCTGTCCTGCACACCAGGACCAATTTACTGAAGCCAACTACTCTACAAACCCGTGCGTCTTTGGAGCGTGGGAGGAAACCGGAGCACCTGGAGGAAACCCACATGGTCACAGGGAGAACGTACAAACTCTGTATAGACAGCAACCCCAGTCAGGATCGAACCCGGGTCTCTACCGCCAGCATCTGCAGTTTCTTCTTAAACATTTAACCCTAAAGAAGTTCAATCCTTTCAATAAATCATCCATCACTCGTACTTCTAGTGTGTGAAGAATACTAGCCAAGCTCAGTCAACCTCGTCTCATGTGACAACCCGAAAATCCAAGGGAAGGGCCTGCCAAATATTTATTACATCTTTTTATAACAAATATTGTTATATGAGCAACACAGGGGCCCCACAGGGGACGGTCCTCTCTCCCTTCCTGTTCACCATCTACACCTCGGACTTCAGATATAACTCTGTCTCCTGCCACCTGCAGAAGTTCTCAGATGACTCTGCAATTGTGGGCTGCATCAGTGAGGGGAGGGAAGCTGAATACAGAGATGTAGTCAACGACTTTGTTGAGTGGTGTGGGCTGAATCACCTGCAGCTCAACACTGACAAAACTAAGGAGTTGGAGTGGACTTTAGGAGGAGAGGAATACCCCTGTCCCCTGTCTCCATCAATGAACCTTCTGAATTTGTAGTCGGCAGGGCAGTACTCTGCATATCGCCAACTTGGATGTGTTGTGCATACTAACGTGCTGTTAGTGCCCCCTTAAAACTGTCTAGTGAAGGTGATTTGACTATATTGTTGTCTAGTTTATTCCATTCCCTTCAGGTTCTTACAAAGAATGGGTTCTTATAAATATCTGTCCTGGCGAATGGGGTTTCTATTTGCATATCATTACTAACATAGAAACATAGAAAATAGGTGCAGGAGGAGGCCATTCTGCCCTTCGAGCCAGCACCGCCATTCATTGTGATCATGGCTGATCATCCCCAATCAATAACCCGTGCCTGCCTTCTCCCCATCTCCCTTGATTCCACTAGCCCCTAGAGCTCTATATAACTCTCTCTTAAATCCATCCAGTGCTAATATATTTTGGGACATATTATTTTAGACTCTTTTGTAATAGTGAAATATTTATTTCAAGTAATTTGCCGCTAAAATACCAAGTAATGGAATATTTTGTAAAAGCTCAATATATTTTTCCCACCAATGTCATCAATCTATCATTTTGAAAGCATTGTACTTTTAAATCTCAAATCATGAAGGAAGTGTAAAAGGTTACCGGGCAAAAAGATTGCTGTTTGAAGCTGTGTTTAAAACTGCATGTTTATAATAGGAGAATTATAGAGTCGCTGACATGTTTTAGTTGCGAAGATAAATATAGATTTAGGCATTTTATACCAACCTTTTATCTTTCCTGAGGAAATGTCTGTGTTGTGTGCATGCCAGTGTGTTAGTTGGCTATGCTGGAGTGTTGAAATATAAATTACCCATAATCTAGATAAACATTGCTTTAACCATTGCATGTATCAGAGAGCCTTTGATAAGATGCCACACGTGAGACTGCTAAGGAAGGTGAGAGCCCACGGCATCAAATGGGAGACACTAGCATGGATAGCAGGTTGGCTGGATGGCAGAAGGCAAAGAGTGGCAATAATGAGTTTTTTTCTGGTTGGCTGCCAGTGACTAGCGGAGTTCCGCAGGGCTCGGTGCTGGGGCCGCTACTCTTCACGTTGTATATTAATGATTTGGAAGAGGGGGTTGAAGGCTTTGTGGCCAAGTTTGCACATGATACGAAAATAGTTGGAGGGGCAGGTAATGTAGAGAAAGCAGGGACTCTACAGAAGGACTTGGATAAGTTGGGAGAGAGGGCAGAGAAGTGGCAGATGGAATATAATGTAGCAAAGTGTGGAGTCACGCATTTTGATAGTAGGGGAAAAAGGTGATAAAATGGGGTGAGAATACAGAAATCGGAGTTGCAAAGGGACTTGGGAGTGACGGAGCAGGATTCCCAAAAAGTTATTTTGCAAGTCGAATCAGTAGTAACCAAAGCAAACGCAATGCTAGCATTTATTTCGAGAGGGCTTGTATACAAAGGAATGTAATGCTGAAGTTGTAAAATACGCTGGTCAGGGCGCCTTTGGAATATTGTGAGCAATCGTCAGCACCATATCTGAGGAAGGATGTGCTGGCTCTGGAGAGGGTCCAGAGGAGGTTTACAAGAATAATCCCAGATATGAATAGGTTAACCTATGATGAGCGTTTGACAACACTGGGCCTGTACTCACTGAAACATACACAATAGTGAAAGGCTTGGATAGAGTGGATGTGGAGAAGATGTTTCCACTTGTGGGAGTGTCTAGGGTTAGAGACGAGGAGGAATTTCTTTAGTCAGAAAATTTAGTTTGCCACAGAAGACTGTGGAGGCAAAGTCAGTGGATAAATTTAAGGCAGAGATAGATAGATTCTTGATTAGTACGGGTGTCAGAGGTTATGGGGAGAAAGCAGGAGAATGGGGTTAGGAGGGAAAGATAGATCAGCCATGATTGAATGGTGGAGTAGACTTGATGGGCCGAATGGCCTAATTCTACTCCTAACACACGATCTTATGATCTTATGAGAGAGAGCAGCATCACAGTGATACCAAGGTGGGGATGGGGAGCTCCTTCAGCCTTCTGTATTTACCAAAATGCAGTAGAATTCTGCATGTCGCAGTGAAGAATCAACCTAGCAGTTCACTGTTGCAGCTTCAGTTTATACATGTTGCCAGGGTTCCAGCAAACTATGTTACAGAGAAATGTTGAACAAGTTAGGTCTTTATTCTTTGGAGCGCAGAAGGTTTAAGGGGGGACTGATTGATGTCTTTAAAAATGATGAAAGGGATAGACAGAGTTAACGTGGATACGTTTTTCCCATTGAGGGTAGGGAAGATTCAAACAAGAGGGCATGACATGAGAAATTAAGGGACAGAAGTTTCGGGGTAACGTGAGGGGGAACTTCTTACTCAGAGGGGTGGTGGCTGTGTGGAATGAGCTTCCAGCAGAAAAGTGGTGGAGGCAGGATCGATTTTAACATTTAGAGTAAAGTGGATAGGTATATGGGACGTGAAGGAATGGAGGGTATGGTCTGAGTGCAGGTAGATGGGACTAGGGGAAAACCAAATGGTCGGCACGGACTGGAAGGGCCGAGAGGGCCTGTCTCCGTGCTGTAATTGTTATATGGTTATATGCAGATAGTGAACCGTTATTTAATGAGTTTAAAAAATGTGTAGGACGGAACTGTCTAGAGATGCTGCCTGTTCCGCTAAGTTACTCCGGCATTTTTGTATCTATCCTCTGATTAAAATGTTGACTGTTTATGATGAGGACGATGAACTATGTAATTCACAATATATTTTTAAGGTACAGATTAATAGCAGCAAAACACATCCAAATCTGTTATACATTGTGGTGCTGAATGTTATTCTTTCATTTTCAGCATCACAACAGGTCTTAATTTTCAATGAAATCTATAGTCGTTACAGACTTCATAAAGAAATGTGTGGAGGATGGCATCCCAACAAAAACCTTCCGAGTGTTTCCCAATCAGAAGCCTTGGATGAACTATGAGATCCGCACTCTTCTGAAGACCAGACACCGGGCATTCATGTCTGATGATACAGACATCTACAAGAAGTCCAGATACGACCTAGGTAAGGCCATCAAAAAGGCCAAAAGGGACTTTTGCACCAAGCTGGAGGATGAGACAGATGTTCGGCAACTGTGGCGGGGCCTGAATGCAATCACCTCCTACAAGGCGAAATCAGAAGGCAGCTCGAATGTCAGCGAAGCATCACTCCCTGACGAGCTCAATGTGATTTACGCACGCTTTGATAGGGAGAACACTGATGTGCCTTCACGAGCCCCCATTCGCTGTGATGGTATTTCAGTCTCAGTCACAGAGGTCGACGTCAGAAGATCCTTCAGAGGGGTGAACCCTCGAAAAGTGCCTGGACCTGATGGCATACCTGGTCGTGTTCTCAAAACCTGTGCGGACCAACTGGCTGGAGTTTTTACGGACATTTATAGCCTCTCACTTCTGAGGTCTGAGGTCTGAGGTTCCCACCTGCTTTAAAAGGGCATCAATAATACCGGTGCCCAAGAAGAGCAAGGTGACGTGCCTCAATGACTATCGACCAGTGACACTAACGCTTGTGGTGATGAAGTGCTTTGAGAGGTTGATCATGGCGCACTTGGACAACAAAAACTCCGCTCTGGACCACTTGGACAACAAAAACTCATATGTCAGGCTGTTATTCATTGACTACAGCTCGGCATTTAACACAATCATCCCCTCCAAGCTGGTCACCAAACTCGCAGAACTGGGTCTCTGCACATCCCTCTGCAATTGGATCCTCGACTTCCTCATTCACAGACCACAGTCTGTTCGTATTGATGGAAATGTGTCAGACTCGATAACAATCAGCACGGGAGCACCTCAAGGCTGCGTGAACAGCCCCCTGCTGTACTCACTCTATACTCATGACTGCGTAGCCGGTCACAGTGCGAACTCCATTATCAAGTTCGCTGACGACACCACTGTAGTGGGACGTATCACTGATGGGGATGAGTCGGAGTACAGAAGAGAGATCGAGCGACTGTCCATATGGTGCCAGCACAATAACCTGGCCCTCAACACCAGCAAAACCACGGAACTGATTGTGGATTTTGGAAGGGGTAGGATGGAGACCCACAGTCCCGTTTATATCAAGGGTCATGGTTGAAAGGGTCAAGAGCTTCAAATTCCTGGGCGTGCACATCTCTGAAGATCTCTCCTGGTCCCAGAACAGTGATGCAATTATAAAGAAAGCACATCAGCGCCTCTACTTCCTGAGAAGATTACGGAGAGTCGGTATGTCAAGGAGGACTCTCTCTAACTTCTACAGGTGCCCAGTAGAGAGCTTGCTGACCGGTTGCATCGTGGCTTGGTTCGGCAACTTGAGCGCCCAGGAGCGGAAAAGGCTGCAAAAAGTTGTAAACACTGCCCAGTCCATCATCGGCTCTGACCTCCCCACCATCGAGGGGATCTATCGCAGTCGCTGCCTCAAAAAGACTGCTAACATCATCAAGGACCCACACCATCCTGGCCACACACTCATCTCTCCGCTGCCTTCAGGTAGAAGGTACAGGAGCCTGAAATCTGCAACATCCAGGTTCAGGAATAGCTGCTTCCCCACAGCCATCAGACTATTAAACTCCTCAAACAAAACTCTGAACTTTAATAGCCTATTGCACTTTAGCAGCTTATTTATGTGGGTGTTTATATATATATTCAATGGTATATGGACACACTGATCTGTTCTGTATTTACTCATGCCTACTATATTCTGTTGTGGTGAAGCAAAGCAAGAATGTCATTGTCCTATCTGGGACACATGACAATAAACTCTCTTGAATCTTGAATCTTGAATCTCTAAATATTTTGATATTTGTGCGCTCCTTTGCTCATGTAAAGCCATTCTTTCCTTACTTTGAAATGTAGGTTATAGAGAACGATGCCAGAGAATATACACAAGATCAGATGTTGCTTTGCCATGAGTGGGAGGGTTTGTTTGTGGAATCTAGCAACAATTGCTGAAATCTGAGGAATCTTGCACTGCAGGAGGTTTTGGGATATAAGAGCACTTTGGAGCAATAAATCTGGATTTTAGCATCACTGGAAAGCAAATTGATTGCTTAGTTTCATTTAATTTAGAGATACAGCGTGGAAACAGGCCCTTCGGCCCACCGGGTCTGCACCGACTAGCAATCCGCGCACTTAACACCAAAGATACTAGAGCGGAGCAAGGTAGACCACTCCTGCAAAATCCAATGGACTGACGTGTAGTACGCAATGGAGCGTTACCTCAGCCATTTCAGTAAACCCGACCCGACGTTAGTTATGCCTCTCGCAGGTGTAATCAGCGTTGTTGGAGAACAGTTTGTGTGTGTTTCAGCGGATCAGGCAGCATCTCCGGAGAAAGAATAGGGTGATTATTTGGGTCGAAATTTTCGATAGCTTGCCATGACCTATTTGAGTGTGTGTGTGTGTGTGTGTGTGTGTGTGTGTGTGTGTGTGTGTGTGTGTGTTGTGTGTGTGTGTGTGTGTAAAGCAAACAATCATAGAGCTGCATAGGTGACATTTCGGGTCGAGACCCATCTTCAGACTGACAGTAAAGGGAAACGGGAGATCTTCCATTCATTTGTCCTTAGTACCGTTTATATCTCTTTGTTCCTTTTTCCCCTGACTCCGCCAAACACACACCACACCCCACACACAGATCGGTGCGGGCTGAGACCAGGAGCAGGGTGAAGGATGACATCAAACGACTCATGGCAGCTATCCAACTTATCAACTTACATGGCCACTGTCATGAATATCTTTCATGTGCACAGTCTGGTAGGTGAAGGTATGAGCTGGGATTAATTGTTCAAAAGATACAGCATGCAAACAGGCTTTTCGGCCTACTGAGTCCACACCAACTATCAATCACCTTTTCACATTGGTTCGAAGTCGTCTCACTTACACATCCACTACCTACATACTGGGGGTAATTTACAGAGGCCAATTAACCTACAAATCCCCATGTTTTTGGGATATGGGAGGAAACTGAAGCACTCGGAGGAAACGCACATGATCACAGGCACATGCAAACTTCACACGGACAGCACCCGAGATCAGGATCAAACCCAGGTCTGTGGTGCAGAGAGACAGCAGCCCTCCAAAACATACCACTGTGCCACTAATCTGGGATTGGGATCTGGGATTGTTTAGCAGATACAACCATAAAACAAAACTGGCCATATTTAAAATGTGTTTAAGGTAGAGCTTATGTTCAATGGGGAAAACACCATCAAAAGCGTGTTGATGCCAAGATCAAATGTTGCAAGACAAACTGCAGAAGCGCTTCTTTTGCTTCTTTTGCAGACCAGACTGCAATTCTGAGAATCTACTCGGTTAATGTAGCAAATCAAGTTTATATCAAAAGCACTGTTAAACATTGGCATGAGAAAGCAATTATCATTCTTCAGTGCCAACGATACAGAAATACCTAGTTTGTTGTGCAAGAATTGTCTAAAGGTCTTGAAGATTCAAACTGGAAGATACTTCACAAAGAATGGGAAACCAAAGCCAACAGCAACAAATTTGACAAAACTAGAAAATAAGGAGCAAAAATGGGACAGTTATTTTGATCATGAATTAAGTGATAGGTGGTTCTCTTTTTTTGGTATTCAAGGGAAATTTGAACAAAGTGAAAAAGTTCACAGAACTGGAGAAGACATTAGATTAATATTTCTTCAGGAAAAGAGAATTTAGTTACAGACGCTGGAATAGCAGAATAGTTGCCTTGGGTGCTAAGAAAAATAAAAAGAACACTTAAAAAAATTAATGGGAGCAGTCTATAGACACAAAATCTGGAGTAAATCAGCGAGACAAGAATGAGTGGAGAGAAGGAATGGGTGGCGTTTCGGGTCGAGACCCTTCTACAGACAGTCTGCTTAGGCATGTGGTTTACGTTAGAATTGGCAAAAACCCCCCCTTGGTGGGAGACCGCCTTCGGAGTTTTCCGATTCATCACAGAACATTAAGAATTAGCCCACACAGGCCAGCACCTGATAAGCTCATAGAGCTTTAAGATGTTATCGAAATTAGGGTGGCTGCCTGTAGTAAGGGTTTTGAGCACCCAAACCATTGTAAGATATTGTCAGAAAATATAGACATTGCAGAGACTGCATTGGAACAAAGGTGTGGGGACTGGAGTCAACGGCAAAGCAATTGCTCTCACCTTCAGAAGCAAGAGGAAATTGTTGAAGTATAAGTGAGAACATCTCTCTATGGAACGTGGCTGGTCGTAGTTTTTTTCTGTTCTCACAACCCAATGCAACACCTATAAGACACAAACAGAAAAGTCTGAAAAACGTCACCCAAAACGTCACCTATTCCTTTTCTCCAGAGGTGCCATGTGTCCCGCAGAGTAAACTGTAGCTTTTTGGTTCTATCTTCTAGTTTAAACCAGCATCTGCAGTTCCTTCCCACGCAAAGCCAGTAGTGAGGGAGAGGTCAGAATACTGGAAACTCATCAGCATTTATTTTGGAGACATTACATCCAAGGAAGATTTAAAAAACAAGCTGTCATATCAATGATAGAAATGAAAGCTTGAAGAATGTGGAAAAAACACACAGCACAAACAATAATCTGCTGACAAGGAATAATGAAGCAGCAGTTTCATACTGGAGTATTGCAACAAACCACTGGAGCACAAACGGGAACATGATGATTTTTGAACTACTTAAAGCACAGGATCCGAGGGAAAATGTTTTCAATCCAAAGAAGGACTCCACTGAAGACACACGCGAGCTGCTTTAGGGAGGAGCTAGCTGGAGCTTTCAGAAAATGAGGAATGCAAAACCACACTCAAAGAAAAAGCTGATGAGTTGACCAAACGGGATAAGGAAATACTTACTCCAAAGAAAAGAAAGAAAACAGAAGCATAATCATTAAATCTATCTTGTGATCCCATCTACTTATTGTAGGCAGAAATGCAAAGAACTGTTTGCCACACCAAGAAACACAACATAATTTTAAAAAAAATCAAGATTCTGAGACACTCCTTGGAGCGTCGGAGGACAAGAGGTTTATCATATAGACTTTTAGTTTAGTTTAGTTTAGTTTTTGTTTATTGTCACATACACCAATATATAGTGAGAAGTTTTTTTGTTGCGTGCTATCCAGTCAGCAGAAAAGAGAAAAAGGACTATATACGATTAAATGAAGCATCCGGGTGTACAGATATAGGATAAAGGGAATAATGTTTAATACAAGATTAAAGTTCCGTTGTCTGATTTAATGATAGTCCAAGGGTCTCATGAGGTAGATGGTAGGTCATCCTATTGGTCATAGGATGGTTCAGTTACTGATAAAGCTAGGAAGAAACTGTCCCTGAATCTGGAGGTGTGCTTTTCACACTTCTGTAACTTTTTGCTTATGGGAGGACTGGATGGGAGAGAGAGGGGGGTGGCCAGGTTTGCCACTTGTCCTTGATTATGCTGCGGGCCATTGTGGCCAGGTTGGCTGAGATGTTCCACAATTCACCATTTCTTGCGGGTCTTGGATGGAGATTTTCCCAAACACAAGCTGTTGCATCCCATTAAAATGGGAAGGTGGCCAGGTGTGCCACTTGTCCTTGATTATGCTGCTGGCCTTGCTGAGGCAGCGTGAGGTATAAATGGAGTCAATAAAAGGAAGGTTGGCGAGATGGACTGGGCTGCGTCCACAATTCACTGCAATTTCTTGCGGTCTTGGATGGAGCTGTTCCCAAACCAAGCTGTGATGCATCCCCATAAAATGCTGAAAGCGTTTGGTCCATGTACCTCCAGACCTGACCTAACGATGGACCTCTCTAATTGTTTCTTAAATGTTGGAATGGTCCCTGCCTCAACGACCTCCTCTGGCAGCTTGTTCCACACACCTGTAGATTAACCATATTATTCCATGCCTATTATGCATGCCACACATTCCACCATATAATCCAGTCCGCGTTTTGGGCCTCATGAGTGCTGTACGTTTGTTCTGCCAGGGCAGTTAGTCCGTGAGCTGATGTGATGAGCACAGCTGTGTGTAACGTTCTCCCTTTATGGTCTCTTAATAAAAGAGTAATGGTTCACTTCAGACTTTGTAATGGATCACTTACAAACATGGTGTCAGAGTGTTTGAACCACTTCTCCAACTTATTTGCCCGAGTTTATTTCAGGTTTTCTTGGTGCCACATATTCTGTTTCTTGCCATGACTGAGTCATTTCGCAAGGCCATTGGTATACGATAGCGATTGGTGCATCTTTGAGGTGGAATTTGGAGTGTTCATTCGTGCAGCCCACATTAATGCAACCCATGAGGTTAAAGCCTCCATCCTCCTCAACGTGACTGGTTCCCAAGCCACCCTGCGGGCACAGGACTTCCATTACGCCCCAGAGCAACATGATGAGGGGGACCTTGTCGTGGCCTGGGCTGGGCCTGTTGATGACCCTGAGTGCCTCCTCCGAAAGTTCCGGCATGTTGTGCCACCAACTTGATTATGGAGCACCACAAACCTAACTGCTCTGCAACGATTCTAGGCATTGGTAAACTACCTGAGAAAGTTCATCCCAAACGTCAGCAACTCTCAGCCCTGCTGCGGCAGTTAACTCACAAGGACATGCTCTGGTCCTGGCACGAGCACCAGCAGAGGGTGTTCGAACCCCTCACACAACAAGATGTCTTGCGCACCACTCTCACATACTTCGATGTCGAGCAGCCCGTCACCCTAACTTGCGATGCCTCCCAGTACAGGCTGGGTGCTGCCTGCCTACAAGTAAGGGGTCTCCGACTGTCGCCTATGTCTCCCGCCACTTCCCAAAGTATGGCCAGTCGTCCGTCTGCAGTGGCCCAAAGGCTATGACCATGTGAATGTCATTCTGGGGTCCACTGAGGAGCCACGCCCCACCTGGTCAGTGTTAACAACGGCATCTACAGACGCACCCGCCTACACCTCCGTCCGGTTAACGAGCCAGTGCCTCCACGTCCACAATACCCTGACCATCCGGCCGTGACTCCTTCACGGACTAACGGGATCCGCCGCTGGCACGTGTCCCATTGCCTCGCCGGCTGCCTCACCGCTCCAGCCACTGCCAATACAGTCCCGCTTTCGCCCGCAACGCCGTCAAACATCGCTACCTTCTCCTGTTCATTAGCAAAATTTGCAGATGATACAAATCTGGGTGGCAGTGTGAAACTGTGAGGAGGAGGATGGAGGAGGATGCTATGAGAATGCAGAGTGACTTGGACAGGTGGGGAGTGGGCAGATGCAGTTTAATGCGAATAAATGTGAGGTTATCCACTTTGGTAGCAAAAACAGGAAGGCATAATTACTATCTAAATGGCGTCGTTGGGAAAAGGGGAAGTACAACGGGATCTGGGGGTCCTTGTACATCATTCTATGAAGTTAATCATGCAGGTACAACAGCAGTGAAGAAAGCGAATGGCATGTTGGCCTTTTATAACAAGAGGAATCGAATATAGGAACAAAGCGGACTCCTTCGGGCTGTTGTACAGAGCCCAGTGAGACCACACCTGGGGTATTGTGTGCAGTTTTGGTCCCCTAATTTGAGGAAGGACATTCTTGTATTGAGGGAGTGCAGCGTAGACTTTAAACAAAGGTTAATTCCAACGATGGTGGGACTGTCATATGCTGAGAGAATGGAGGCAGCATTCTCATTGGGAATCTCATTGAAACATATAAGATTATTAAGGGCTTGGACACACTAGAGGCAGGAAACATGTTCCCGATGTTGGGCGAGTCCAGTACCAGGGGCCACAGTTTTAAGAATAAGCGGTAAGCCATTTATAACGGAGACGAGGAAAGGAAGTGGGAGGAAAACACTTTTTCTCACAGTGGTTTGAGTTGTGGAATTCTCTGCCTCAGAGGGCGGTTGGAGGCAGGTTCTCTGGAATGCTTTCAAGCGAGAGCTAGTTAGGGCTCTTAAAAATAGCGGAGTAGGGGATACGGGGAGAGGACAGGAACAGGGTACTGATTGTGGATTTTCAGCCATGATCACATTGTATGGCGGTGCTGACTCGAAGGGCCAAATGGCGACTCCTGCACCTATTGTTATTGTCTATTGTCTATTGTCTATTATCTCAGTGAAGGGAAGAAGACGTGCTACTGTATGCGTGCAGGGACATGTTTGCAAAGCCGAATCGAAAATTGGAAAATTCCCCGGCTATGTCTGAACTGTGTCCCCGACTTTGCTTTATTTTACACGCTAGCGCGATGTACAAGTAAGTGCACTCACCCTACATTTGTGTTTTACAATATATTCCGACAAGTGCTTTTTTAATTATGCATTGCTTCTTTAAGAGGAAGGATGTAGATTAACATATTATCCCATGCCTATTATAATCTCCACTAGAATTATACATGTCATACATTCCACCATTTAATCCAGTCTGGGGTTTTGGGCATCATGAGTATGTATGTTTGTCAGCCTGTCGTATGCCACAGCAGTTAGTACAAGAGCTGATGTGATGAGCACTGCTGTGTGTAACATTCTCTCTTTATGATCTTAATGGTTCACATCAGACTTTGTAATGGATCACTTAAAAACAACACCCGCCACCCGATTCCCATTAAATCTTTTCCTCTTCACCTTAACCTGTGTCCTCGATTCAACCTGCTCTGGGCAAGAGACTGTGTATCTAACCCGATCTATTCCTCTCATGATCTTATACACCTCTATATGTTCACCCCACATTCCTCTGCACTCCCAAGAAACAGAGTCTCAGCCTACTCAACCTCTCCCTATAGTTCACACCCTCTAGTCTAGAAACATGCTTGTCAAATCTTTCAGTGCCATTTCGAGCTTGTCAACATATTTCCTTAACATGGCGCCCAGAACTAAACACAATATTCTAATGTGGTCTCACAATGTCTTACACAACTGCAACATGACCTCCCAACGTCTATACTCAATACCCTTAAACTGAAGAAAACAATGTATCAAAAGCCTATTTGACCACCTCAGCTACCTGCGACTTCACCTTCAAAGAACCATGGACCTGCACTCCTAGATCCCACTTTTTAAGAAAGGGGGCGGTGGGAGGAAACAGGGAGAGAGAAAACAGGGAATTATAGACCGGTTAGCCTGGCATCGGTGGTGGGGGAAGATGCTGGAGTCAATTATAAAAGATGAATAGCGGGCACATTTGGATAGCAGTAACAGGATCGGTCCGAGTCAGCGTGGATTTACGAAGGAGAAATCATGCTTGACTAATCTTCTTGAATTTTTTGAGGATGTAACTATGAAAATAGACAAGGGAGAGTCTGTGGATGTAGTGTACCTGGACTTTCAGAAAGCATTCGATAATAGCGATCCCACATAGGAGATTAGGTGGCAAATTAGGGCACATGGTAATTGGGGGGGTAGAGTGCTGACATGGATAGAAAATCAGACAGGAACAAAGAGTAGGGATTAACGGGTCCCTTTCAAAATGGCAGGCAGTGACTAGTGGGGTACTCCGCAAGGCTCGGTGTGGGACTGTAGCTATTTATACTATACACTAATGATCTAGACAAAGGTATTAAAATTATACATTGGCAAATTTTTGCAGATGACACAAGCTGGGTGGCAGTGTGAACTGTGAGCAGGATGCTATGAGGATGCTGGGTGACAGGTTGGGTGAGTGGGCAGATGCATGGCAGATGATGCGTTTAATGTGGATAAATGTGAGGTTATCCACATTGGTGGCAAAATCATGGAAGGGAGATTACTATCTAATGGTGTCAAGTTTTCAAAAGGGGAAGTACTACGGGATCTGGGGGGTCCTTGTACATCAGTCAATGAAAGTAAGCATGCAGGTACGCAGCAGGCAGTGAAGAAAGCTAATGGCATGTTGGCCTTCATAACAAGAGGAGTTGAGTTGAGTATAGAAGCAAAGCGGTCCTTCTGCAGTTGTACAAGGCCCTAGTGAGACCACACCTGGAGCATTGTGTGCAAGTTTGGTCCCCAAATTTGATGAAGGACATTCTTGCTATTGAGGGAGTGCAGTATTAATTCCCGGGATGGCAGGATTGTCATATGTTGATAGAATGGAGCGGCTGGGCTTGTATACTCTGGAATTTTGAAGGATGAGATGGAATCTTATTGAAGTTAAGATTATGCAGGGTTTGGGACACACTAGGGGCAGGAAACATGTCCCGATGGTTCGGGGGAGTCCAGAACCAGGGGCCACAGTTTTTCAATCGAGAGAGTTGTGAGTGTGTGGAATTCTCTGCCTCAGAAGGCCGGTTCTCTGGATGCTTTCAAGAGAGAGCTGGACAGAGCTCTTAAAGAAGATGAGTTCAGAGGTTATATGTGGAGAAGGCAGGAACGGGGTACTTGATTGTGGATGATCAGCCATGATCACATTGAATGGCGGTGCATGCTGGAAGGGCCGAATGGCCTACTCCTGCACCTATTGCCTATTGTCCATTGCTCTACAACGTCCCAGAGCCCTACATTCAGTGTATGTCCTGCCCATGTTATTCTCGCAAATGCAACACCTTTACATTTCTCTATATTAAATTCACCAACCATTCCTCAGCCTCATCTGTCCAATCGATCAAGATCCTGCTGCATTTTTTCAGAAACCATCTTCACTATCTGCAAAACCACCCACTTTGTATCTTCTGTAAACTTGCTAATCTTGCACTGTATGTTCTATCCAAATTCAAAATGTACTTGTTTAGTCTGTTTGAAAATGTTTTTATAACATGATTTGAGTATATTTTATTTAGCTTATATTTTAATATTGCATTTTTATTATGTATCGCCTTAGATGGTAAATATTGCATTTTCAATAAAGCATTTTCATTTCTAAAGTTTGTTGCGTCTTTCGGTTTTCCTTATTAAGGTATGTATGCATATACCTTTTTTAACCAGCTGCATCTACTTGTCTTCTCACTTTCAGGGAGTTATAGACTTGGGCCCCAAGATCCCTCATGTACATAAATGCTGTTTAAGCCTTGTCATTCCCCATTACTTCCCATTAAATTTGACCTCCCAATGTACAAGACATTAATCAGATAAACCATCTGCCATTTCTCCACCCACTCCAGTAACCGATCTATCATCCTGTAGTATACCTTTCACACCCATCATACAACACATAATCCTCCGCCGTCTTCCGCCACATCCATGGTGATCCCACCACTAATCACATCTTTCATCTCCACCCTTTCCATCTTCCACAGAGACGTTTCCTCTGCAATTCCCTGCTTAACTCATCCTTCCCACTCAATCTCCAGATGAATAAACACACTTTCCCCACAACCCTCTGTCTTCTACATAGTAATACCAGTTCTCTATCAAAATGGACCAACTCTCCTTTGAAATGCTCTTACGAGTCAGTCAATGAGTCATAGATTGATACAGTGTGAAACAGGCCCTTCGGCCCCAATTCACCCACACCCGGCCAACAATGTCCAGCTCACACTAGTCCCATTTGCCCATGCTTGGTCATAACCTTCCAAACCTGTCCTATCCATGAACCTGTCCAACAGTTTCTTAAAAGATGGGATAGTCCCACCTCAAACACCTCCCTCAGGTAGTTTGTTCCATTCACCCACCACCCCTTTGTTTGAAGAAGTACCCCCCTCGGATTCCCTATTAAATCCATTTCCCCCTTCACCTTGAACCTAAGCCTCTGGTCCTCGATTCCCCTACTCTGGGTAAAAGACTCTGTGCATACTATCCGATCTATTCACTCGTCATGAATTTTTATACCTCCATAAGATATCCATCATCCTCCATGGAATAGAGACCCATCCTACTCAACCCTATAGCTCACAGCCTGGCAACACCCTCGTAAATCTCTACTGAACCCATATCAAGCTTGACAATAATCGTTCCTTTAACATGGTTGCCCGAGAACTTGAACACAATACTCTAAATGCGGTCCTCATCAATGTCTTATAAGAACTGCCATGTCAATCTTCTGGATCAATCTATCGTCAGGGCCTTACCAAATTCCATACTAAAATCCACAGGACAACAGCCATTGCCCTAGCGCTCATCCGAACACCTTTGTCACCCTCCTCAATAAGTTCAAAGTAAAAACAACATCAGATCCAAAATTGACAATGAAAGTATATGCAAACCATAAAAAGTAGGTTCCTGAAAATCTGGTAATAGCTAGCAACGCCAATGCAATTGTACAGGATGATCACCGATTTCTGGTAAACTGATGTCCGCCCAGCTCTATAATCCAAGACAAGGTTCCATGAACCCAGTTGAAATTCCCCTGTGCAGCCACAGGGGACATTGGGCGAAGTGGTGAGACGCTTTTTCCGGTCATGCTCCTCTATGGTGAAAGGGATTTGTTTACCATCTATACATAGAAATCCCCTCCCTGCCTGTCTAATTTCTATCTCTGCTGGCTCAATTTGAACTTTTTCATGCTTGAAACTCGTGCCTGTCCCCCCACGCACAACCTACAGACCCTCCTCCCATCATTGTTCGAATGTTCCTCCTAACCTTCTGAAGCTCTTGAACTTCCTGCCATGTCTTCTCTATTTACTGGGCCACCTTTAAAAAAGTGCTGATCCCCAATCCTGTTCCAACTGTGCTCTCGATCTTCTTCTAACTGTGTCACAGACAATGACAGAGACCCCCTTACAACGGATTTCATGATATAGCAGATGGACCCTGCCCGACCCATCCCCAGCTCCCTCCGTCTCCCAGCCGATAGAACCCCAGCATCTGTCCCCATCCCCGACTCACAAGATGTAGCATTGATCTCTTCTTCACTGCCACACGGTTGTTGGTGTGGTTCACATTGTGGTCCCTGGGGACAGCTCTTTCTTCAGCTGCCTCCACTGACTAGAACGTCTCGTTCACCTGAGGCTCCCTCCCCTCTCACCGCTGGCTGCGTCCAAGGTGGAGTTTGCAGCAACTCCGGGGCGAAAGGAGGAGACGCAAGGGAGGGGGTTGGAGAAGGGGGGTAGTGGAGAGGAAAAGGCCAGCTGGGCAGATCGAACGGGAAGAAGCAGGTGGGCAAATCGGTCGAGCCGGGAGTGGACATAGCAGCAAAGCTGGTGAGAGGCGAGTGAGCCCCTCATGTGAACCAAGCACGTTTCTGATCGCTATAGGCTGCTGAAGAAAAGCGTTGTTCCCCAGTGACAGCAACATGAGCCACAACATCAAGCCGTAGGTCACCGGACCATGCCGGGTGGGGTGAAGAAGGGCCCACTCGCTGGTCATCTTGTGAGTTGGAGTGGGGGCTGGAAGCCAAGGCTTTAAACAGCCGGGGAGACGGTTGGAGCAGAAACCCAGAAGACAGGGAGATTGAGAAAGAGGTAAAGGTGTCAGTAGGAGCAGTCCAAGTAAAATTTGACAACAGGCTATGAAATCAACTAAATCCTGCTTGACTGCACCGATTCAAGCTGTGATGGATGCCGCAATTGGTGGAATCGTTGTCCTAGTAGTTAGCTCATATTCATTCCACTTCACTCCTACATTAGATTTAGTCTTGTGTGAAGTTTTGCTTGTTTGTCAGTGACCACATGGACTTCATTTTGTCAGTGACCACATGGACTATTCATTAGTGATCCGGCCGGAACAGGGTGTCTCCACTTGACTGCCTTTCCAGGTGAGGCAGAGGTTATGCACTGCACCTCCTCCAACCTCAACTACTGTATCCACTGTGCGCAGGTGTTCCAACTTCCTATATATCTGGCGAGACCAAGCACAGCTCGTCGATTGTTTATGCTGAACATCTCTGCTCAGATCCCGCCTAAACATACCTGATCTCCCAGTTGCTCAACACTTAACCTCCCCCTCCCAGTCTCATACTGACCTTTTCGGTCCTGGGCCTCCACCATCGTCAGAGTGAGGCCCAGAGCAAATTGGAGGAACAGCATCTTCATATTGGTGTTTGGGTAGTTTACACCCCAGTGGGTATGAACATTGACTTTCTCTAACTTCAGACAGCCTTGCTTTCTCTCCTCCATCCCCTCCCAGTTCTGCCACCAGTCTTACTGTCTCTGCCTACATTCTATCTTTGTCCCACACCCCCTCCCCTGACATCATCTGAAGAACGGTCCCACCCGAACCATCGCCCATCACGCAGCTCCTACTCTCAAGATTGCTGCCTCACCCGCTGAGTTACTCCAGCTTTTTGTGTCTACGTAAGAGAGTGAAAGGACTGCACTCCATGTTCTAAAGGTACAGCAAGGGAGAGGTGGGGTAAAAAAGAAGGGGGTGTTGCTCTATTGATTAAGGAGGATGTCATGACAGTAGTCCGAGATGACAATATGAGGGTCAGAAACATAGAAACAAGAAAACAGGTGCAGGAGTAGGCCGTTCGCCCTTCAACACCACACCGCCATTCAATATGATCATTGCTGATCATCCAAAATCCAGTACTTTCATTCCTTCTTTCTCCCCATATTCCCTTTATTCTCATTAACCCAAAAGAGCTATAATCAAACACTCTCTTGAAACTTCCAGTCAATTGGCCTCCACTGCGCCTTCTGTGGGGCAGAGAATCCACAGATTCCTCTTTGTCCAGTGAAGTATACTGGGTGAGCTGAGAAAAAAATAAAAAAAGGAGCTAGAGAAACAGGAAGCTGCACAACTAATAAGGTTTGTCATCTTCGGATTTAAACTTTCTCATTATAGATATAGCGATATGCCATAGTGCCAAGCCTTAGATGGGGTGGATTTTTGTCCAAATGTGTTCAGGAAAGTTTCCTTAGACAATAGTAATAGAGACCCATTAGTTAGGGGTGCAGACTAGAGATTCTGTGGCAGCATGTTTGAGTCTCCAGGATGGTTTGTTGCTTTTTGGTGTCAGGATCCAGGATTGTGTCTGAGCGGTCTGGATGAGGCCCTGCACGGGAGAGGGCAAAACTTGATTGTGGTCGTTGGATATTGGTGATGGGCAAGTGAGTGAAGTGCTGGTTGGCAGGTCTTGGGATAGCAACTACAGTTTCATGAGCATTAAGATTGTTATGGTGATAGAAGGCAGCCCACGAGTCATCAATTCAGAAATTCCAAAAAGTGGGATGTTTTAAAAGTGTGAAGACAAAGCATTGGAGGCAATACTATCTCTCTATGA